>OY755248.1:59818726-60175673 GCA_963576725.1 Azorinus chamasolen
AATGCAGGGCAAAGGTAATGCAGAAAGGTCATATAGGAGCTTTCTGTATAATTTTGACCTGAATTAAGCTACCACCTGCCTTACATACTTATAAATAGATATCTTTTTGATGGCCGCTTAAGACAGGTTCTACTAAAGCATTTGCAAACAAATTGTATCAGAGAACTGACTCTCGTAAATTAGCCTTGTGATCAATGTCTGCACTGGCCATTCAAAATCCTCTAGCAAGTTGAAGCATTTCATACTCAATGGACTCTATCATTAAACACTGTTCAAAGGCCCATTCCAATTCTGCATTCAAATGCTCTATTTATCACAATAGTTCTAAAACTACCCAATTATAAAAGTGTCATTTTCTCTAATAAATGCTCCTTTTCGGTATAGTTATTCAAAAGGAACGGTTTAATGATTGGCTGTTGTAGAGAGGTCTGACTGTATCAACCTTCGTTATGAGGCTAATTGCCGGTCGGTGCTATCTTAATTAACCTTTAACCTCATATAAACGCCTTTTCATACCATTGCAAACAGAGTAGACCCAGATCAGACGGCTCCTGTAGGAGTCGTCTTATCAGGGTCTGCTCTGTTTGCCTATAGAATTATATATATGTAGGTACAATTGAACTTCGATATATCGAACTCGGATAACTCGAACTTCGGGATAACTCGAACGTAAAGTTCGGTCCTTCCAAAATTTACAAATACAGAATTTTTCTAAAATGCATCACTACATTCATATCTAGAAACACATGTGACATCTTAATGCAGGTCTAAAGTAATGCCGAAAGCTCCTGTATGAGATTTCAGCATTACTTTAGACCTGCATTTAGCTGTGAGCTTAAGAAATTGTCCATATCAGAAATCGGATAACTCGAACTTCTCTTATCTCGAACCAATTTGTATGGTCCATTGATGTTCGAGATATCGAAGTTCTACTGTATATTTTATGCCATACATACTTTGTCTAAGCCTAAAACTCTTTTGAAAATGTTGCATTATAAAAATGAAGTTAATGGATATTGATGAAGTAATTAATTAACTAATAAATGTTCATTAGTGAAAGGGTCAAGTCAGCAATATACACATAGCGCCTGTTGAAGGATTATTATGTCTATGATCCTTGTTCTGGTTTTAGGATAAATCACTAACCCCGGTGGAAGTCATTGACTCCCGTTCGAGTTTTGACCTGACTTGGTCTTTCAGTTGTGATTTATTTCCATATTACAAATGATTTGTGGTTAACTTATGCAAAATTGTATCTGAATGCTCATCTTTTAAGATCAGCAGAAGCCGCATGACTATGCATAAAAACATTAGATTGTTTCCACACCTTATAAGAAACGCAAGTATGTAAATCTGCATTAGAGAGAGCATGTTGTTTTGATATAAACCAAAGCTAAAGATAAAGGTGCGTGTTCAAATACTAAAATCGTCATTTCTCTACCAATCCCTATGTTGTGACCACTCTTTAGAATCGTCTCGAAGAGTAACTGCCTCATTTTTCCACCAAACCCTATCTTATGACGACTCATTAGAATAGTCTCTTAGACACAGCATAGGCTTTGGTGGAGAAAGGACACTTTGAGTATTTGAAGTACTCACCTTTATACATGTATGTTGCTCTGGAAAACTTAACAGGAGGCAAGAAATAACATCAAGAATAAAACACACACTATAATTTATTGGTCTAAATCTTATATCATGAAAAATTAAAAACGAAATACAAAAATAGATTAACCGTTATCCCTCTGTTAGCGAAATGACTCGCATTTGCACAGTTTGGATCCAACGACCAGTAACTCGGCGTCTAATCTGGATCCAAATTGTTTGACACCCAGTCAATAGCTGAATGAATCAGAAGTATTCACACTTGCACACGATCCAGTTTTGAGCTGATATTGTAAAAACCCTCTAAACCGGATTTCTACTAGAGACAAAAATTACATACACTTTGGTTGCTTAATGCAATATGAACGCCATGCAGAAAGCTCCTAGATGAGCTCACTGCATGACTTTCAGTCTGTATTAAGATGCCACCTATCTCCAACGTCCGGTTCAGAGGGAATTTACTGTATATACATGTATATTTTTTCACAGTGAGGCGAGGGAACAATTTATGCGCATCATGCACTAGCGTGAATCACCTGGTAAAGAGGGTTATAACAATAAATAACTACATCTCTGTCGAATAATGAGGATCTACACGCTCCTCATCAACATTTACCTGATATGAATATTCATGTAAGAAATAATAACTTCATGAATATTAATCAGCTTATTTATTATACTGTAATATCAATACACAGAAGCTGAAGAATAACGTCTGTATAATTCCAGTAATTAAGCAGACCCTTCTCAGAAGGCCCCCTCCTTCATGGACTATTTGATCTCGGTCTACCCTGTTTGAAAAGACGTCAACATGCGTCTTTTATCAGGTAAAATGATTAACCTTTAGCCTGCTGAGCAAATTATTTTTACAGAATTTTTCACCGACTACATTTTCAAATTTCAAGCAATAATCAATTGGTCTACCAAAATACAATCAGGGTGTCAAACAGTTTGGATTCTGATGAGACGCCGAGTTACTCGGCGTCTCATCTGGATCCAAAATGTTTGCATAGGTATTCTCTCATCATCCCATAGCAAGCTAAAGGTTAAATGGCGAAAGCTGAAATTCGCTCACATCATTTCTCTTATTTATATCTATGAATTCCAAATATACACATACATACCATATACGAAATATAAACTTTCCGGTGGAATTCACAATGACATTAATAAACAGTTAGGACAAAGATGAGACGCCGAAAATAATTAACCTCACCTGGACCCACACATTGAATCCACATAGTTTTGAAAATTTGATGAAGAGCGTATTCGGGAATACAGGCAGACACTGCACATATCATTTGCTCAAAGGGGAACATGTTCAGACTTATACAAAAAATGTAGTTGTAATACCCTAAAAATCCTGAGTATCTCGTCCCTTCACTGGTTTGTAAAGCTGAATAATTTGACACCAGTTTTATAACTTTAAATGTGATTGACATAGTAACAACGTGCTTTTTCCGCTAACAGTCTGATAACGTATGGGGTTTGTATACACATAACAGGGGTCCAAATAAGATGCGTAAACATCCAACCCTATACTGTGACTACTCTTTAGAATCGTCTCTTCGAGACGATTCTAAAGAGTGGTCACAATAAAGGGTTTGACGGAGAAATGACGATTTTAGTATTTGGGTACGCACCTTTATCTGTAGCTCTGCACAGAATCTATTTACCACACCTACTTTATTGAAAATAACAAGTGGTCATATTCGGGAAATACAGAGATAACAGAGAAAAGTCAATATGTGCACTTGTTGTCAAATTTACATACTGAACATCTTAAACAGTTAGCCTAATACGTGACATATGGAAATATACACTATATCTAAAACAGTTAGCCCAGGGTACACGCGACACATGGGTCGATATATTACATCTAAAACAGTTAGCTCAGGGTACACGTGACACATGGGTCGATATATTACATCTAAAACAGTTAGCTCAGGGTACACGTGACACTTGGACCGATATATTACATCTAAAATAGTTAGCCCATGGTACACGCGACACATGGGTCGATATATTACATCTAAAACAGTTAGCTCATGGTACACGCGACACATGGACCGATGTATTACATCTAAAACAGTTAGCTCAGGGTACACGTGACGCATGGACCGGTATATTACATCTAAAACAGTTAGCCCAGGGTACACGTGACGCATGGACCGGTATATTACATCTAAAACAGTTAGCCCAGGGTACACGTGACGCATGTGTCGATATATTACATCTAAAACAGTTAGCTCAGGGTACACGTGACACTTGGACCGATATACTACATCTAAAACAGTTAGCCCAGGGTACATGTGACACATGGGCCGAGATACTACATCTAAAACAGTTAGCCCAGAGTACATGTGACACTTGGACCGAGATACTACATCTAAAATAGTTAGCCCAGGGTACATATGACACTTGGACCGAGATACTACAACCTAAACAGTTAGCACATGGTACATGTGACACTTGTACCAAGATTCTACATCTAAAACAGTTAGCCCAGGGTACATGTGACACTTGGACCGAGATACTACATCTAAAACAGTTAGCCCAGGGTACATGTGACACTTGGACCGAGATACTATATCTAAAACAGTTAGCCCATGGTACATGTGACACTTGGACCGGGATACTACATCTAAAACAGTTAGCCCAGGGTACCCGTGACACATTGACTGAGATACTATGCATGCAACGACAAATGTTTATGTTCAAACCCATGCAACATCACTGTTACACCCATTGACCCATAGATACGCTCTGTCATGTATTTGCAAACAGTGTATATCCAGATCAGACGGTTCCCGCGGGAGCCGTCTGATCAAGGTCTACTCTGTTTGATTATGAAACAATATAGATATGAGTCTACAGAATTTGTCATGGCAAAACATATTGTGTTTATATGCCATTATAAAAAATCAGCTATTTAACCCTTTCGCTGCCAATGCCGGATCTGTGATTACCTATGCAAACAGTTTGGGTCCAGATGAGACGCCGAGTAACTCGGCGTCTCATCAGGATCCAAACTGTTTGTTACTGTTACTATGGTTTTGAAACAAAAATGAAGAAAATCAGAAGAATGAAAATTTGTAGCAGACGACAAAGTGAGCAGACGACAAAGTGAGCAGACGACAGAGTTTGGCAGCGAAAGGGTTAATATTCACGATATCATTATTTTTTACATTAATATTCATGAGGTTAAGAGTTCACTAACCAATAACGTACACAGGCTTATCAATAATCATACACGTATCCGAATTAAAGCTAACTTTAACCCTTTCGGCGCCAAATTTCTAATTGTCGTCTGCAATCTAAGTTTGTTAAATCATTCAGTAAAATAAGGAAATGAGATAAATAAATGCAAATTTCAAAGGAATAAAGCACATATATAGAACTAGAGATTGAGACAAATAGTGAAGTCCCTGATCAGACGCCGCCTTGAAAAGGCGGCGTCTGATCTGGGACTGCACTATTTGTCGTGGTGGATTTACTCGACTGTGGCGGTGAAAGGGTTAAGAAAGTATCACGCATGTCAATAAATCAAGGTAAAAAAGAAAACTTACATCAATACAGAAAACACATTTAAAAAATAGCACTTTTTCTATCTGGACGGATTGTTGATGCATAGCGTAGGCCTACAGGGTCTACCTGCAAGACTCATCTGCTTAACCCTTTCCTTGTTCTGTGTTTATTTCAAATTTCAATACCTACTGACTATTTCTGGACAAAATAGTTACAATGAAATATGGAAGATGGAACATTGTAGCCATTTTAGAAAGTAAAGGAACAGACCTATCAAAATTCCATTAGCAAACAGAGCAGACCCTGATCAGATGGCTCCTCTAGGAGCCATCTGATCTGGGTCTACTCTGTTTGCAAATGCGTGAGAACACGTTTATATGAGGGAAAGGGTTAAAAGGCTAAACTATTTGTAAAATCGAAATTTCAAACAGTGTTGACCTTGATCATACATCAACAGTTTGAATACAACTACTGTAGAACCTCTCTCTATATAATGTGGCCACTACTATGACGAACTGACAGTTTAAGCTTTTCCTTTATATAAACGCTTTTCATGCGTTTACAGAGTAAACCAAGAACAGACTAAAAGAGCCGTCTGATCAGGGTCTGTCCCGTTTGCTTATTTTATAATATAGATCTGATTCTACAGTTTCTGCCTGAGCCGAAACATCGTGTGTACATATGCCATCATAAATATCGGCTAATACATATTCGCAATGCCATTATTTTTACTTGAATATTTTACTGGGAATGGTTAAGATGATGAAGGGAACCTAGAACTACAGTCGTGGCTCATAAGTATTCCTCCAAACAGACGATCTTACCGATACCGCAACTGACCGCAATGAAAATATTTAAGAGTGCCGTGATTTATTCACCGTGGTAGCTGAAATTTTGACAAAGTAGATTTCATGGTTCACCGAAAAAAACCTCTTCTTAGTTTGAAAACAAATAAAGTTGGTTTTGTTTACATCGTCTGCATCACAAAATGCAAAACATAAGACGGAAAGAAAAAGAGCAGAGAAACATAATTCTAAACCTGCATGCGGACGGTCAAAGTTCTCACAAAAACACCGAACGATCTGCCATTTCGAAGCTCATAGGAAGATTTCTTGAGCGATGTTCGAAGTGAAATACTTAGAAAAGCTAGCTTTCAATGGGATCGGTAACCTATTCGCTTAAAACTAATTATAGAAAAGCTCTTATCGACATTACAATTAATACATTCTCAGAGAAATATATTCAAAATATAGATACAACTTTGACCAGTTATTGTTAAATTAAACTTTTTAAATCAACCCTATCCAAGATGACAATGCATTGTCCCATATATCTAGACTGACCGCTGAATGGAAATGAAACACCAATATTTCAACAATGATGTGGCCGGTTGAATATAATTGGAAATGTATAGAAATCCTTAAAATGTAAATCTGTATCATGAAACATAGTGAATATCAAAACCAAGGAATACCTTATCAGAAATGTTCTGGACAATTGGGAATGTTACAGCCTATATAATACGAACACTTTGTTACCTAATTCCAACTAGAATTCGGCATACACTGAGTGCAAACGGATCTATACCGAAGTACTGAATGTTTCAGGTAAGTTCGAGTTACTGTTTTGGGTTGGTTGATGTAACTTGTTTATAGTTTGCATGTACTTAGATAAGAGAACAATATGACGGCCATTTTGGAGAACACCATGTTCGACTTTACTTTCATTCGAAACTTAGTGCATTGTACTTATACATGTACATAAATATGACCAGGAGTGTAAACATAGTAAAGGAGGCTATATATTTAAATAAAACAATGGCGCATAACTCGATCTACACTTACTGGTTCTTTACATGCAAGGGCTGCTCAATCCCTTCACTCTATATGCATGGTACACTTATTTTAATGCATTTGCTAACAGAGAAGAACCAGGTTAAACCTGTAGGTACTGGTCTGAACTGTGATAGAAAGAAAAACTGTCTCTGGGTATTTAACTATTTATAGGAAACATATAGCACACAGTTATTTCCCGAAGTATTCGGACAAACAAATGTATGTCAGATGTTATGTATGTATGTTATGTATGTAACTCAGATAAAAATTAACCGATCCTGACAGTTTGATCAGAGTCTACACTATTTCTTACTATGCCAGTCTAATTTAAAGTAATCAATACGGTGCCACAGCGACTTATTCAGCTTCACAAACTGGTGAGAAGAGGAACTTGGTGTTCAAATATTTCAGATAATTCAGGTGAAGACACGATAGAATGATTATGCAGAAAATAATACCTGAACATTTTACATGTACTATATTCATAATGGAAAACCATAACTATCTACATCGTGGTACCGGGGTTCAAACTCACAAACTCGATTTTGACAGCCATTAGTTCTACCAATTCGACTCAAAAACCGGCTTGCGCAGCGAGGCATTACGTTCTAAACGACGTTATACCCAAGGCGCTACAGAGGGGAATGTTGCTATATAACATTTGCGAACATTTGTGGACATTTGAAGGTATTCGTATCTACCATAGACTGTCATTTATTCATTTACTTGATGGATGTGTATAATAAAAAAAATCCATCATGAATATGTATTAGCTGAATTTTCCCAATGGTATGTTATACTTGGATGTGTTTTAATTTACATTCTATCTGGACTTCTATCCTTTCTAACATCCCATGAGTGTCATTTGTAGTAAGTCAATGACCGAATATCATATTTTATTAAACTACAGTAAAACCTCTCTAAAATAGACATTGAGATTCGTATCAATATCGGTGTTTAGGATAGGCGACAGCTTAACCCATTACCTCATAGGCTATTTTTAGATCCTACCTCTTTAAATAAGTCTACCGAAAAGGAGCATTAACTAGACAAAGGATTTCTTTAGAATTTTGTAGTTTGAAACCATTGTGATAAATAGAGCATTTGCTCCTATAGGAGCAAATGCTCTATTTATCACAATTGTTTCACAAAGTGACTTTTACAAAGGCGTCAAGAGGAGTCTATATGAGGGAATGGGTTAATGGATGGTGGAAGTCATATAAAAAAGCTCCGTAGAGAAATGTCCGTATGTTAAGCAGCAACTTTTCGAAAAAACCCAACAATTCTTGCTTCCAAAAAGTCCGGTTTAGAGGGTTTTTACTGTACCGCTTGGTGGGCGTGATCAAGCTAATGTAATACCTTACAATGAAAGGCAATCGTAAAGTTCGTCATCTTACAACATTACACCATGAAAGCCTGTATTGGCGTGTATATCTTAATGTAACATAAAATATACTGTTTATCTGATATTATTAGACATCAAAAGACGGTTTTTATAGGTTCATATTTCCCCCGATCACATTTCTCCACACAACGTAGTCACAACTCAATCACATCTCCCATATTTCTATTAAAACTTGTGGTCAATGCCGTTAGAAGTTTTTAAATGTGATATGATAACACATTGTTCATAGTTCGACCTTATTCTGCAATTTTGCCTATTAGTAATGTTTAAAGTTTGCATTTATCAGAGCTACAGATAAAGGTGCGTACCCAAATACTAAAATCGTCATTTCTCCACCAAATCCTACACTGTAACCACGGTAAGAGTAGTCACCGTATAGGATTGGGTGGAGAAATTAAGAAGCTATTCTTGAAAATGTTTAAATTTACGCATCTTATCTGGACCTTATACAATCTAAATTATAATTTGTTGCACAGTCATATTTCTGGGTTATGGTCTCAGAAATATGCTTGCTCTTATCCAGATGCTCTTATGTTTGTTTCCACAAAATCTGAATCATCGAAATGGATTAATATATATATTAACCCTTCGCATGCTTTTAAATATTGAAGAATGTACATGTATATAGTTACATTAGTTTTGCGCTAAGTCTGTATGTGATCTTGGGGCAAAAAAACACCTATACAGCGTATTGATATCGAAACTAAAATGATCATATTTTTAGCTGAAACAGAAAGTACAGTGGATTTAACTGTTTCACCACCGAATACGCCGGAAAGCTTGGCGAATCTGTGATTACCAGTCCAACAGTTTGGTTCCATCTCCCTACTGTTTGACACGTTTTAGAGAAGCAATTGAAGCAAGTCGTTTGGACCCGACTGAGACGCTTAGTAACTCGGCATCTTATCATGATCCAAAATGTCTGACACACTACTTACGTTTTATAAAAGTCCACTCTGATTTTTAAATTGGACGACATTGGTTGCAGACCAAAACAATTTGGCACGAAAAGGGATAATAGCACAGTCGAAATACGATCCTTGTCACATGACAACATTAAACCATTAACAAAATAATAACTTATATGAGACATCCTCAAAATTATCTTAGTATGATCGTCCAATTTACGTTAAAGTACATATGGTCAACCCCCTTTAAAGTGATCACATAGTGGTCACATAGTGAATGTACATGGAGTCTTTGAAAGTAAGTAGATGTATGCAGAATAAACGTAATACCAGACATTCCTGAGGAAGCTGTTCGCATACCCTTTGTTCTGTGTGAAACTTGGAAGGTTTTTTCTGTACCATCGAAAGGTTCACGTATGTAAAAGTGAATACACACATATATAATATCTAAATGAGACGCAAAGCAGATAGAGCATAGAACAGCGTCTGTTACTGTAGAAAACAACATTTTAAGAGGACATTACTTTTAAATATGCAGAATAGAACGATGTCCCTTTACCAGATTTTACGGGTTGACGATTGCCAACGAGTGTGTGAAGTTTGTTAATGCTAGATGACTGGGCTCGTATTTGTGCCAACATGTTAAAATGTGTGCAACGCGACGCCGCCGCCGCCCACATTGACGATACTAAGGCTATTGCAATGCCTTGTTTCCCCTAAAACAGACGAATTAAGCTGAGAGTACCCTTATAACGGACGCATCTCTTCCAGCAGATCAATCATAGCAATTGTCCGAATCACCCACAATAACAGATTGGACCGAACATTTCGTCATTTATACAGGTCCATGTCATTGCTATTAGCGCAATATTTAACTAACAAAATCTATGGCTCACCTGTGTTTCATCATACACTAATGACTACTTTTGCCACAACCTTTCGCGAAACATAGATTAAAACGAAAGCATATGTTATTTCAAGGGCGACACTGGTAAACAAAACAGTTTTGTATACACTAACTTACAGTCCTTTACCGCAGTAAAGACTCTATTAACCCTTACCCGACTGTGAAAAAATAATGTCTGCTCAAATTTGGATCTGTAGCAGTTTTGACTTCTTCCGATTCGGTCAAGCCTTTGAGAAGTTATTGACCGAATGTCAAACAGCTTGGATCCTGATGAGATGCAAAGTTACCCGGCGTTTCAGCAGGATCCAATCTGTTTGCAAGTGCGAGTCAGGCCTTTGTTAGCGGGGTAAGGGTGAACTATCACATTGCCTCTTTCTATAATAGGCGTCAGGCTGCTGAGACAGACCAATCTTGTTGTAGATATGATTAAAGCTGAAAGAAACTTTGGCTGGAATTCCGCAGATGTCTGCTTGTGACACCATCGGTTACTTTCACATTATAGTACAGCAACACGTGACACACAATTAATATGTACAGTAACACGTGTCACACAATCAATGCGTTACAGTAACACGTGACACACAAGCAATGCTGTACAGTAACACGTGACATTCAATCAATGCTTTACAGTAACACGTGACACACAATCAATGCTGTACAGTAACACGCTGCAGTCGATCAATGCTTTACATAACACGTGACACGCAATCAATGCTTTACAGTAACATATGGTACACAATCAATGTTGTACAGTAACACGTGGTAGGCAATCAAAGTTTGACAGCATCACGTCATAACAATCATGTTTTACCATAACACGCAAAACACAGTCAATATTGTACAGTAACACGTGGCACACAATCAATGTTGTCAAGTAACACTTGACACACAATCAATGGTGTACAGTAACACTTGACACACAAACCAATGTTGTCAGGTAACACGTTACATACAATCAATGATGTACAGTAACACGTGACACGCAATCAATACTGTACAGTAACACGTGACACACAATACTGTACAGTAACATGTGACACACAATCAATATTGTACAGTAACGCGTGACACACAATCAATGTTGTCAAGTAACACACAATCAATACTGTACAGTAACACGTGACACACAATACTGTAAAGTAACACGCGACACACAGTCAATATTGTACAGTAACACGTGATACACAATCAATGTCGTCAAGTAACAGGTGACACAATCAATGTTGTACAGTAACATTTGACACACAAATCAATGTTGTCAGATAACACGTTTCACACTATCAATGCTGTACAGTAACACTTGACACACAATCAATACTATACAGTAACATGTGACACACAATCAATGTTGTATTCAGAGACGTCACACAAACTCACTAATGGTTTTGCTCTACTGCCGGTCAGTGGTGCAATCGCACTACTTACAGATGTCAGTTAAAATAAGTTATTGTTATTATCACACTTTACTTGACACCTAAGCCATTTATACTTTCACACTAATGTACAGTAATTGTCGAAACTGGCTTGTGGAGTTTTAGTTCGGAAGAGATTGAATTTACAGCATGGGATGGTTCTACATCCACGTATATCTGACTCATTCGATCTATCGTAGACACTGCATGCTGCTCAGAGTCTGTTGGGATTTTGGAAGAATGGCTTTCCAATGAGTCTCTTTGCTCAACTTCTTCTTTTATGTCGCTATAAGCACGAGCTCTCGGAATGTCGTGACTTGTATGGTCATCTGTTCCACCCTCGTCATAAACGGGATTTCCTTTGCCGATTGGCCCATTTGAAAAGTTCACGTACCATTGTACAGGCGTTCCCGTTTGCGAGAAAGTACTGTCGGTGAGCTGGAAAGAATCATGAATAAAATACGAATTTATATTACAGTAAAACTTCTCTAAATCAGACGTTAAATTTGGTATAAATATCGGTATCGGAGATATGTGGCAGCTTTCTGCATGTCTTCCGCCCTGCTTTAAAACAGCCATCTGTTCAACAATATCTACTTTTCTACTGCAATTAGTAGAGGTTTAGAGAGGTTTTACTGTACAATGTACAACGTATGTAGTTATTGAAAATGGTACATGTCTATCATATACATTTGTAGATAGTCTGTTTGCGTACATCTGTATATAACCGGTCTATCATTGATATCTAGTAGGCAAGTAATGGTAATCCAATATCACTTCCAATGCCTAAAATAATGTCTGATCTGCTGAACATGTTCCTGTCTTCCTATTCGTTCCAGCTTTTGAGAAAGTACTGACCGATTGTCAAACAGCAAAGATCCTGGTAGAATAAAACGCTTGGATCTAGATGAGACGCCGAGTAACTCGGCGTCTCATCTGGGTCCAAGCTTTTTGTAAATGCGCTTAACATGAGAAGGGTTCACTGTGACATACACATGTTGAAAAAAGTAAACCTAGCCTTATCCTAGGACATTACAATTACAATATGGTAAAATTTTAATGACAATTAAACTTATTAACTTGGTTAACTTATCCATGTGCAATATTCATGTTAGAAAAATGGCAGAATGGGTGTTTATTGGCTGAAGTTTTATAATGCAAACTTTTTCAATGGAAGTTGTGGCTTTGGCAAAAACTGTAGAATCATATCTATACCTTGTTAAAAGCAAATAGAGCAGACCCTGATCAGACGACACCTCTAGGAAAAGGTTATATATTAAGAAATAATGACTATGTGAATATAAATTAAATGGTTTTATCATAGCTCTACGAACAAGGAACAATGATTTCTTTTGTTCAGGCAGAATCTGTAGCATCAAATACATGTATATATTATTTTAGGCACTGATCAGACGGCTCCTACTGGAACCGTCTAATATGAGTAGATACGTTATTAGCAAAGACGTTAAAAGGCGTAGTAATGTAGTAAATGGTTAACACAACTTTCTAAGAGGTCCTATTACAATAGGCATGTGACATATATCGGAAGTTAGTGTTTGATCACTAACCATTGCCATGTGTTTCTCTGGGGATTCTGTGTGAGGTGGTATCACCGTGAACGCATGCATATGTTTGTTGTCTTCTGTATCTTCAAGAGAAGTGTCCAGTAACAAAAATTGGGCCAACTTCCCGGGGACCTTCTGGTCGAGGGCAAAAAGTATGATCCCAACCAAGGTCGTTAATATTCCTGAAAAACACATAATCATTGGTCAAGATAAGATGCGTTTTTAAACATGTTCAAGAATAACTGCTTTATTCCTCCACCAACCCTATATTGTGACTGTAGCAACGTTAAATGTCGCACCGACGCTAAGTGTCGCACTTGACGTTATATGTCGCATCTGTAACGCCATATGTCGCAATCAAACGTGTCATGTGACTGCGACAAATATATACCAAATACATGTACTGATTATTTGTATGACGTGTGCATAACACTTATGCCACGTTTGCATGCCGTATTAGGTACTTAGGAGCTATTGTCAACTCTCTCTCCCTTCTCTCCTTCCCCCCTCTCTCTCTCACCACCAATCTCTATCTCTCACCAATCTCTCCACCTCTATCTCTCAACTCTCTCTCACTCTCTTTCTCTTCTCACCCATCCATCTCTCCCACCCTCTCTCACCGAAGAAGAAGAAGAGATACAAGAATATAGAAAAGAAGGCAAGAATAAGGTGGATTGTAGAAGATAAGAAAAAGAAGGCAAGGCAAAAGGGCAGTTAACTCAGAATCCGACGACCATATATCGGACTTCTGTAAGTACTGCAGGAAGGGTATTGGGGTTTCAGAATCCGATGACCTTATGTCGGACTTCTGTTGCAAAAAGACACCAGTTTGACCAAAGGCGTCTGTATTGACAGTATGTCATTTGAAACCTCACATACCACTGGCACTTTATATGCGAAAATAATTTTACTTTCGGCAGTTAAAGGTGTGAAAACTGCAGGTTAAAGATGTCATAAAGCCATGAAAAGTTGAAATTTGAAGTAATAAACATAAACAAGAACTTCTCATGGTTTGATATTCATTAAACATCACAAGTCTATGGAAACATGTAATTCGTTCTGTATCAAACTGTCTAAACGTATTAAAATTGATAAAAACTAAATAAAAACCCAACTCGCTTCACATACTTCTACATACGACGCTTTACTTAATCCGAATTAGCATATGAAAGACGAGTTTACCCTAGGGCTCTGTTAACGGACTTGCCTTTTCACGCCTGTACAAGCAAAGCAGACTCAAATTCGCTACCCCTCAAAGGGCCACATCTATATTATATCATATGCAAACAGAGCAGACCCACATTAGAAGGTTCTTACAGGAGCCGTCTGATCTGGGTCTACCCTGTTTGCAAAGGCGAAGAAATACGTTTCTGGTGAACCCGTCCTCATATATACATGTAACTATTACGAACCAATCCAATTACATGTACATGTATCATTTGGAGTGTGTTCTGCAATATATTTTTTCCGACATGACCTTTGGAAAATAATTTTGGAAGCGAATAGTAGGGACGCTGATGTGAAACCTCCCACAGGAACCCTTTGACCGCGGGACACGAATGGACCGTCATTTGCAAACAGTATAGACGCAGATCGGAGAGCCTTCTCATCAGGGTCTACCATATTGTCATTCAAGCTCCTCTCACATTTACCTTTTCATATGGAATGACTTTTAAACTCTAATAAACTATTCCAACAGATTTGGAAGAGTTAAACGCGAGAGCTAAATGGGTTACCGTCTATTTAACTCTTTACTCTATGAATATTGATACAGTAAAACCTCTCTATAACGGCCACTAAATTACATCAAGTATTTTTGTTAAAAGCAGGTGGCTGCTTAAAGCAATGTGAAAGTAAAACAGAACGCTCCTATGGGAGCGCTCTTTTTTACTTTCACATTGCTTTAAGCAGCCACCTGCCCTAAATACCAACTAATTAACACAATTTAGTGGTCGTTATAGAGAGGTTTTACTTTATAATTTCCTTGACAAACTGTGTGGATCCAGATCAGACGCCAGGTTTCCTGGAAAACTGTGTGGATCCAGACCAGACACCAGATTTTCTCTATGACTGGTCTGGATCCATGCTATTGGCCAGGTATAATTATCGGTTTAACCAGTAGGCCAACGCTTAATGCCAACAGGCATATTTACACAATAAATCTATTTCTATTTTCGGGAGAAAAAAAACACATTAAAATCATATACAGTGCAGACCCTGATCAGACGACTCCTACAGGAGGTGTACATGGGTTATGATAAACGTTACGGTTGTACGCCGGAATATATCGGCATCTTAAACCGACACAGTAAGAATGGACCTTTACGGTCGTATCCGGTTCATTCCGGTAAACCCTGGATCTTAAACTAGGAAGTAATGCTACAGAAGAGGGTTTATAAAGGAGTGCGTCATTTTGCGTTGATGTTGCGATAGATAGCGGCAGTACAGTTTGTTGTGACATTTGGCGTTACAGATGCGACATATAACGTCAGGAGGTTTTGCGACATATAGCGGCAGTACAATATGTTGTGACATTTGGCGTTACAGATGCGACATGTAACGTCACGAGGTTGTGCGAAGAGAGGATTCTAAAGAATGGTAAATCTTTATATAAATATACATATGGGTCGTACCATGAAACAAACAGAGTGTATGCTCAGATCAGACGTCTCCGTCGTGGTGTATGATCTGGGTCTGCACTGTTTGATACATACCAGTATGTAAAGTATTTTATATCTAGTAACATTTCTTATTAGATGCTGTGTAGATAGTAGATACCAATTCGGTGAAAGTGATAGACTCTACTTGCATAGCATTTTAAAAAATCCTAAAATTACACAAATCATTTGTTTATATGCTGAACATAAACATATCGCGTGTTGACAAAAATATTTTGTTGACAAAAAGCTTATTTATTGATGTATGATAGGAGCATTTTACGATATAAGTTCAAACTGAGGCTGGTGTTGACAATGTGTGGTTGATATGTATCTCCCCTAAGGACGTGTATATTGCTATTACCAAACACCAGTGTGGAGTAGAAGCACCAGCCGTATCTGAGTTTCAGTGCGCCGTCAGAGCAGGGCATCCTGAGGTCTGTCTGTGGACATAGTATGTCATAGAGGGCTGCGGCTAGCGTCATGCACACCCCGGTCAGTGTGAAACAGGCCGCCCCGTACCACACCACACTGCACAGTAGCACATTCCCGGTCACCCATAGCGCAAACGCCGACCTAAAATAGCGGGTATAGTAGTATACAAATGGTTTATTAAGATTAATATTGAAAATATCAAAATAATACTTTGAACGAACATACTGCGAAACACATTCGAGGATGCGTTACATATATTTAGTTTGGTTAGTACGTTTGTCGCATTCGTCACCGCTATTCTTTTCCTTTCTTACTTATCCAATTAGCTTGTTTTACAAAATTCCTATTCATTTGCTTCAGTTCCCTTTTCCGCCTACGTGTATTACTCCTATATTGACATTAATTAAATATTATATACGTATAAATGTCTATAGAGCAACCAGCTAAAACAGGTAAAAGTATGGATTTTAAAGCTTTGTGGTAGCTTAATGCAAGGCAAAGTTATACATATTTTCGCCCTGCGCTAAGCAACCACCTAAAGCAATACCTTGGTACCTGCCTAAAGAACCAGGGTATTACTTACCTAAATTAATAACCTGTTACCAACCTAAATTAACAAAGTGTTACCTACCTAAAGTAACAGCTTGTTATCTACCTAAAGTAACAGTTTGTTATCTACCTAAAGTACCAACTTATTTCATATCAATATTGATAACATGTCACTTACTTAAAGTAACACGTTGTTACTTACCTTAGCAATAACTTGTTATCTGCGTACAGTAAAAACCTATTATATACCTAAAGTAACAACTTGTTATCTACCTAAAGTAACGACATATTTAATACCTACCTAAAGTAATAAATTGTCATCTAACTAAAGTAACTTGTTACCTACCTAAAGTAGCCACCAGTTACCTACCTAAAATTGCCACGTGTTACCTACCTATATAGTTAAGTGACCTATTACCTATTTATGGTAATGTCACCTATATCTACTTATAGTAACAACTTATTAGCTTCCTTTAATAAAAACGTGTTACCTACCAGAGAAGTATGTTGGCGAAGTAACCGGCCATCCAGCAGGCCCGGCCGTACCGTAAACCTCCGTCATCTACGTCAAAATGTTCGAGCACCGTAAGTAATGGTTGGGGCAGTCCACGGTCCAGGGCATGCCAGAGTAGCGGCGGTGAGTGGATCACTGCAAGTATAACAAGAGCAATATAAACCAATAAAACCATTGAAGGTAGTGATCTTCTGATAACCATTCAATATCTTTTAGATAAGCTATTAAGCTAATGCATCGCGGACTAATTTCTGAGTTTAAAGACCAGTCTTTGGCTTAAGTTGCTATCATACTATTTCCAACAATCGCCAACCAATTCTAGAAAAAAACCGTATAATCATTACCCCCCCCCCACACACACACACACACACATACACAAACCAACAGCAACGAATAAACACACCAAACAACAAACAAAACATACCCGAATCCCAGGAAGTAGTTGAAAAACTCAGTGATTTATAATCTTCGGCAGTGGACCAACCTTACCTTCAGCACGCCTAGCAATGGTCGTCAATAAACATTGTTATCTGATTTAGTTTTAGAAATCTATCTGACTTTCCTTTTAGGACCCCTAATGTGTATTCGGACAAACCTAGGGAAATAGTGCAGAACCAGATCAAACGTCTCCTCAAGGAGTCGTTTAATTAGGGACTACACTATTTGCTAATATGTCAATCTATGTCAATCTATGTCAATTATGTCAATCTAAATTCAGGCCAAATTGAATTGTTCAGCATTACAAAAACTTCTACTGGAGACATGAGCTTGGTGTCCGAATTATCAGGATGGTTAGAATCAGATATCCAGTCTACCTTTTCTATCAGTTTGTTAAGCTGGCTAACTCAGTTTGTTAAGAGTTTTATAACTTTCAGCTATACTATTGTCCTGTTTTATTGACCTGTCGAAATGTGAATATTCCTACGTCACTGAAAGGATATATTAAGCTTGTGTAAACCTGTGTTTCAAACGTTTTTCACGAGATTCACAATAAATGTAAAGTACTCGAATAAGCCAAGTAGGACAGCTTTTATTAGCGGAAACAATCGATATCAACCGAAGCTCAGCAAACGAATAATTATTTAAATTTTGACAGGTTAATAAAACAGGACACTAACCTAATACATATACATGTGCATATATATATAGTATAGCAAAGGGTTAGGGCCTGGATCAAACTGTTCTATCATGTCTGCGCTATTTGCCTAAGTTAATTTGTTAACAACAATAAGGGTATGCTACATTTGATGCAGAGCATCTAGGTCTACATTCAGTTTAATTAGTTTGTTATGTCGCAGCCAGAGTTCAAACCCGAAAAAATGAACCCTACCACGAATTCACCACAGAGTTCAAAAGACCAGAGCACATACCATCAACATTTCAAACAAAGTGATATTTCAGACGACATTGTGATGGTGTATTTACACTTGAAAAGGGAAATATTTTTAGCCTAATGATTATAGAGGAGTTTGTTGTATCTTATAAATTGAAAACCGTTGTAACACACCTCCCACTCAGTATAATTGAAGTGCCAGGAAATTGCTCACATTTCAGAAAAGACTTGTGAACTGCCCACACATGATAAGGCTATAGATAACATTCATTCTTCATGATCAGCATAATCTTTTCAATACAGTAAAACCCCTATAAACCGGAATTCTAGCAGAGAAAAAAAAGATACTTTTAGGCAGGTGGCTGCTTAATGCAGGGTGAAAGTCAAGCAGAAAGCTCCTAGAGGAGCTTTCTGCATGACTTTCACCCTGCATTAAGCTGCGACCTGTCTCCACGACTGATGGACAGATTGGAGTCAGATCAGACACCGATTACTGTAAAACCTCTCTTAAGTGAGCCGTAAAAAGTATAATTCTGGGTCGTATAGGTAGATAGTAGCCTAATGCTTGTCAAAACTAATGCAGGAGCACTATATCCTACAGGAGCTCTATGCATTACTTTTACCCATCATTAAGCAATTACATTTTAAAATACAGTAACATATGTTTTCATGCTCCCCCTCCCCCTTTACGGGGGCCATATAGTAATTGCATTGTCCTTCCTTCACTCTGTCCGTCCGTCTGTCTTTCCATCCGTCCGTCCCAAATTTCGCGTCCCTTCTGTAACTTTTTTTTTAAATCTATGAATGAATTTCAAAATAACCTGGCACAAATGTTCACCACACGGAGACGATGTGTCGCGTTCAACTCCATGGTCTATGTGTCAAAGGTCAAGGTCATCCTTCAGGGTCAAAGATCGGGGGCATAGTGTTTCAAAAACACATCTTGTTTTGTTTTAATAATAAACGATCGCTTAAGACATGTTCTACTGTACATAGAGCTCTGGCGTGGATCCATGCTGTTTGTCACTCTGACAAGAGTTTCCTAACAATTTCCCTCGTATAAAGGTGTTTTCACGCATGTGCAAGCGGAGTAGACCCAAATCAGATGGCTCCTATAGGAGCCGTCTGATCAGGTTCGGCTCTTTTTGCCAATGAAATTTTATAGATCGATCTGTTTCATTACTTTCTAAAAGGGCTACAATATTACACCTTTCATATTTCATTATAACTATATTCTTAAAATGGGTGATCATGTTGTCTATGACTATTCAGTAAGTATTGAAATAATTTGAAATAAATATAAAACATGGAAAAGGTTAAAGACTGCAGCAGATCAGAGTCAGCATTCTTTACTGCATTAGCTCAGTGGTACGGTGCCCCCCCCCCCCCCACCATTCAGGAGACCGTGAGTTCAATTCGAAGTGGAGGGTCATACATTCAATTGTTCTATTTCCCGGTATATGTTGTACCTGGGTTAACACCAGAATAACCCCTGCTCAATTTCAGATCTACTGGGCTTTTCACTTACTTCCAATTGGTTCAAAACTATTTATAAAGCCCAGTCAAAACGCGCTTAGCGTGACAATAATTGATAAATGTTTGCCCGAATAAGGGCCTTCACCTTTTCCCTTCATATAAACGCCCTTTTACGCCCATGTTAATAAAGTAGGCTCACATATATAGGAGCCGTCTGATTAGGGCCTGCTTTGTTTGCTTATGGTATAATATAGATCTGGGTCCATGCTTATAAAGCATTTAGTTGAGTCTGAGTTTTGTTCTCAAGCTTTTGATTGGTCAGATTTGAGTTCTCAAGCTTTTGATTGGTCAGATTTGAGCATTTGGCTCAAATCTGACCAATCAAAAACTTGAGAACGAACTCAGACTCAACTAAAAGTTTTATAAGCATGGACCCTGATTTGATTTTTTACAGATTCTGTTTGAGCCAAAACATCCTGTGTAGATATGTCATCATAAAAAATCAGCTAATAGATATTCATGATGTCATTATATATTGCATGAATATCAAACATGGAAATGTTTGAACAGTACCGACTTTACTCACCGTCCAAGAGTACCAGCTCTTCGTTGTAGCTGAAATCGCTTCTTTGGTTCACTAAACGACCTGATGGAGATATAAAATGAATATCACATTATACACGACCAGGTACTTCTTAGATTGCTAGAAGTAGTGCAAAACATAACTGTAGTCTACTCGAACAAGATACCTAGACATTGTCTGTCTCTAGTGCGACCATGCACCAATAAGAGATATACTTCTAGGTCTTAAAGGCAGGTAGTACCTTAACCCATTCCCTCCTATTGAAAGTCCATTTTAAACCATTGTGATAAATAGAGCATTTGCTCCTATGGAGCAAATGCTCTATTCATCACAATGGTTTCAAAACTATGTAATTCTAAAAATTCCCCTTTTCTGGTAAATGCTCCTTCTCAGTAGATTTATTCAAAGACGTTGGGTCTAAAAGAAGTCTAGGACGGAATGGGTTTATACAGGACAAAATACTTGTTCAAAGAGTTGTTCAAAGGCTGTCGTAAGAGCTTATTGCATTACTTTCATCTTGCATTAAGCAACCACCTGTTTTTAAAGACATCTTTGTTTAATAGAAATATAGTGGTCGCTGTAGATGTTAGTAATTACTTTAGTGTCTCCATTTATTGTTCCTAAAACTCTGTTTTATTGGAATGTAAAACGCTTAACAAATACATAAAATGATTTGAAATCACTTTATAAATGCGTAATTGTGTTTGAAATAAGCATGCTCAAGTGTGTCTGCAAGTACGATAAATAAGCATGCTCAAGTGTGTCTGCAAGTACGATAAATAAGCATGCTCACGTGTGTCTGCAAGTACGATAAATAAGCATGATCAAGTGTGTCTGCAAGTACGATAAATAAGCATGCTCAAGTGTGTGTGCAAGTACGATAAATAAGCATGCTCAAGTGTGTCTGCAAGTACGATAAATAAGCATGATCAAGTGTGTCTGCAAGTACGATAAATAAGCATGCTCAAGTGTGTCTGCAAGTACGATAAATAAGCATGCTCAAGTGTGTCTGCAAGTACGACATGAACATTGATCTGATGTAACTGGAAGTGGACAATCTGCAATGACATTCTATTAGGTGGTCTTATTCATGGAAAATGCAAACGTATCAGTTTAAATATTATAGTATAGATAGAACAAATGTTGCGACACTGTTACCGTTGTGGACAGGTCAACACAGAGAAACATTGTTCTTTAACCCGTTCCCTCATATTGACGACTTTTGACGACTCTGTAAAAGTCACTTTGTGAAACCATTGTGATAAATAGAGCATTTGCTCCTATAGGAGCAAATGCTCTATTTGTCACAATGGTTTCAAATTACAAAATTCTAAAATTGTCCTTTTCTCTAGTTAATGCTCATTTTCGGTAGATTTATTCAAAATGGTTGGATACTTGATACTTGAGAATGATCTCAGACTCAGAAGTTTTATAAGCTTGGACACATGAGATACTACGCATACTCTGCGGCTTTGTTAGAAGCAAATGCATGACTTAATATACCGCAGAAAAAGTGTTTAAACCAGGCTTTCAAATTTATATCAATACCGATAGTTGGTAGGTTAATACAGGGTGAAAGTCGCCATGCAGACAGCTCCGATAGGGATGCATTTAGACTAGTAGCCATTGGCCTAGAAAGATCTGGGTTCTTTTTTTTTATTAATAAATTAACAGTTTTATTGTACAAGAAACTTTTTGGTTTGGATAATATGAAGCAAAAAATGAAGACCCTGGCCCCACATGTACGCGAATCCTTTGACCTGGGACTATGCAGAGCGTAACAAGAACGACAACTCTGGCTGTGCACTGACCTGTGAGAGTGAGGTTAACGGTCCTGAGCCCTATTCGCACACCCACTGTTCCGTCCATGTGACTGTCCTGTCTGTATATATAGGCAGAGTGCACACCGATCTCACCTGTCTGCCAGCAGTAACCAAATATACTCACTGAAACAAATAATCTCAGGTTTGAAATAACTTACGAGTATAACCCCTTTGCAAACAGAATAGACTCAGATCAGACGGCTCCTATTGGAGCCGTCTGATCAGGGTCTGCTCTGTTTGCTCATGGAATTACATAGATCTGATTCTACAGTTTCTGTCGTGGTCAAATTGTAATGTGTCCATGCACCATTACGAAAACTAATCTTATTGAAACTCATGATTTTATTATTCCTTACATACGTATATACGTAGCTATGAAGATAAGGGTTAACCCTTCGCTTGCTGAATTTTAAAATACATTTCGTCTTCTTTACCCATGCCCTGTTGTATAATTACATATATCTTCACTGTGTACAAGTATTTCGCTGTGCAATCACTGCTGTGAAGTGCACTAGTTTCACAATCAACTTGTAAATAGTGCAAACCCTGATGAGACAGCTCCTGCAGGAGCTGTCTCATCTGGGTATTCACTATTTACAGGTAGGTATATTGACGTGAATAGCAAGCGAATGGTTAATCTATTTAAATGAGTAGTAGAAAGACAAGGTCGGCTGAGAAATTTAAAATTTCCCTTTTTACTTAGCATTCCCAGATATGCATCTATAGTCTACAGCTCTATCGGCAAATTTAACTGTTGAAATTTGCAACAGATGATATTTTAAGTGGACGACAATACTTACATGCATATGATTTACAGTTAAGTCACGTACCTAATATGATGCTGCCCACAGCCAAACTATACACCATTCTCGCCAAGGTATACCATCTCTGGAAAGAAAATCTCTGATGTTATTCATCGTTTTCATTAGGTAGTCTTACACAGTATGCCGTAAATAACACGTATTACATGAAGCAAAAACCGGGGGGTTAACCCTTTGCTCCCTAAATATTCATGTCAAATATATAATGACATCATTGGTATTAATTTAACAATTTTTATAATGTCACTTATATGAACAAGGTATTTTATCAGGATAGAAACTGAAGATTCAGATTTGTATTACTGCTTATAAGCATAATTATAGAGCTGTCTTTCATCAGATGGCTCCTGAAGGAGCCATCTGATCTGAGTCCACTCTGCAAAAAGGTGCATTTATGGAGTAAACGGTTAAAGTTAGGATGAAAACCAAGAAAAAGAAATCGCTCCTGTATTATACAGAGCACCAGCGTACTCAATTATTAATATCGTCATTTCGCCATATGCTGTGATCACTCTTTAGAATCGTCTTTTCGATAGGGTTTGGTGGAGAAATAAAGAAGTTATTCTTGAAAATGGTTTAATTTACGTATCTCTCGACCTCTGTGTATTGCATGCATATCGTGGAGAATACATGAAGTACAATGATATGATAACTTTATTGACACCGCCGCTTGTCATTTTCATTGTTTTAACCCTTATCCCGCTAACCACGACCTGACTCGCATTTGCAAACAGCTTGGATCCAGATGAGACACCGAGTAAATAATCGTCTCAGCAGGATCCACGCTGTTTGACACTCGGGCAATTAGTTTCTAATAGTTTCGAATCGGAAATAGTCCAGGTGTTATTTTTTTAGCAGACATTATTTTTTTTCTCAACGGATTAAGGGCTTACGTGTAGGGTTATGCATAGCATTCGTCATACCTTTGTGTTATAGTCGTTGTCTATTATTCCCTGATCTTGCAGAATACGGTAAAACCCCTCTAAACCGGAAGTCAAATTAATATAAATATCGATCTTGGAGAAAAGTGACTGCTTATGCAGGGAGAAAGTCATGCAGAAAGCTCCTCTAGGAGCTTTCTGCATGACTTTTACCATGCATTAAGCAGTCACCTCCTAAAAAGTGTCTAAATTCTCTACCAGAATTCCGGTTTAGAGGGTTTTACTGTACCATGTTTATTCATTATATGAGCGTTCTACTGCATAATTATGTTATTCTCTCACCTCTTTCCCCCTAATCCCAGCAGCGGCTATGAGCGATGCTATAGATATGAGTACACACGTGTATACAATGGCAGCATATGGAATATCTGCAGTTACTGAGGTCCGGTACTCCCCGTAGTGAGAAAACCCGAAATCGCCACGAAACGCTTGGAACCAACCCATCCTGAAACATATAAATGATACAAAATATAGTACAATCTCTCCACAGATTTCCCTTATAACGCCCCTGCAAGCGGGTACAGGGTAGACCCAGCTCAGACGGTCCCTGTAGGACACGCCCGGTCAGAGTCTGATCTGTTTACTTAAAGGGTAATATAGATATCTATCTGACTTTGGTCTGTTTGCAAAGACGTGTTCAAGCGTTAATACATGTATGAAGGAAATGGCTAATTAATATCAGATGTATCGGGTTCTACTTGTTTTCATGAATAAGGCCCTGATGAGAGGCATATTAATCCGTCGTCTAAAATTGATTGAAACCGAGCTTTGAATTTTACAAGGCTTATTACGAGCCACCATCCATTGCATGCTAAACATCAATCATATGTACTAATACGACCATTAGCAAGTTGTCGACGCAAGCACAATAAAAATGTCATAATAAACATATAATGACTCCTTGTTAAAGCGAAAAGTCACGGTTAGTTTATAGACTGATTCACACGCATAGCTGTTTGCAATGTTAACCCAATGCTAATCGAGACTTTAGTTGTATTTGCAAACAGCTTAGATCCAGATGAGACGCCGAGGGAATTCAGTGTCTCATCAGGATCCAAGCTGCTTCACATTTGGTCGATAGTTTATCAAAAGCTCGTGACATGACACCTGGTCAATATTTTCTTAAAATCTTGGTCGAAACATTTCCACATTGGAACAGACATTATGTTTTCATAGCGGGATAAGAGTTTCAAGGCTATGGTGGCATCTTTATGATTTATGATTTAAGATTTTACCATATACTTTTGCGAACAGTTACCGACGTGCCACCAGGAGAAATCAAAGCTTTGTAGACGCTGCAGTATTCTTTGTATGGTATCAATCTGATATCGAATAAGTTCGCTTTGGCATGGAATTGCGTATCTATAAGGGAAGGCATTAACACTCTATCCAGTTGATGATACAGTTGCAACTGACACTTCATCCGTTTCCCAGTATGCTTATTATCACACTGACCACTTGCAGTTATGGGCGTGATTACCTAATCGCTTGCATAATAAGGCCATATGACTCGCGCTTCTTTATTCATTGAGTATTTTCATTCATGTTATGATCACGTGATTTCTTCATGTGACTGATATTTGTATATCCGTGCGCCCTTCTTACATATTGCTATAATTTGTCGGTTTTGTTGATTTTTGCACATACTAAGCCGAAGCTTATGTTGCGAAACATTTTCATGTCAGATATAGTATACCACGATTGGTTCCGGATACCACGTTATTAACAGCCTTTGTATCTATCGATGCAGGTCAGTAAATTGCACTATTTTGTCAGGCCGGCGAGGGTACCATGGGTTAGGCTGTGGAACGCCACCTTTGTATTCTATTGCTTCGCAAAGAATACAAAAATGGCGACAATAAGTAAATGGCGTCGTTAATTCGACCACATAATTTATTAGCATAGGAGTGTGTAAAGGCAGGTTGTAGCTTAATGCAGGGTAATGGTAATGCAGAAAGCTCCTAAAGGAGCTTTTGGCATAACTTTCATCCTGTATTAAGCTACCAACTGCATGTTTTAAACATCCAGTAGTATACTTCTTTTGAGTGGTCGTTCTAGCGAAACTTTACTGTATGAGTAAGCCAGTTTCCACAAAATATTATTTCCGCACAAAAAAATGATTTTTCCTTATTACGTAATACAATTAAGAATTCAAAGAACTCGTATGAACGCAAACGGCTTGTATTAAAATATGCATGTACTAGATAGAAGAGTGGGAAAAGGGCAAATGTTTATGAACAAGGCTAGTTCAATATTTACTATAGTCTAAAATGTATTCATTGACCAACGTCAGAAACGTTTTGATAAACATGTCGATTTTTGAGACATGCTGGTAAGAAACACTGTTTAAGCAGCATTTTCAGTTTTTATTTTCTCATCAGAAAATATGTTTTCATGATTTTCTTTTTTTATATATATACAAGTTGTTTTTGTTTAAATGTACGCATCTTATCTGGACTTCTGTAAACTAGAAATTTAAAATAGCTGGGACCAGGATAAGACGCCGAGCAACTCGACGTCTCAACTGGATCCAAGCTGTTTGACGCTTGAAGTTAATAATTAACTCCATAAATTTGACTTTCTGCATATTTGCAAACAGAGTAGACCAAGATCAGACAGCTCCTATAGGAGCCGTCTGAACAGGGTCTGCTCTGTTTGCTTATGATATAATATAGATATGATTCTACAGTATCTGCCATGGAAAAAAGTCCTGTGCCCATGTGCTTTTATAACAAATTAATCTGATTAATATTCGTGGCGTCATTATTTCTTACATGAATATATCATGGCTTAACTTAACCCATTACATCATAGGCTATTTTAGATCCAACCTCTTTGAATAAATCTACCGAAAAGGAGCATTAACTAGAGAAAAGGAATTTTTTAGAATTTTGTAGTTTGAAACCATTGTGATAAATAGAGCATTTGCTCCTATAGGAGCAAATGCTCTATTTATCACAATGGTTTCTTTAAGTGACTATGGGTTACAGGGTTAATAGTTTGAACGAGTAAGTGGCATTTGTAACAGATCGGAGAGTACGCATACATCATTGTTATAGCTGGCAAAGGGTTAACATAATAAACTTATACCAAAGTCACACGACTTTACCCCTTGTCAACATTACTCAACTCTACAACTATGTAAACATATCTATAAAAACTTCATGTTGTCTTTATGGCTGGTTGGTCACTGATTGGTCACACTGCGTGTCCATCACATCGATTTGTGCACGTCACACAGCCAACAGCTTTATTCATTGCCAGCTCTTTTCTGGGTCTACTGTGTTTGAACATGCTTCACAAAGGTGTCTCTGTCAGGTATATGATTAAGCTACTGCATGTCTTTTAGGCATTAAGAGATAATTATACCTCTTTTTTGTGGTTGCGTTATATGGCTTTATAACTTATCATGCAGAGCTACAGAAAAATGTGCGTATTCAAAATACATGTACTAAAATCTTCATTTCTCCATCAAACCCTATGTTGTGACGATTCTAAAGAGTGGTCCCAACATAGGGTTTGGTGGAGAAATAAAGAAGTTATGCTTGAAAATATTTTAATTTACGCATATCTGGAGCTCTGTAGTATGGTTACATTACCGGGGTGATTGATATTACTTTTTCATTGAGTTTAATTTTTTCATGGAACGGACCGAAAGTAATTTCGTTTGAAGTTTTTAACTAAAGTAATTCCTGTCACATCAGAGGATTTGGTTTGTCCCCGAGAGGCAAACATCAATAAAACATGATGTATTATCAATTCAAATCATGAATTAGTAATAAATATTTAAAGACGAAGGAGCTGTCTGATCAGGGTCTGCTCTGTTTTGATTATACATGCACGTGTATGTGACAGATTCTCTACTGTTTGCCAAGACAAAATATTTCCATAATTTATACTTCTGATACAAAAATTAAATTACAAAATGTAATTAATATTCAAAATGAACAGAGTCCAACATGACTATTCATGACGAAAATGGTTAAAATTAACACAGGCGAGTGTAGCAACGCTATTAAATGTCGCACCGACGCTAAATGCCGCACCGACGTTAAATGTCGCACCGACGCTAAATGACGTACTTGACGTTATATGTCGCAGGGCTGACGCTAAGGTGTTGCAACTAATGCAAAATGTCGCAAAACCTTCTGACGTTACATGTCGCACCTGTAACGCCAAATGTCGCAACAAATTGTACAATGTACTGCCGCTATATTTCGCAACATAACGCTAAATGTCGCGTTCTTTTGTAGTATTACTTCTTTGTTTAAACTCCCGATGTATCCGGGAACAGTGGTCCAGGGCTGGGTACGGCCGCAAAGGCACAGTGTTACTGTTGCGGTTTGAGATGCCGATGTATCCCGGTACACATGTGTTTAGATGTGAATCATATTTGTTGATTAATAAACCCAGTTTCTCAGACACCGATTGTAATTTACTGACTTAAACGCCATCACTTTCGCATCTATATACAACTTAGACAGATCAGATGCTTAATTTTTGAATTGTGTAGAAGGCGGCAGTTGCAGCCTCTGACATACCTAAATCGTTAAACTCGGTACTGGCCTGTAGCATCTCCCTTATATTCGCTCGGCTTAATAATGACAAATCAACCCGCTGTCAGCATAGTGCTCATGTCCCTTCTTCCCTTTCTCTTCCTTTCCCTCACTCCTCTGTCATCCCTCTCTCCCACCCTATCTCATTATCTCACTATCTCACAACCCACCTCTCCCACTCACTACCCACCTCTCTCCCACTCCTTTCCCTCCCTGTGGCTCTCTCCCACCTACCTCCTCTCTCAGCCACCTCTAATAGAGCGACAGGGAGGGAAAGGAGTGGGAGAGATATAGTCTATATCTCTCCCACTCCTTTCCCTCCCTGTCGCTCTCTCCTTCTCCCAGTCTCTTTCATAGAAGAAGAATATAGAAAAGAAGGCAAGAATAAAGTGGATTATAAAAGACAAGAAGAATGCTAATGTTAATTAGTTGGCATTTAGGGCAGGTGGGTGCTTAAAGCAAGATGAAAGTAAAACAGAACGCTCCTATAGGAGCGTTCTGTTTTACTTTCACCTTGCTTTAAGCACCCACCTGCATTTTACACAAAATACTTGATGTAATTTGGTGGCCGTTATAGAGAGGTTTTACGGTACATTCTTAAATCTTTACCTCATGAATATTCATGTAAGATATAATCATTGTGTATATTGATTAGCTGGATGTTGATAATGGCAATGTGACCAACGGATGTTTTGACCATGGCAGAAACTGGACAATCAGACCTATATATGTTCATCAGAAAACAGAATAGACCTCGATCAAATGTGTGTCTGCGAGGTAAAGGGTTAACAATTATCATTTTAAAAATGAGCAAGTCAAAAGTAATGCAAAAAGCTCCTATAGGAGCTTAATGCATTGATTTTGTCCTGCATTAAGCAATCATCTGCTTTTTAAGACTACTATTTTCAATAAATTAATGGTCGCTTAAGACAGGTTCTACTATATGTTTGCTTTAACTTCAATGTGTTAGATGCATTTCACGTACTTAAGATTCCAGCTTTTGAGAAACAGCTGACCGAGTGTCAAACAGCTAAGATCCGTATGAGATACAAGTCAAGACGCATTTAGCAGTATGAAAGTTAACCCTTTACTCCATAAATACGCCTCTGTACGCCTTTGTAAACAGAGTAGACCCAAATCAGACGGCTCCTGTAGGAGCCGTCTGATCAGAGTCTGCTCTGTTTGCTTATGATATAATGTATGTATGTTTCTACATTTTCTGCCATGGTCAAAAGTTTCCTGTGCCATTCTAAAACAATAATCTAATCAATGTTTATGTCATTATTTCATACACGAATATTTATGAAGTAAAGTGTTAGAACATAGAATAACGGATTCATGCTGAGGCTAAAATAACAATCCAATATTAAGTTCATTAATCCTTTCCTTCATATACCCATGAACTGAGAAGACTCAGATCAGACGGTTCCTATAGGACGGAAACGTCTTTTAACACCTTTGCAAATACAGTAGACACTGATCAGACGGCCCCTTTAGAACAGTCTTACTTATCAGGGTCTGCTCTATTTGCTTATAGAATTTTATAAATCTGAGTTTTTAGTTTCTACAACGTTTATGCACTTTTATGTGCAAATATCGTTTTAAAAGTTCAGCTAATTGTTATTGATGACGTCATTAATTCTTGCATGGATGTTCAACAGGGGAAGGGTTAAATAGTTAAAGAGAGAAGGAAAACTTTGGTAATCTGTCTACGTGCACTTTGCTATAGCTTTTGTAGATTTTTAAGGTATTTGATCAATGCATTCTTTGCATGTGCATTTCAGTTTCCCAAATTTAATGTATGCAAAACACTTGATTGATGGCCTTTGTGCGTCATAAGCCTATATTTATAACTCCGTTGTAAGAACAAAATCCCCGATAAAATTTGCACCTGATGCAATTTTGACTACTTCTAGCCCCGATGTTATAAAACTTTTTGCTTGAGTCTGAGGTCATTCTCAAGCCTCTGATTGGCCAGATTCTGAGATTGCTCAGAATCTTGGCCAATCAGATACAGTAAAACCCCGCTAATGCGACCACCTAAAAGAGGTATATTTTCGGGTGATAGATGAAGGTGATAGCTTAATGCAGGACAAAAGTAATGCAGAAAATAGAGGAGCTTTCTGCATTACTTTTGTCCTGCATTAAGCAACCACCTGATTATAATGACACCCATGTTTATTCATTAAGTGGTCGCATTAGAGGGGTTCTACTGTACTTGAGAATGATCTCAGACTGAGACTCAGAAGCTTTATAACATTGTACCCAGAGATTCGATCGAGCTTTTGAGATTACTCGGCGTCTCATCTGGACCAAGCTGTTTGCAAATGTTATATGTGTAATCAGGTAGCGATAAACGAGAGAAGGTTTAATCGAATTCCTAAACCCTTACAACGCTGACTTTTCAAATGGACTATTCCAAAATTCAAACATGTCAAGCTTACAGTGAATATTTAGGGATTTTTCTAAAGAAAGATGTAAGATCTCATCTAGGTCTACACAGTTTGTAAAGGGTATTAGCGACTTGAGCCCCGCACTGTAAGGATTAATCCTTCGCTTGCTGAATTTTAAAATACATTTCTCCTTCTTTACCCATGTCCTGTTGTATATTTACATATATCTTCACTGTGTATACATATCTCGCTGTGCAATCACTACAGTGGAGTGCACTGGTTGCACAATCAACTTGTAAATAGTGCAGACCCTGATGAGACAGCTCCTGCAGGAGCTGTCTCATCTGGGTCTTCACTATTTACAGGTAGGTATATTGACGTGAATAGCAAGCGAAGGGTTAAATGTGGGTACTGCAGTAGAACCTGTCTTAACCCTTTTCCTCATATTGACGACTTTTGACGACTCTGTAAAAGTCACTTTGTGAAACCATTGTGATGAATAGAGCATTTGCTCCTATAGGAGCAAATGCTCTATTTATCACAATGGCTTCAAACTACAAAATTCTAAAATTTTCCTTTTCTCTAATTAATCTAAAAATAGCCAATGAGGTAATGGGTTAAGTGTCCATCAACAAGAAGTCTAATTATGGGTCTGTAAGGCAGGTGGTAACTTAATACAGATCGAAAGTATTTGCAGAAAGCTTATATAGGAGCTTCCTGCATTACTTTTGCTCTGCATTTAAGCAACCACCTGCTTTTAAAGACTCCAATGTCCAAGCAATGAATGTCCGCTTAACCCTTTCCCTCATATTGACGACTTTTTACGACCCTGTAAAAGACACTTTTTGAAAAATAGAGCAGGAGCAAATGCTCTATCTATCACAATGGTTTCAAACTACAAAATTCTAAAATTTTCCTTTTCTCTAGTTAATGCCCCTTTTCGGTAGATTTATTCAAAGAGGTTGTATCTAAAAATAGCCTATGAGGTAATGGGTTATGACAGATTCTACTGTACCGTAACATCAGACACAGCGATAGATCAAGCAGATTTTATTTAATGATGACAAAAAAAAACAAGGGCATGTTGTATTGCTATGCAAGACATGAGTCCCCCACCGGACTGAAAAAAACCTCCACTCTCCCCACCCCACCCACCCATGGTGTGGTTGACCATGGTATATATACATGACCATCTGAATGGTATTAGTACCTACTTTCATACATTGAATCAGTAAATAAAAAGTTATTGTCCCGACAAGAAAATATGAAAAAGGGGAGTAACTCCAAAAATATTGATGCTAGAGTTATTGCCCTTGTGCATGACACTACATCTCATCACGCTTGTTCCATATGAGAAGTTTCAAATCAATTGAACCAGTACATAAAGAGTTACTAACTGGACAAGAAAATATGAAAAGGGGAATAACTCCAACAATATAGATGCTAGAGTTATGGCCCTTGTGCATGACACTATCCCTCATCATGCGTGTTCCATATGTGAAGTTTCAAATCAATTGAACCAGTAGAGAAAGAGTTATTGTCCGGACAAAAAAATATGAAAAAGGGGAATAACTCCAAAAATATTGATGCTATAATTATGGCCCTTGTGCATGACACTACTCCTGATCATGCTTCTTCAATGTGTGAAGTTATAATGAATTTGGCCTAACTTTGTAGGAGATATTGCCCGGACACGAAGTGTGACAGACGGACTGACAAGAAAATATGAAAAAGGGGAATAACTCCAAAAATATTGATGCTAGAGTTATGGCCCTTGTGTATGACACTACCCCTCATCATGACTGTTCCATATGTGAAGTTTCAAATCAATTGAACCAATAGATAAAGAGTTATTGTCCGGACAAAAAAATATGTAAAAGGGGAATAACTCCAAAAATATTGATGCTAGAGTTATGACACTTGTGCATGACACTAGCCCTCATCATGCTTCTTCAATGTGTGAAGTTATAATTAATTTGGCTTAACTTTGTAGGAGATATGGCCCGGACAAGAAGCGTGACAGACGGACGGACAGACGGACGGACAGACGGACAGACGGACAGACGGAATCGAGCAAACCTATAGTCCCCCAACCGGTAACCGGTGGGGGACTAATAAAATGTAATCTTCCAAAATGTTTCAAAATACGTTAACTTTCATGGTAAATATTCACGTTTAACCCTGTACTCAATAGGCTATTTTTAGACCCAACCTCTTTGAATGAATCTACCCAAAATGATCATTTACTAGAGAAAAGTAAAATTTTAGATTTTTGTTTGAAACCATTGTGATAAATAGAGCATTTGCTTCTATAGGAGCAAAGGCTCTATTTATCACAATGGTTTCAAGAAGTGGTTATTGCAGAGGCGTAGAAAGGTGTATTTATGGAGGAAAGGGTTAAGAAAAAATAATTAATCATCAGCTGAATGTACACAGGAATAGTTGATACTCGTTGAGAATACAGAAAGTCAGATCTATTATAATTTCATTAGCAAACAAAGCAGGTACCGTCTGATCTGGATCTACTGTAAGTGTAAAAGTGTGCAAAAACGTTTATATGAGGGGACTGGTTAAATCGTATATGATAATACATTGAGTTGTACCATAAGACATTTAATCGAATACAAGGAACTAAATACAATAGAACCCCTCTAATGCGACCACTTAATGAATAAACATATGTGTCTTATAAGCAGATGGTTGCTTATAATGCAGGACGAAAGTAATGCAGAAAGCTCCTCTAGGAGCTTTCTGCATTACTTTTGTCCTGCATTAAGCTACCACCTGCCTATACCACCCAGAATTATACCTATTTTAGGTGGTCGCATTAGAGGGTTTCACTGTATGTGTAAATAATAACTGTCGTTTGTCTGTAATAGTAACATGGTCAATACTGAAAAAAACACACAGCCGCACGGCGTCGTAACTAACTGTAAATATTTTATACTGTGCATATGCAGCTGTGGAAATAAACGAACGAGTTAAATGGTATAAGAGCTGCGATACCATGGAACGTACTTTTAAAACTATTTCCGACATGAGCGGACTCTATCAAAGCTGCCGGATAAGTACAATTATCTCTGTATATCATGATAGGGTTCAAGTATCTTGGGTATCGTTGTCTTTGATGTAATTGAACTTTCTCCGCACTAAGAGTGCAGCCGTGTTAGCCTTTTGCAAATAGTGTATATCCTAATGAGTAGCCGAGCATAGTGGCGTCTCATCAATACCCAAACCGTTTGACGCCCTGGTCGTAGGTTTAAAAAATGAATTTACGCAGACGATAACTCTTAACCCTTCTCGTGCTCAGCGCCACCTGACAAGCATTTGCAAACAGCTTGGATCCAGACGAGACGCCGAGTTACTCGGCGTCTCATCTGGATCTGGATCCAAGCTGTTTGACACTTGGTCAATAGTTTCCTTAAATCGTATGCCAGTAAAATAGTTACATGTTAAGGTTTAGCAGACTATATATTTTCAACATGAAAAGTGTTAAGTGTCGAAATAGCGGTGAAAGTATTTCCCGTATCAGAAGTGGGGCGAATAAGTGCATGCTCGACCAAGGTCAAGACCGAAATATAAGAGAATCATGAGTCAAACATTGCACGTGCAGTTCAATGATCCACAGGGCATTATAGCGCATTTAGCACCTGTCGTCTGCAAATATTGCCGTCTGCTTAAATGCTCAAGGTGGCGTTTTTAACATGTTTGTTAGAAACTCATTACCAGAGTGTCAAATGGTTTGTATCTTTATAAAAACGTCTCATCTGGATCCAAACCGTATGCAAAGGCTATAAGCATGTAGAATTTTGAACGTCAATTGGATGCTTAGTCATTGAAGCACACTGTCTATAAACCGGGTGATATATACATTTCTTCATACCTTTTTTCCCTTTAAAACATTTTTTTTCTTTTGATAAAGAATGTTAATGGCTTATGAACGTTCTTTGGCTTTAATCATTCTCCTTGTGAAAACGACATTACTGATTACTGCATAACTTTCGACCTGCATTGAGCAACCACCTGCTTATGAAGACAGCCATGTTTTTATTAAGTGGTCGCATTAGAGGGGTTTTACTGTATGAATTTTCTGCATTACTTTGCCCTGCATTAAGCAACAACCTGCTTTTTAAGACTCCTATGTTCAATAAAATGAATGTTACCGTAGTTTAACCCTTTACCCAATAGCCTGTTTCTAGTTTTGAAGACATATGACCACTTAAAGCAGGTTGAAAGTAAAGCAGAATGCGCCTTAAGGCGCATTCTGCTTTACTTTCTTAAGGCGCATTCTGCTTTACTTTCAGCCTGCTTTAAGCTACCACCTACTAGGATATAGAAAATATTTATTATGCAATATGTTCATGACTGTATGAATTTGAACTATATTCTTCAGCGTAGGAATAAATCAAACACGCTAAAAGCCGCTTCTATCAGGTAAAGGGTTAAGACAGATTCTACTGCATTCATATTCAAACTCAGATACCAGATAAAGGACCCAGATCAGACGACGAGTGAATTCTGATTCAGGTGTGGGTACATTCTGTCAGATCTCAACCAGTGGCTTCAGAAAAAAAGAAAACACCAGAAGGCATTTAATAATGATAAAAACATAATCATTGGGAAGTTTGAGTACAAGAAAGTTTTCATAGTATGAAAAGGGGCTCACCCCGGCTATAACTCTTTTAGCGTCAAATAAGTTTCTGAGAGAACTTGTACTCAATGTATTCTCTAAAATGTAAGTGGTAGGCCTATATCAAACAGTTTAGATCCTGGTGATACGTTGAATGGAATCTCATCTGGATCCAAACTGTTTCCAAAGGTTACCATAGATTCGCTTTTGCAGCAAGTCCTGCGAGCCGCTTTTCCGGCAACTTTGGCGGAGAAAGAATTAAAACGTCCCCTGCACTTCACGTGAAAATCCTGAAGTGAGGCGCGTTATGTGAGTCATACGTGAAAAACGGCGTACGAAATGTTTGCAGAAGGGGAAAATCTGTATATTTAGTGCTATCTTGTGGAGAAAAAGGGAACAATGACATTGCAGATAGGCGTACAGTAGACCTCTCTAAACTGGACGTTCTAATTAGTACTATTAATGTCGGTGTGTGAAACGGGCGCTAGCTTAATTCATTCCACGTTCTATATTCAGTCCAAATATCAATACCTACTGAATATTCATGGACAAAATAGTTTTAAACGAAATATGACATGTAGAATATTGTACCCATTTTATAATCTAAATCTAAATTGCGTTAGAAAACAGAGCATACCCTGATCAGACGACTCCTATAGGAGCCGTCTGATCTGGGTCTACTATGTTTGCAAAGGCGTGAAAACGCGTTTATATGAAGGAAAGGGTTAATGCATGGTTGACGTGGAGCTCTTGGCCTTGCTTTCATTCCAATCACCTCCTTAAATAATCAATAGTCCGGTTTAAAGGGGTAAAGGTCAAGTTTAGAGGGGTAAAATCCGGTTTAAAGGGGTAATAGTCCGGTGACCAAGAAGAGTGATGTATCGTTTAACCCATTACCTCATATGCTATTTTAGATGATCCAACCTCTTTGAATATATCTACCGAAAAGGAGCATTAACTAGAGAAAAGGAACGTTTTAGAATGTTGTAGTTTGAAACCATTGTGATAACTAGAGCATTTGCTTCTTAAGGAGCAAATGCTCTATTTATCACAATGGTTTCACAAAGAGACTTTTACAGTGTCGTCAAAAGTCGTCAATATGAGGGAATAGGTTTAATCCAAATAATGCAAATATTCTTCAATGTATTTCTTAGAGGCTATTCGTATGATTAGCATCACACGCCAGGCGTGTGTGCGTGTGGGAGGGTGTTTAGAGAGAGCACGTGTCGTATATTATGTCTCTTATCTGTTTATCAGGTACAGCCTGATACTTTAAGCCTTATTGAAACGGCAGTTTCTGTATAACCATTTACTTCCTATATAGGCTTTCTAACGCCTTTGCACATAGAGCAGTCCCAGATCAAGCAGCTCTTGCAGGAACAGCCTGATCAGGGTATGTTCTGTTTACTGATGGAATTGCAGAGATCCGATTCTACAGTTTCTGCCATAGACAGAAAAAAATATTGTTATCATTTGCAGTTATAAAAAGATCAGTCAACTTATATTTATCATGTCATTCTTTCTTACAGTAATGTTCATTATGTATATATTTCACCGCCAAAGTCGCAAAAAATTGAACCACGACAAATAGTGCAGTCCCAGATTAGACGCCGCCTTTCGTGGTGTGAAGGGATAAACTATTGACGTCAAATTTAAAAATCGGTACCTGATTAATTCAATTGGTTTCGATAGGTGATAGGTTATCTGACACTTGTAGCCTGATTAAGTTTTACCCTTTCATTGCCAATGACGAATCTGTAATAACATATGCCTATAGTTTGGATCCAGATGCGGCACTGAGTGAGTATTTGATGCTGTGATCATGTAACGAGAGAGAGGGAGTGGAAGCACTTTGCAGAATTAAAAGTGTAACAGATAACAAACTTTGATATATTGTGGCAGCGAAAAGGTTAAGATGCATTTTTATACAGTAAAACCCCTCTAATGCGACCACCTAAAAGTGGCATAATTCACAGTGGCAAAGATAGGTGGTAGCTTAATACAGGACTAAAGTTATGCAGAAAGCTCCTATGAGCGTTCTGCATAACTTTCGTCCTGCATTAAGCAACCACCTGCTTATGAAGACAGCCATATTTTTCATTAAGTGGTCGCATTAGAGGGGTTTTACTGTATGACTTAACTCTTTCGCCGCAATAGGCGAATTTCCGTGATAACCTTTGTAAACAGTTTAGATCCAGAAGAGATACAGAGTAACCCGGCACCTACTCAGGATCCAAACCGTTTGACACTCCAGTTTTGGTTATAAAAAGAAAATAGAAGATTAATAGACTTTGAAACCTGAAGCAGAGAACAATCATAGCAGACAACATGTATTTTGCACACGGACGGGCGGACAATAATAATAATAATAATAATGATAATAATAATAATAATAACAGTAACATATATATAAGCACATTAAAAACAATCTAGTAAAAGCTACATACATCTTTAAAGATACATATGGTTACTGGTAGAATGAAAGTTTTACTTAATGGTTAGCATAGGGTCTATAATATTTCAATGTTAAACCCAGATCCCACAAGACGTCAGCGCAAAGTTGGCCCGATATCGCAATGACATTGGGTCCAACCACGATCAGACGCTGTGTGGTAACGTATATTCACCAGCTATTGTACATATGCATGGAATCGAAATTGAAGGCTATTTAAAACGCTAGGTGTTATTTAGCGGATATATTAACAGTTGCTTTTAAGATGATGCACCAAAGCAATTGGCGTCTCATCCAGATTAAACGTTACAACTATATCCCTCCGCCTCTGGAGGGGGGGGGGGGGTGTAACAAACACCAGTATCTATAACAATTTACTTGATTAATGGTTATGTAAGAAATAGTGACATCATTACTATTAGGTAGCTGATGATGGCGGAAACTGTAATCAGATCTATATTATTCCTTAAGCAAACAGAGCATACCATGATCAGACAACTCCTACGGGAGTCGTCTTATCAGGATCTACCCAATTTGCAAAAACGCGAAAAAGGCATTTCATGAGGTAACTACACTAACACCTCTCTATAACGGTCACTAAATTGTGTTAATTAGATGGTATTTAGAGCAGGTGGCTGCTTAATTAAAGCAAGGTGAAAGTAAAACAGAACGCTCTCATAGGAGCGTTTTGTTTTACTTTCACCTTGCTTTAAGCCTTTAACACAAAATACTTGATGTAATTTAGTGGCCGTTATAGAGAGGTTTCCCTGTAGTTAAAACTGGTGACTGTTCAGTGCAGAAGGAAAGTACGGCAATAAGCTACGAGTATCAGGTGTTTTAAAGACTTTCCTTCACATAGAGGCATACATGTATCATGTCTTTGCAAAAAAAAAGTAGGTCCAGATTAGATGGTTCATGTATGAGGCTTCGGATCAGGGTATGCTCTGTTCGCTTATGAAATTGTAACAGAACTAACCTTACTATCTCTAAAAATACCAAAAGATCGTTTGTACACAATGCAATTACAATAAATCAGCTAATGAAAACAGTAAAATCTCGATTATTCGAACACTAAAATACATATCAGTATCTATCTTCAAGACAGGTGGCAGCTTAATACAGAGTGAAAGTCATGCAGAAAGCTCCTCTAGGAGCTTTCTGCATGACTTTCACCCTGCATTAAGCAGCCACCTGCCTAAAAGGGCCTTAATTATTCTATACTAAAAATACTGTATTCCTGAGGTAATTTCTTGCATTTCCTTCGTGTAATGGAAAATGGTTAAATATCCTAAATTAGACATTATTGAGTGGTCGCTGTCAAGAGGGGTTTCAGGTGTTCTATTTTAATCTCCAGGTGTTCTATTTTAATCAATTACTATACATGAGTGACACCATTCCTTTGTACTATAAAAATTATTGATGATCCAGCAATATATTCCAACATGTGTGATGGATATATGATGTCGAAGTTTGTCACTAATATCGTATATATTAATTCCGGCTTTAACTCTGTTTGAACCTTTAACCCTTTCCCTTATGTAAACGTATTTTCACGTATTTGCAAACAGGGAAGACCCAGATCAGACGGCTCCTATAGGAGCCGTCTAATCAGGGTCTGCTCTGTTTGCTAATGGAATTTGATAGATATGTGTCTATACTTTCTAAAATGGCTACAATGTTCCATCTGCCATATTCCATATGTTTCATCAACTATTTTGTCTATATAAATACTTGTCGATGAACTCAACAGAAGTTTTATAACATTGAAACCAGCTGTTGTAGAAATGACAGTTATGTATTGAATGAAACTGTTTAGTGATTATTGAAAAGCAAAATTCATTCGGACCTCACTCAAAGGCTGATACCCAATCTCTGCCTACCCTTCCATTATTCTTGCGTCATTATAACCAGGAGCGTAGATGTAATGTAGGTACCGGTGCTCTTTTTTTGGCAATACAAATTACCAGTACCTGTAATTCTTCAGATTTATTTTTCGATGTGGAGTTGATATGTTTCAACTTTCAAGGCAATCTTAATTTGTTTAATGTAATTGATTTACACTACACAAAAGGTAAGATATATGCGTTCTTTTTTTCATTCAAAGAACACAGACAAATGTAATTGGGCTCAATATTAATTAAACTAGAGGCGAAACTATTTTAGGACGAATAATTAGAGTTCGTTTAGTTACCATGACCCAGTACAAAGTAGAGTACCAAAAGGGACACCGAAATGGGAATAGAAGCGAAATGCAATTCAACAAAGGGTCCCAAAATAAGCAAAGAAGCATTTCGCATTTCGCTATTAGCATGGCGCACCGGCCTTCCATAATTTTGACCATAATTTCAGATGACGAGCTACGCACGTGCGTAAGTGCATACCGCTAGCTACGCCCTGATAATAGGATGTATATTAGGCCACTCACTCAGTTCCATTGTTCCTACTCTCCTCTGCAGGCAGGCCATTGCTCCTGACGATGTCCGAAATGTTGCGGTTGAAGGTCTTCATCGATAGAACAGTGCCGATTAAATGAATTTTCAAACAACACTGTGTGTACCGGCGATATATCAGCGCACGTAACATGTATCACATTTTTACAATCTGCATGTTTGCGAAATACGCGTCCTTTAATCTACTATGCATTTCAATCCAGAATTGGTATGAATAGTCAATAACAGGAGCACATACTTGGCAAAACATAACTGTCCACATCTGTCGAAATATTCAGCGATGATCATTGGAATGTCACTCTTAACCCCCATCCCGCTTTCCGCGACCTGACGCACTGTTGCAAACAGCTTGGATCCTGATGAGACGCCGAGTAACTCGGCGTCTCATCAGGATCCAAGCTGTTTGTAATTCGGTCAATAGTATATCAAAAGCTTGATCGATTCGAAAGTAGTCCAAACTGTATACCAGGTCCAATTTTTGAGATCGCATTATTTTTTTCATAGCGGGATGAGGGTTAAGTTGAACAAGTAGTTCCGCGTTACTGGGTCAAGTTAAGACATTGCTTTTAATATATTCATAACATTGTGACACTATAGTTCTAATTACAGATTATTCATAACCACTTGACATTAACTTGTCAATTATGTGACACAAGACAACTATCTGTTCCATGCACTCATTTCGCCTCCTCACTTCATGTATTCAATACCTAATGATCGCGCCATTAACCCTTTAACTCCATAAGTATTCAGAAACACTGACATCATGAATATTAATTAGCTTATTTCTATAATGGCATATGCAAATGTTTGGACAAAGCATTATCTGTAGAACCAGATCTATATTATTTCATAAGCAAACAGAGCATATCCTGATCAGACGGCTGATCGGGTCTACTCTGTAAGCAATGATTTTAAAGGCGTATTTATGGAGTAAAGGGTTAATAAATCTATTTAAAACACGCGCGTGACGTTCTACATGAAGAATAAAATCCACGATACCACTAATATAAAATCCATTTGAAGTTCCCATAGATCCAATAATATTCAAACATTATTTCTCGTTAGCAGTATGTCCAAGTCTAAACTATTTCACAGTAATTAGAGGCAGGGGTTCGATGACTCTATAGGCAGTTCAGCCTCTTCAAGACATCAGTCAGCTGTAACACTCATAAGCAACCATCCCTGGAGTAATCATTAAACCAGAAGTGGGTGGGTGTACTTCAGACATTTAAAAAACATGCACTGGCAACACGCTTTGCATCTGTTCTTAAACCCCTTTGTAAAACAGGAAACTCTGTAGCGATGCACACTTAAATTGAAAACCATGAGAAAACCACAACTGACATACACAAGTAATGAAAGTTATTGCACAATGTTCCACACCGCCGAAACACACTCTGTATCCCTTAAAACGTGCACACAGACTGTGCTCCGAAGACAAAGGTAACGGTAAAGACGAGTAATGGGTCAAAGTGGTTCGTCCTGTCGAACACTTAATTGACAAGCAAATCGCTGACGGCAATACAAAGGAATATATGATGAGCGTCATAAGCGGCAATGATGGTTTACTTGTTAACGAACTTGTTTAAAGAGTTTGTCGTGTTTTATTGCGTGTATGGAGATTCAAATTTAGCAACTTTTAACATCGAAATGTAGGAAATTACCGTTACACGTGTCAGGCGTGATAAATTAGCCGCGATAATTTGTTCATCTTCTGCTGCTCTGGATTTCGCTGTATTCGCACAATTGAGCTGTTGTTTTGGGAAATAACACTACCTATTTGGATACAGTGTGTCAAATGTTTTCATCTGTTTTCTTCTTCTCTATTTGCAAGTAGCAGTGGAAAATGATACATGTATTATGCTGACCGGCCTACTTAAGATGTGGATATACTGATATACCTAACGTCTATCGATACAGGTGAGGAATTTTATTGATTTACAATCATGGGTTCAGATAAGATATTTTCAAGAATAACTTTTTTTATTTCTCCACCAAACTCCAAGAGACGATTCTAAAGAGTAGTCACAACATAGGGGTTGGTGGAGAAATTACGAGTTTAGTTTTTAACCCTTTCCTCCATAAATACGCCTTTCTACGCCTCTGTAAAAGTCACCTGCTGAAACCATTGTGATAAATAGAGCATTTGCTCCTATAGGAGCAAATGCTCTATTTATCACAATGGTTTCAAACTACATAATTTCGAAATTTTCCTTTTTTCTAGTTAATGCTCCTTTTCGGTAGATTTATTCAAAGTGGTTGGGTCTAAAAATAGCCTATGAGGGAATCGGTTAAGTACGCACCTTCATCTGTTACTTTGTTTATATGGTATTCCAGGTAAAAACATGTTGACTCTTTCAACACTATTGATAAAATATTGAGGACCTTTGGACATAGTTTGAATCCCTATTCGATGTCTCTCATTTGGATCCAAACTGTTTTACAGACTAACAATCGTTTAACCCATTCCCTCATATAAACGTCTTGAATCCCAGTTCGATGCCTCTCATTTGGATCAAAACTGTTTGACAGACTAGCAATCGTTTAACATATTCCCTCATATAAACGTCTTTTCATGCCTTAATACAGAGTAGATCCAGTTCAGACGGCTCCTGTGGGAGCCATCTGATCAGGGTTTGCTCTGTTTGCTTGTCAAATTGTAATAGATCTGTAAATTGCAATAGATTCAGTTTTCACCAATACCAACAGCTCCTGTGATATACAAATTCAGCTAATAAATACTGGACTCTCCTTAACCCTTGTGTTGCCAAAACTTGTCTTTCGTCTGCTACAAGTTTTATTTGTTTATTTTTTTATCTCCCTTTTTAACCCTTTACGTCATGAATATTCATATAAGAAATAATTATGGCAAAACTATTAATTTGGTTAATTGTTAAAATAGTCCATGGAGACGGGACCTTTTGTCCAGTGCAGAACTATAGAATCATATCTATCTACATGTATATTATATCATAAACAAACACAGCAGAACCTTGTCGGAGCCGTCTCATTTTGGTCTAGGCTACTCTGTTTGCAAAGGCTTAGAGAGGCGTATATATGGAGTAAATGGTTAAAAATATTACCGCAGTTACAAACAGTATGAATCTCGATGAGACGCCGAGAAACTCTGCGTCTCATCTGGATCCATACTGTTTGAATAGGTAATCACAGATGCATGTCGCTTAACCTTTAGCCTGCTGAGCCAATTATCTTTACAGAATTTTTCACCTACTACATTTTCGAAATTCAAGCTATAATTAATTTGTCTACCAAAATGCAACCAGGATGTCAAACAGTTTGGATCCTGATGAAACGCCGAGTTACTCGGCGTCTCATCTGGATCCAAACTGTTGGCATAGGTATTCACTTACCGCCCATAGCAGGCTAAAGGTTAAATAGATAATCTCATAGATACGCATTTTAAGACGACTTTGCATACAGAGTAGATCCAGATCAGAAGGCTCCCATAGGAGCAGTTCATCTATGTATGGAAATAATTCATAGCCATTGTTCCCTACAATAAAACAGACGACACTTTCAAGAGACGACTGTCTAGTCAGCACGTGTAGGGTTACAGTTCTTCATTTGTGAACTTCACTTAACCAGGGCACCATAATAGAGCCCCTTTGCATCTGATTACACATTTTGGGTACAAGCCCACTGTGGCATAATTTGACCCAAGAAACAAACAATACTTTACGTATTTCGCTTGAAAAAATACAATCTTTATTATTTTGGATAGAACGTACAGAGTTCAGTGTTATAGTATAGGATGACTGTCCTATAACTTGGTTTTAAGTGCTGTAGACACATTGATGAGTGCAGATAGGTCAACTATAGAGGAACGGAAACCGTGTTAAGAATGTCTTGTTATAGAGTAAGTAACCCTTTACTCCATGAGTATTCATGTTAGAAAAAATGACATCATGAATATCAATTAGTTGTCTGATCTGGGTCTACTCTGTTTGAAAAGGCGTTAAAATACGTTTATATGAGTAAAGGCTTAACTCATCATCTCCTACCGATGCCTTCTGACGCCTCTGTAAAAGTCATGTTTTCAAACCATTGTGATAAATAGAGCATTTGCTCTATATGAGCAAATGCTCTATTTATCACAATGAATTCAAAACTACTCGATTCTAAAAGTTTCCTTTTCTCTATCATGTGCTCCTTTTCGGTAGATTTATTCAGAGAGGCTTGGTTTAAAACTAGTCAATAGCGGTTGAGTTAAGAAATGTACAGCAAAACCTCTCTATAACGACCACTAAATTGTGTTAATTAGTTGGTGTTTTGGGCAGATGGCTGCTTAAAGCAAGGTGAAAGTAAAACAGAACGCTCCTATAGGAGCGTTCCGTTTTACATTCTCCTTGCTTTAAGCATCCACCTGACTTTAACACAAAATATTTGATGTAATTAAGTGGTCGTTATAGCGAGGTTTTACTAGACCTGGTGCCCTTGTATCTTAATGCCGTAATCCTTTACCTCATGAATATTAATGGTATACACGAATTCATGGCATCATGAACATGCATTAACTGAAGTTTTATAATGGCCAATGAGTAATGGAATTCAGTTGACCATTTCTGAATCTTGAATGACATCTCTAATATTATTCCATAAGCAAACAGAGTAAATCCATATCTTGGTCTACTCTGTTTGCAAATTCGTCTGTATCAGTTATATTTAATGATAGAATGAATACTTGCAAAGGATTCAGTACTTGGCCCTGTCCGTACATCAATCATTTTACTTCCTTATCGTTTGAAAAACTATCGGTTTGTATGGTCTTCAATCCGTTGCTTGTATATTTGTCCTTACTTGTTTTGTGTGTTCATTATTGTTCGTCCGTTACAGCATTGCTTCTGTCTGACGGTCTGTCTGTGTGGCTGTGCCTGTCTGTCTGTCCCTATCTCTCGTTATCCCTCTCTATCTCTCGCTCTGTCTGTCTCTGTGCCTCTATGTCTCTCCTTCTGTATCTCATTATCTCTCTTTTTGTATCTATCTGTCAGTCTCTCTCTCTATCTGTGTCTCTCTCTGTATGCCTGTCTCTCCATCTCTCTTCTGTCTCTCTCAGTATATCTCGCTGTATATGTCGCTGTCTGTCTGGCTATCTCTGTCTCTGTCTGTCTCTGATTATGTCTGTCTGTCTCTCTCTGTCTATGTCTGTCTGTCTCTGTCTCTATCTGTCTCTCGCAATTCCTTACCCGTTCATGTGTATTATATATTTAGGAGCTTTCCTCATTACTTTCGTGCAGCATTAGGTAACCCTGTATGATTTTAATGACACCCATGCTTAGTTATCAAGTGTACGGTTTGGAGGGGTTCTGTTATATTTCTCGCCTATATCTGTATATCTAACTTATTCTGTGCAACATCTGGACAACTCATCGAGTAGAATAAGGAACTGCTTTCGCCCACCTGTCCAGGAACCAAGCATCACCGAGACAGGTGCCTAATTATCAACCTTCTAGTCGGTCACTGACCATAAGGCAAAACAATCGAAGACAACCGTATATTTGTTTTACAACGTCATTAAGTCAAAATTAACAGTTGTTAACTACTACTGTTACAGCACAAGAACCTCATTTGACCCTGTCAACATCATGGGCTAATTTGGGACGACCTTAGCAAACATATTTGATCCAGTTTAGACACCAGGTGACTCGTTGCTTCACCGGGATCCAAACTATTTGACACTCGGACACTAAACTTGAAATAAAAGAAATGTGTGCTTATACGAGAACTGAAATACAGTAAAACCTCTCTAAACCGGAATAATTCTAATGGAGAATATTTTAGATACTTTTTGGCAGGTGGCTGCTTTATGCAGGGTGAAAGTCATACAGAAAGCTCCTAGAAGAGGTTTCCATTTCTCCTCACGTCACGAAATAGAATAATGTTCATATGTACATGGCTGAAATATGTACCAAAAGTACTTCCTATATTAATTAACCCTTAACCTAACGGAGACGCTTTTAACTCCTTTACGAATGGAGTAGACACGGATCAGACGGCTCCTGTAGGTGCGGTCTAATCAGGGTATGTTATGGTTACTTATGGAATTATATAGATCTGACTACAGTTTATGCATCGCCCAAAGTTTCTGTGTTCATATGCCAATTTAAAAATCACACTGTCATTATTTCTCACACGAATCTTCACCAGGTAAAAGGTGAACGTCTATGATTGATGGCAGACACAATACAAACATTCTGTCTATTTTGCTTACGAAAAGTCCTTTAAATAAACATCTATAGATAGATCCTGCAGTCAGTTAATTTGGATTTTGATCGGACGTAGGAATAAACTGTCGTCTACAAAATGTGTCGTCTCAAGTACACGAATTCTAAGAAAAAGCCTTCATTTTCCTACAAGAAACATAACCACTTGGTCAAACAGTTTGGATCCTGATGAAACGCCAAGTTACTCGGCGTTTCATCTGGATCCAAACTGTTTGCACAAGTCATCACAGATTCACCATTGGTCGTGAAAGACAACACCACCTTAAACCCCTTACTCCATGAATATTCATGTTAGAAATAATGACATCATGCATATTAATTAGATTAATTGTTATCATAGCACAAATAAACGCAGGAAAGTTTGGCCATGCCAGAAACTGTTGAATCATATCTATATTATATCATAAGCAAACAGAGCAGACCCTGATCAGACGGCTCCTACTGGAACCGTCTGATCTGGGTCTACTCGATTTGCAAAGGGATGGAAAGGCGTATTATACGGTATATTATGGAGATAAGTGTTAAGGTAATCTGTCACGGTGATAGCAAAAATAATTTTACGTCCATTTATCATTTTAACGCTGAATTTTCCAGTATTCTAAAATTCTAACATTCAAACAGGTTCAGCTTACTGTGAATAATCAGGGTTTTTAAAAAAGAAAGTACAACATGACAAACAATGCTGACCCTGATGAGAGGGATCTTTTAGGAAACCTCTCATCTGGGTCTACAATATTTGCAGAGGGCATTAGTTATTCGTTTCCCGCACTAAAAGGGTTAAACCCTTTCAACAGTATGGGAGAATTTGTAGAAACATTGGTAAACAATTTAGATCCAAAATGAAACGCCAAAATAATTCGGCGTCTTACCAGGATCCAATCTTCTTGAATTTCTACAGTTTATACAGTTTTTTTTTAAAAAGAAAATGGAAGAAATCTGGTTTGAAAACTGAAGCAGACGACAATGAATGTTGCAGACGGCAGTTTAATGTGATACTGCACACGCTTTAATAAGTAATCTGTTAAACAGATGTGAGCGTGGGAGACTCAAAAACGTAAAAACTGTAACGCTTAACCAGGTAAATATTCGTGTAAGAAATAGATCTAATAACATCATGACATTAATCAAATTAATATTCATCAATGTCATATGAACACAGGGAGTTTCGGCCATGGCAGAAACTGTAGAATCAGATCTATAGTAGTCTGCAATCAACTAGAGTAGACCCTGATCAGACGGCTCCCAAGGAGCCGTCAGATCTGGGTCTACTATGGGTGCAAATGCGCGAATAGGCTCCTCTATCAGGGAAAGAGACAACTCATTGAAAACTGCATTTGGAACATTGATTTTTACACAGATCAGAAGATCTTGATTGGTCTAGCAGCTGGTTGTTGAATTTACTCAAACAAGCTGCTAATGACAAATTTGGATCATGTGCAACAATCCCATTCAATCAATTTTGATTCAGGTGATACAGTAAAACCTCTCTATAACGACCACTAAATTACATCAAGTATTGTGTGTTAAAGACAGGTGGCTGCTTAAAGCAAAGTGAAAGTAAAACAGAACGCTCCTATAGGAGCGTTCTGTTTTACTTTCACCTTGCTTTAAGCAGCCACCTGTCCTTAATACCAACTAATTAACACAATTTAGGGGCCGTTATAGAGAGAGTTTACTGTATGTACACCGAGTAACTTTGTGTATCGTTATTATCCAAGGGGTTTGGAGTTCGGGCAACATATCCGATGTAGATAAAACTGTGCTCTAGATAAGACTAGATGATTAATCAATGTTGACAGAACAATAGATTAAGCCTTTACTTGATTATTCATATAATAATTAATGACATCGTGAAGTTGTATTAGCTTAAATGTTTTCAAGGAATACAAACACATGGTATTTTTTACCAGGATAGAAACTGAAAATTCAGAATTGTACAATTTCTTAACTTCACACAAACGCTTTTCTATGCCTTTTGAAACAGTGTAGAATCAGAACAGATGGCTCCCTTAGGAGCGTTCTGATCAGGGTCTGTTCTGTTACCTGTTCTGTTACCTCTATAACGGCCACTAGTCTGTGCTAATTAGTTGGTATTTAGGGTAGGTGGTTGCTTAAAGCAAGGTGAAAAGTAAAACAGAACGCTCCTATAGGAGCGTTCTGTATTACTTTCACCTTGCTTTAAGCAGCCACCTGCCTTTAACACAAAATACTTGATGTAAAGTAGTGGCCGTTATAGAGAGGTTTTTACTGTATATAGATTCCGCCAATACTTAAAAACCCTGTGTTTATATGCCATTATAAAAAATGGTTCATGCATAAAAATGGCGTCATGATATGTATCAGATAAACGGTTAAACAAGCTATAAAGTCCTTTTCACGAGGTGCCATCGAAAGTAAAATCATTGTAACCATGTACAGTAAAACCCCTCGAGACCGGACGTTAAATTCCGTATAAATATCGGTCTTGGAAACAGGTGGCAGCTTAATGCAGGATGAAAGTCATGCAGAAAGCTCCTCTAGGAGCTTTCTGCATGACTTTCACCCCGCATTAAGCAGCCACCTGCCCAAAAGTATCTAATTTTTTTCTCTTCTAGAATTCCGATTTAGAGGGATTTACTGTACCGTGACATCATTGGTCTGAAACACTAATTATTTTTGTATTGTATTGTATAATTGATATTGGCAAAATATACCGGAACATACATACTCGCTCTGGCGTAGCAGAAAATGTGTCAAAGAAAATTTATTAACCATTGGAATGCTGTATTTTCAAAGTGGGATGGTCCATTGTTTTTAAAGAGCAGACTCCATTCAGTATGAAAGGGTATAATTTGCTGGAGGATTTTGAATGACAAAAAGTGCAGAACCTAATCAAAGGGTTGAAAAACATTTCGACATAGGCTTTTTTTAACCTATGCGCGTTAGCGGCGACACCTTGATTAGAATCTACCTAATTCCTATATGCAAACTGCTTGGATCCGGATGAGACAGCGCATAATTCGGCGTCCCATCTGGATCCATATGTTTGTCACTTTGACCATATGTTTGCAAAGAACTGGGAGAAATTTTATTTTGAAAATTGGAGCAGGCGATAAATGTTGTAGACCAAAAATACTTAACGTGCAATGTGTTAACCCTTTCACCGCCACAGTCGCATAAATGCACAACGACACTTAGTGCAGTCCCAGATCAGACGCCGCCTTTTCAAGGCGGCGTCTGATCAGGGACTTCACTATTTGTCTCAATCTCTATTTCTATATAATTATGTGCTTTATTCCTTTGAAATGTGCATTTATTTATCTCATTTCCTTATTTTACTGAATGATTTAACAAACTTGGATTGCAGACGACAATTAGTAATTTGGCACCGAAAGGGTTAAATGACCGCTGTATATAGCATTTACTGTATTGGTGCTATGTTTGTCGATATTCGGTCGAATATTTCGCCAGTTACCCATAATATACAATTTACTCTAAGAAATGAGTAGTTTATATCAACAGGATAATCCCCTGAGATTTCAGTATTTACGTACGGGTTAACATTTATCATGGTGTATGAAATCTGTCTCTACAAGTATGATAATTTGTTCTAACTCTCTAGACATTGTATTCTCCCTCCCATTTCTGCTTAAAATGTGACCAGAATAATAGTCAGTTTGGATGGTGATCAGTCGCCATGTGTCTTGACGTATTATCTGGATTCAAAGTATTTCCAGATATAATCATGGATGCATTTAAACCATTCGCCTGCTGTGTATAATGTCTGAGTAAATATCCGATATGTTACAAGTTTCACTTACTTCCTATTCGTTTAAGCTTTAGACAGAGGTACAACTAAATCATCACACCTTCTATGCTCCAAAGCTACAGATAAAGATTCGTACTCAAATACTAAAATCGTCATTTCTCAACCAAACCATATGTTAAGACCACTCTTTAGAATCGTCTCGAAGAGACGATTCTAAAGAGTGGTCACAACATAGGGGTTGGTGGAGAAATAAAGAAGTTATACCTGAAACTATTTTAATTTACGCATCTTGTCCGGAGCGCTGTTTGGAGAAACTGTTAACCGAGTTTCAAATAGCTCGGATCCTGATAAGACGCCGACTTAGGCTACTGGGCGTCTCATTTGGATCCAAGCTGTTTGCAAATGCCAGTTAGGTCGCGCTTAGCAGGCACAAGGCTGAAGGTTTAGAATTTTAAGCTCGAACCCCACCTGGTGTAGACATCATGATCCCAGTCAAACGTGTTTGTCTTTCACATTTCTTAATACAAACCAATTAATACTTGCAATTAGTGTTGATACAGCTTTTACGTCGGGTAATTAGATCTCAAATAAATGTTTCAGATTTAAGGACCTTGTTTCATAAAACTAATCAGCTATGATTGTGTTGATACTAGTGAAAGAAATGTGCCATGATGAGCTGAAGTTAAGCGAACACTTGTTTGACAACATCAAGTCCTCAAAATCATCAAACGAAGTGATATCAGATTTTTATGTGATAAATATACGGCATATAATCCGATTTACGTACATTCTATTTTAATGTGGAATTTACTTATTTATATTGACTCGTGGCTTTGGCGTGTTTATATTGATTGGCGTAATCTCCAATTAATACGAGGAGGATTTCAGGTCAATCCTTAACTGACAGTTTCTTCAATTGACGTACCCAGTGCCCTACTTAGACTATTCAACGTCGAAGTTCTAGGGCCTTGAAAATGTTTTTTTTTTTTCACAAATGAGCCAATAACTGTAGAAAAAGGTATGAGTTTGGCACAAATATGGCACAGTAGGAATTTCGGACTCTCAAAGGTAGTAGTTTGGTTTAATCCTTTCCTGCATAAATACGCCTTTCTACGCCTTTGCAAACAGAGTAGACCCAGATTAGACGGCTCGTTTAGGAGCCGTCTGATCAACGTCTACTCTGTTTGCATATTATATAATATAGATATGATTATACCTTTTTTGCCTCTCTCTGGGGCGTCCAATTAGCCCATAGTGAACAGAAACGGACGTTAATCAACACAAAACAAAAAACAAAAAATCTTTTTTTGCCATATCAAAACATCCTATATCCATGTGCTATTATAACAATTTATCTAATTAATATTCATAATGTAATTATTTCTTACTCATGGAGTAAAGGGTTGCATGAAATGACGCCGACTGTCAATCTTACATTATGTAATTTCTAAAAAGAAATCCAAAAAAGTGACTATGAGTATTAAGCGGTTTGGATCCGCGGCCTCTTGTATGGGTCCAAACTGTTTGCACAAGGACACGCAAACTCGTCCGCAGTATTCGCAGTGGGTTTAACTCTAGAAATCGCGCCTCATGCCTTTCCCCAATCATATGAATGTTAAAATGTCATGGACTCATGGTGAATATTCATGAACTGTTTTTTATAATTACACATTAACGAAGAAAGACAGAAACTTCGGAATAAGATCTGCACCATTTCACAAGAAAGCTCCTACAGCGTCTGTTTCATCTGTGTCTACTACGTTTGCAAAGGTTTTAAAAGTCGTCGAAATGAGGGAAAGGGATACACTAGACGAGTTCAAAACATATCGATAAATCAGCTGGCAAACATCAACGATATATCGCTGTATAAAAAAGCCACGTTTAATCATATAAATGTTTGTCACAGAATTTGCCGTGTGGGGGGTGCCGAAACAGAGTGCCGTAAATCGCGGAAATGCACTAGTGTTTTACTGATATATCAAATGAAGTCATTAATGCGACTGACTTAAATATTCCGTTAATTGATGAATATTAACTATTTACCTCATAGAAACGCATTTTAACGCCAATGCAAACATAGTTGACCCAGACTAGATGGTTTCTACATGAGCCGTCTGATAAGGGACTGCTATGGTTGCTTATCAAACACTATAGATATGATTCTACAGTTTAGGTCGAGGTAAATTATTTTCTGGCCCATATTGGCATTTTAAAAATCCAGCTTATTAATGTCTAGGCATTATTTCTTTCTAAATAGGCCTATATTTGAGGTAGGCTTAAGTATACAAAAATGTTAGATAACAAATATAAGACTAAAAATAGCCGTTCCTGACTGGTAAATGTTTAAATATTGGGGTATTCTAGGTACATAAGTCCTGTTATAATAACAGGACTTCTGTACCCAGAAGACCCCAGGTCACTGGGTTAATGCAGTCAGTATTTAATATCAAAATATTTTTCATTGACCTCAACATGAAATGTATGTTTGAACCCCTTTGAACTCTTCGGCCATATCCGTTGAGTTCCGGTAAAGTCGTCACTGGTTGGGGCTAAAACCAGTCTGTGTTTACAAATAACATGACGTAACGCCAATATGCGGACAGATATAGCGTCTTTTAATCTTCCAAAAGCTTTGGGCGAAAGTTAACATGATAGATCGTTTGGATACTGCTCAGAGATCGAAACAGTCGGCTACGCATCAGGATCTATACCTTTGGCACACCAATATTGCGTTTGAAAGAAGCGAAAGAAAACCACAATTTCATAATAAATTGATACAAACGAAAGCTTGTCGACGAAAATGAGACGAACGTGTTAAAGATTGCAATTATCTTTCAAGTACAAACACGCACTTTATGTACAAGCGATGTACTTAAATTTCCGGTATATAGTGTACTCGTTTTTCACATTATGATAACCACAGCCAAAGAAAGCCCACCGAATTAAACTGTCCAGTTCGACCAATGAAACAAATTAAGAACACGCGACCATTTTAATTAGGCTGATAAGTTAAACGGCATCATGGGAATTTTGATTAACGACGAATGTGTATTTGAAAACATATTGGAATCCAGATCAGCGATCCAAATGAAATGCTAAACTTGACCATGTTGTATATTGGCCATATTGTCATCTGTAGATTTTTGCATGTTGTACACTATCACGACAGACAGTATGTTTCAGTACATATACTCAGAGAGCGATAGATAAAGGCATGTATCCAAATACTGTACTAAGATTGCAATTCCTCCACCATACCCTCTGTTTCGACCATAGGTAACTTCCCATTTCGTCTATTTCCCATTTCGTCTACTCCCATTTCGACTACTATTTCTGCAATTGTTCCCATTTCGTCTACTCCTAATTTTACACCCTTTCCAATTTCGTCTACTGCATATATTTTTCATGTCTTTGATCAATTTTATCTTCACATCAGGCATTTTAGGACTTTTTAATATAAAGTTTTATATAATAGTATTTTTAAAATTCAAAATTCAATTCAATACTTCTTTATCAGAATTTTCATTTCATTATACACATGTATATCTAAACTTTAGATCTGGGTCCAAACCCAACTGATATAAGTTATGGTAATACTTAACTGTGCTGAAGACGGCCAAACTTAGGAATCTTATCTATACATCTCATGTCAGGTACACCTTTTCCATACAACCAATACTCTTGGTCTATGCTATTTATTATGAAAGTTTTTTTTATTATAGTGATATGTGATTTACAAATGCAAATATGTACCAAATAAAAATTAAAGTATAAACTTCACCCGGCCCCATAGGCCTATATCTCACCTTCAAACTTATTCGTATTAATTAAACCTGTATACAAATATCGTAAAAATAAACATTAACTGACCAATCACGTTCATATTTACGTATGTAAGGCAGGTGGTAGCTTAATGTAGGGCAAAAGTAATGCAGAAAGCTCCTATAGGAGCTTTCCGCATTACTTTTGCCCTGCGTTAAGCCCTGCGTTAAGCTACCACCTGCTATTTTAAGACTCCAATGTTCAATAAATGAATGGCCACTTAAGCCAGGTTCTACTGTTATAAATACGGCTACACAAGTCAATTGTGATTTATATCGAGTTTCCAAGGCCCATCCAATTGTTTTAGATTTCAATATATATCAACTTTAACCCGCTGTGTAAAAATATGTCTGCTCAAATTTTGATCTAGTGCATTTTTGACTATCTCCAATTAGATGAAGCTTTTGAGAAACCATTGACCGTGTGTCAAACAGTTTGCATTCTGACGAGACGCCGAGTTACTCGGCATTTCATCTGGATCCAGGCTATTTGCAACTACTGGTCAGGTCGCGAATAGCGAAATAGTTGTTAAAATAATTAATTAGTTAATTCCTGTTCGTTCACAATTAAATTGTGACATTGACCTCAATGTATATGTACTCAGTTGTTTGTGAGTGACACGCCATTTACGGTTGGTATACAATTCTGACAATACACCGAAATCAATTATTCAGGCGTTTGAAACTTTTCTTTTCCAAGCCTTACATGCATACATATTTTGTCCATGCTCTACGACAATGCTAATAGAATACATGGGGTCGACAATTAACAATTTATCTCATACATGTATATATATAGGATATGTTGCGAGTAGTCATTTTGTACAAACTGATATTAAATGAGTCTTGGAAAATGTTATTAAGCGAGCCGTGTACAAAATAACTACGAGCACCATATTCTTTTTATCACATAACTTATTTCGACTGGAAAAATGCCGTTTTTGACAGGTCCTACATATACATTTGTATATGCCCGTGATGTTCTATATGACGTCAGAGCTTATATTAAACAGCGCTTAATATAGAGAAATATAATTATGATGACTATATTTCCTCGAATACATTGGTGGTCATGTGATAAATATGCATTTTAACGCCTTTTCAAACAGAGAAAACAAATCATACTTGTAGGAGCCGTCTGCTCTATCTGCTCAAGAGCTGTTTGATTATTGGATTATATATACAGTAAAACCTTTCTATAACAGCCACTACATTACATCAAGTATTTTGTGTTAAAGGCACATGGCTGCTTAAAGCAAGGTGAAAGTAAAACAGAACGCTCCTATAAGAGCGTTCTGTTTTACTTTCACCTTGCTTTAAGCAGCCACCTGCCCTAAATACCATCTAATTAACGCAATTTAGTGGCCGTTATAGAGAGGTTTTACTGTATATCTGATTCAGTAGGGGTTTTTTCATGGCTAAATAATGTTTCCATTATGCTAGAATAAAAATCAGTCATTGAATATTAATGATGTAATTAATTCTTGTATAAATATTAATAGACAAAGCTGTACATTGTCTGTCTACCATTAGCGCCTCTTTTGTTTTTTCTGATTTGTGTAACAGTGTAGAGCCTCATCAGAAGTCGCGTTTTAAACGCGGAGATGATCTGGTTCTAGACTATTTGCAAAAAGGTCATTCAACATGTCGAGTTTTATCGCGAGGAACGTCACATCGATGCTACGATAAAAGTGTAGACCTACGCCAGGGGCGACTCTGACGTCAGCTGATCAGGGTCCGAGGTTATAAAACGTTTTATTTAAGTTGGAGTCCTTTTGCATGCATCTGATTGGTCAGATGATTAGTGAAACTCAAATTCAAGTTGATTCTTGAGAATGAACTCAGACTGATTCAAATTCAGAAGCTTTATAAACTCGGGATCAGGACCAAAACAAAGTTGTCAATTTTGATATAAAAGAAGAACCGCGGAAAGACGTTGGTGTAATTTAATCTTATACTTCATCATGAATATTCATGCAAGAATTAATGAGATCATGACTTAGATTATGTTTCGTAACGGTACATTGGAACTGAAATTTGACCATAACAGATACTGTAGAATAAGATCTATTCAATCCTACAAGCGCTGTCTGGTCTTGATCTACTATGTTTGCGAGCGCATACATATTGAATTAAGGGTTAAACAGTAAACATGCTGACCAGATGTTCCTCCTTGTTCGAGTCTACACTGCTTTTAAACTAGAACAGATCGCTTATTTCAATCATCAGTAAACAAAGAAACATTGACAGCTGTGTTGATTTTCTGATCCAGTAATTGCATATTTGTAATACGCCAATTTTACATTTCAAATTTAAACTAGACTTACCTATATCTGAAGAGAGATTCTTGAAGTGTAGTAAGCTTTTTGTTTCACTTTGTGTTTATTGCTATTTGTAAAATGCCCTTCCCCGCTCCGGGCAACCTATGGGGCTTTTTGGGAATGACAGAAGTTTATTTTTAACTCTTTCATCCGGAATCAAGACGATAACTCGACAGTCAAAAATCAATCAACTGCAGCCAGTACATTGCTAACAAATCCTTATCACGTGATCATGATTCACAGCAAACAGCAAATCATAGCAAAAATCGAGTACATCCAGGTTAATCTGCGGCTTTTAATTGGCGTTGTTTTTATTTTCGGACGGATGAATTTAGTTGAAAACCACAAATGCGTTACTTTGATTTGTTCTTACTTTCAAAACACGGAAGCCACAATAACAATAATACAGCACGTACTACCTCCGTATCGTACGGACACGCTGGCAACGGAAACATGCGCTATTGCACATCTGCTGCTCCTCTCGTCACTGTGTACAGTAACTCCCCTCTAACGCCACCACCAAAACCAGGTCTAATTCCGGGTAGTATTAAGACGGGTGGTAGTTTAATGCAGGACGAAAGTCATGCAGAAAGCTCCAGTAGGAGCTTTCTGCATGACTTTCGTCCTGCATTAAGCTGCCATCTGCTTTTAAAATCACTCATGTATATTTATTAAGTGGTTGATTTAGAGGAGCTCGACTGTATCTCAGTTGATATATTACTCATCGTAGTTGTTAACGGAAAAATAGACAAATCTTCTTATGTGAGTTAATGGAATAGTGAAAAGACAGATATAACGACTTTAAGGTAATATTTATATCTTATATATTATTTGGTCAAAATAATTCGCAATGGGGCTAGTGTTGGGTGGTTGTGTAGAAAAAACATACTGGTGTCATCTGGGTCCAAACCGTTTGCTTCAGATGTCTACAGAGCTCCCATGTCACGCTTAAGGTTACATTTATTATCAAAGTTATTTTTGCTTTGAAGAAGGGAGAATTTTGATCAGTGGCGAGTAGTCGAAATGATGGCAAAAATGGCTCGTATGATGGTTGAAAATGGTGGTTATGAAGGCCCGTCCGATATCTGCAAACAGTGCAGAGTCAGACCAGTCACCACGTTGTATATTCACCATTTACTCCATATATACGCATTTCTATACCTTTGCAAACAGAGTAGAGCCAGATTAGACGGCTCTGTTAATGGAATAATATAGATCTGATTCTACAATATCTGCTTTAGCAAAACATACATGTATTAATATGCCATTTTAAAAAAAAGTAATCTTGTAAATATTCATGATGTCATCAGTTTTTGTCATGAATATTGATAGAGTAAATGGTGAATAAACTACAAAGGGTTCAGTGTCTGAACGTTTGACTGAGACATGTACATATCTCACATGTATATACAGTAAAGCTCTCTATAACGACCACTACATTACATCAAGTATTTTGTGTTGAAGGCAGGTGGCTGCTTAAAGCAAGGTGAAAGTAAAACAGAACGCTCCTAAAGGAGCGTTCTGTTTTACTCTCACCTTTAAGCGGCCACCTGTCCTAAATACCAACTAATAAACACAATTTAGCGGCCGTTATAGAGAGGTTTTACTGTATATTGTATATTTCTGGAATAAAAGGTTAACCCCTATCCTACTGTTAGAGCCATCTGATCAAGCAAGGTCTGCTCTGTTTGCTTAATATATGGTAGAGATCTGATTCTACAAGATAAAAAACCCTTGAACATTTTTTCATTAAAAGAACTCTTTTTATGAATATTCATGGTATCATTATTTCCTACATGAATATTCAACAGGTGAAGGGTTATTGGTTTATACAGTTTGTCACGTGTTCAAACAGAGTAGCCCCAGATCAGACGGCTCCCGTAGGAGCCTTCTGATCAGGGTCTGCTCTATTTGCTTGTGATATAACGTAGATATGATTCTACAGTTTCTGCTATGGCCAAACATTCTTGTGTCCATGGGCTATTATAGGCAATAATCTTAAATCTTTCGGCACAAATATCGCCAGTTGGCACCATTGAAAACGGTGCAGTCCCAGGTCAGATGCCGCCTTTTAAAGGCGGCATCTGACCTGGGACTTCACTGTTTTCTGTATTATTTTAGCCCAATCATACAGGGTTTTAGAAACAAATGTTTTACTAATATACCTTTATTATTTATTTTAGAATTATATTTAATATGAAACTATTATTGCAGACGACACTTTTAAATTTGGCGCCAAAAGAGTTCATTGATATTAATGGTGTCATTATTTCTTACATGAATATTCATGGAGTAAAATGTTTATACAATTCTTAATCATCAGTAATATTTTATTATATTATGAAAGCTACTTCTTGCATCTGACATGTGTCAATCATTTATCATTGTCTTGTTACACTCTACCTCATCAATATTCATGTTAAAAACAATAACAGCATGTACAGTACAGCCTCTCTATAACGGCAACTTATTGTGTTAATTAGTTGGTATTAAGTGCAGGTGGCTGCTTAAAGCAACGTGAAAGTAAAACAGAACGCTCCAATAGGAGCGTTCTGTTTTACTTTCACCTTGCTTTAAGCAGTCACCTGCCTTTAAAACCAAATACTTGATATAATTTAGTGGCCGTTATAGAGAGGTTTTACTGTACGTACATGCATATTGTTTTTCGCTGAACTTTAATTTGAACATAGGAAAAATGGTCATTGAAGAAACTGTATAATCAACTCTATATTATTCCATAAGCAAGAAGAGCAGAACCTGATCAGATGGATCCTACAGGAGCCGTCTGATCTGGGTCTACTCTGTTTGCAGATGCGTAAATATGGCTAACAAAATGACAAGAATGCTTGTTCAAAACTATTGAAAGTTTGCATAAGTTTCAACTGCACGAAGCGCACAGCGTGAATGCGGTGTAATATTTCATTGTCGAAATTTATAGGTAATTCATATCTGTGCAGTGAGTAACATTCAACATCAAACTGCCTTAATGGATAACCTTTCATAGATTAGTATTTTTGAAAGGCATACCTAGATCAGACAGCTCCTGTAGGGGAAGGGTCTGCTCTGTTTGTTTATGAAATAATAAAGATCTTGATTCTACGTGTTTTTGTCATGGTAAAAATAACTCATAATGGCATGATTAAAGTGCAGCTAGACAATACTCATAGTTATTTTGAGTCTTACATCAATAACCATGCGGTGAAGGGATAAGCCAATATGGATGTTTAAAATATGACATTTAACATTTTGTCGTCTGCAAACTTAATCGTCTGCTACAATTTTCCATTTTTATTTTTCTTCATTTTTTTTTATTTCCAGAAACAGTCACAGTAACAAATAGTTTGGATCCTGATGAGACGCCGAGTTACTCGGCGTCTCATCTGGATCCAAACTGTTTGCAAATGTTATCACAGGTGCGACAGAGTTAACCTACTGAGCTAATTTTTCATGGATAGAGAATATCTTCGAACTCAGGATTTGAAGCTGTCTTTCTTTCATTTCCTTTTAATCCTTTCCTCCCTGAATAGTCATGTAAGAAATAATGACGTCATGAATATTAATTAGATTAAGTTGTTACAATAGCACATGGACACAGGGAATGTTGGCCATGGCAGAAAATGTATACTCATATCTATATTATACCATAAGAAAACAGAGCGTCTGATCTGGGTCTAATCTGTTTGCAAAGGCGTACAAACGCATATTTATAATGTAACGGGTTAAGTAGGGTATTAAAGTATCAAAGACAGAGTCTCAACTGAATACAAAATGCGTCTCTACAGTAGAACCTCTCTATAACGACCACTAAATTGTATTAATCAATTGTTATTTAGGGCAGGTGACTGCTTAAAGCAAGGTGAAAGTAAAACAGAACGCTCCTACAGGAGCGTTCTGTTTTACTTTCACCTTGTTTTAAGCAGTCACATGTATTTAACACAAAATTCTATGTAAAGACGCATAAAATGAAGGTGCGCTTCATTGTATTCAAAGATGTAACCAATCTATTTGATTGAATCTATATATATTAGGCATGATAGTTCACTAAATATATGTTCGGAAGTGTAGCCTATTTTACATTCATGTAACATCATTATCAGAAGTCTTGATATATACAGGAGTCGCTTGTATAGCCACCAGCTCTTTCGCTGCCAATATCGCATCTGCGATTACCAATGCAAAACAGTTTGTATTTAGATGAGGCGCCGAGCCACTCGGTATGTTCCATCATTCGAAATGTGTACTGAGATATGTGCAGTGTAACCTTTTCCTCCATTAATACATGTATTCATTTAAGAAATAATGACGTCATAGATATCAATTGGATTAATTTGCTATAATAGGCCATGACAGAAGCTTTAGAATCATGTCTATATTATATCATAAGCAAATAGAGCGGACCTTGATAAGACGACTCCTATAGGAGCCGTCTGATCAAGGTCTACTCTGTTTGCAAAGGCGTAGAAAAGCGTATTTTTGGAGTAAAATTCTTAAAGTATATTCTTGCTTCAAATATGTAAATCATTAAATATATATAACATTTCCTTACCTTGGTACTTATGGTATCACGCAATTCTAAGAAACCCACTCTTTGGTAACAGTCCGCTTATAATCTGTCTTTTGAACAAGCCAAAGTCATCGACAACATAGGACAATGGCGTTCCAAAATCCCACTGTCTAGTACAGCATTCTGATGACCGTATAGCGTGGTTTTCTGCCGTACTTATACCGTGCTCTGATATTAACCCCAGTGCCGTCCGCACCGCACCGATTGACATGCGTACCTGGTTCTTAGGTACCCAGATAATGCTTGTCCGGGTCATGTGATCTACGTAGGATACAGGGTGTCTCGCAGACGACAGTGGCCATAGAAAGACGCATATTATCGTCAGGGTGACATCATCGTTATGTACTAGATAATATTAATGATCAATACCTATATATCAAGCACATATTGACTGACACAGCAATTAATTTTTGAGTTCGTAGCTCAGGTTTATACACTGTTGGGTATATGAATGTCCTAACATAAATTGTTTGTTCAGTTGATAAAACCAAACTGGAATCGCTTGGTGAAGAACATTTCATTTGTAAGGACGCTATTTAAGAAATACTGACGGAAAGGTGAGTGTTGGACTTTACATTGATTTGCAACAGTGACAATATTACAGAGGTTCAGATAAGATGTGTAAAATAAAACATTTTCAGGAATAACTCTTTTATTTCTACACCAAAGCCTGTTGTGACCACTTATTATAATAAGTGGTCACAACATAGGCTTTGGTGGAGAAGAGAAGATTCTAAAGAGTGGTCTCCACATAGGGTTTGGTGGAGAAAGTACGAATTTAGTACCAGTTCCTGAGTACGCACATTTATCTGTTACTCTAATGGTATAGCGATAATTGGAGACGCTGCCATAATTTCTTTAACTTTTCGGACACCCGTTCTCTCACCCGCTACTTTGTAAAGCTGTGTGATTGAATTGTCTTATTTTGACAAATTAATTTAGACTGACATTGTTGCAATTAGGGAGGATTATGATAAAACGACTCCATTTGATCTGGGTCTGTACTCTTTGACTCGGTTTGTCTGTGGGTAAAAACTTAGGGTAATTAGGGTACATTTGTGTAAATAAAATGTTTGAAAAGCGTGATTGTCTCCATGGGCCGTCCGTTCGTTCGCCTGTGCAGGCTTTTTGTAATACAGTAGAACCTGTCTCAAGCAGCCATCTAAAAAAGAGGTTTGATTATACGTCGGTAAAGCAGATGGTATCTTAATGCAAGTCAAAAGTAATGCATAAAGCTCCTATAGGAGCTTTCTGTATTACTTCTGTCCTGCATTAAGCAACCACTTGCTTTTTAAAGCTCCTGTTATCAATATATGACTGGTATAACAAATAAAACCCACTTGGTCTCGGCGTTTTTGTCCAGATGTTCTTCGGTACGCGAAACAATGCAACATGACTGGACGTCGCGATATGACTTATATGCTGTTAAAGCGACAAATCATGCAGAACTATATCAAGCGCAATGTCGGTTTGTCATCTTGTCATTAGGCCTCTCTTCTCACGTATATAACCCCAACACAAACTGTGGGCTTGACACACAGTGCAGAAGCAGACCAACTGTCGCGTTTAAAACGGGGCGTCTTATTAGATTATTCTCTGTCTCATAAGTAAGAACAATAGAAAAAGGGAAAGAAAGAAGAAAAAGAACAAGGCACTGACGGATAGAAATCAGTGCAGAACCTGGTCTAGTTTTATACTGTTTGCACACCCTAATGCTTGTTCTTAATACAGCGCGTCAAATATTTACTTTTTGTGTCACCTGTCGAGAGGCAGTGTGTCACTTATATTAGGGATCACTTTTCCGTCGTCTGTCCGTCCGTCTGTCTGTATGTCCGTCCGTCACACTTTCTTTTTTTGGCTGTCATTTCTAAACTAATCATTATAGAGCTTTCATATTTCACATGTGTCTTCCTCTCATTGAGGACCATTGATGTAACTAAGGTCCATCACTCTGCATGCACTATTTTTCGAGTTATTCCCCTTTGTTCTGATTTTCGCACTCTAGCATATTAGCAATTTTTGTGTCAGTTGCGAGCAGGTGACACATGTGTTCCTCCGAACACTCTTGTTTCCATTGTCGTTGCGAACATGGTATACCCTGATTATAATCGTCTGAGTTGATTTAACAATTTCCCTGTTCATTATTCATGAAAGAAATATTGACATAATGAATATTTATTAGCTCAATTTGTAGACAGTAGAACCCCTCTAATGCGACTACTTGATGAATAAGCACGGTCATCTTTATAAGCATGTGGATGATTAACCCATTACCTCATAGGCTATTTTTAGATCCAACCTCTTTGAATAAATCTACCGAAAAGGAGCATTAACTAGAGAAAAGATTTTTTTTTAAAAGTTTGTAGTTTGAAACCATTGTGATAAATAGAGCATTTGCTCCTATAGGAGCAAATACTCTATTTATCACAATTGTTTCACAAAGTGACATTTACAGAGTCGTCAAAAGTCGTCAATATGAGGGAATGGGTTAATGCAGGACGAAAGTAATGCAGAGAGATCCTATAGGAGCTTTGTGCATAAAGTTTGTCTTGCATTAAGCTACCAACTGCCTCTACCATCCAGAAGTATTCCATTTTTGGTGGTCGCATCAGAGGTTTTTTTTATTGTAATGTGAATTTTCAAGGACACGTTTTGCTTTGACAAAAGCTGTAGAATCAGATATATACCATGTCAAAAACAAACAGAACCTATAGGAGCCGTCTGATCTGGATCTATTCTGTTTGCAAATGCTTGAAAATGCCCTTATATGAAAGAAAAGGTTAATAGAATAGTAGCAACTACAACACTAATAAGTTTCATACGGGATTAGATTTGTAATTAATTGGGAAACACTTTTGCTAACACTTTTGCAGTTTTTGCTTACCGCTAACATTGCATATCTGTGACAGCAATATGCTGCAGAAAATATACAGCTCAAAGCTTAAGCTTCAGACAAGTTTCAAGTTAAGAAGCTTAGTTCGCGCAAAGCATGTATCTGTACACCATATGAAAACTGTTAAATTGGCATTTCCTTGTCATTCTGGGGATTGATTTTAACCCATTCCCTCATATTGACGACTTTTGACGACTGTAAAAGTCATTATGTGAAACCATTGTGATAAATAGAGCATTTGCTCCTATGGGAGCAAATGCTCTATTTATCACAATGGTTTCAAACTACAAAATTCTAAAGTTTCCTTTTCTCTAGTTAATGCTCCTTTTCGGCAGATTTATTCAAAGAGGTTGTATCTAAAAATAGCCTATGATGTAATGGGTTAAACATGTGCCTTATGCAGACGCCTTTGCGAACAGGGTGAACATTTGAAAATTGAGTACTGCTTAAGCCGGTGCTAGGGGGCGTGAGTAGTGTTGCACTTTTAATCACTACTCATGAACAGACTCAATAAAACCGAGTCTGCAATTTTCTCTTTTTGCATTTCTACTCTTGCTTTAAAAGGATCACCCATTTTCACAATATAAAACAAGCGGCTCCTGTAGGAGTCATCTGATCAATTTCTGCTCTGTTTGCTTATGGGATTATCTAGATGTGAATCTACAGTTTTCCATGATCAAATATCCAAGCTATGGTTAGCAAGATATGGTTACAGAGCAACATATAAAGGTGCGTATTCAAATATTAAAATCGTCATTTCTCCACCAAACCCTATGGTGTGACCACTCTTTTGATGGAGAAATGACGATTTTAGTATTTGTGTACACACCTTTATCTGTAGCTCAGATTTTATACATAACTCTTTGGTCGCCTTTATGCGCCAAACCGGATGAAGAAAAACGTATAATTTATCTTGAAAATGTTCTAATTTACGCATCTTATCTGAACCTCTGGGTTAAACGTTACATGTTCGATCCTGTATGAGGACGGGCGTTTGTGTACAGTGGTCGCCCACTGGTATAGGACCGAATATGCGGTTCACTTTGACGAAAAAGACCGCATGACCGCATCCGGCATTGTCCAACTAATCCTAGATGACAATTAATTTCGTAATATTGATCCGCAAAATATTAATAATGTTTAACCCTTTACCTTATGATATTCATGTAAGATATTAATGACATCATGGATATTAATCAGCTGAATAGTTTTTAATGACACTAGGAACAAAACAATATGTTTTTATCCTGACAGAAACGGTATAATCAAATCTATGTATCAAACGCAAACAGGTCAGATACTGATCAGACGGCTCCTACATGTACAGGACAGAAGCCTTTTGGTCTGATCTACAGTTTGCAAAGGTGCTCAAATGCGTTTTCTATAAGGAAATGGGTTAATATCCGTTTATATCTACCGCTACTTGCCCGGATGTCATTGCCGCGACATCTACGCGTATTAATGCGCGCCCGTGCTGAAAATCATGCTAGTTATTTTTAAACAAAAGAAAGAAAACTTTCGAGATATCACTAAGATACCTATGGTACAAAGTTTTTCTGAATTTTCGCAAAAAATCCACTTATCACAAAAATGCTCAAAGTTGCAACTTCGACTACTTCCGATTCGATCAAGCTTTTGAGAAACTCTTGACCGAATGTCGAACAGCTTGGATCCGGATGAAACACATATGTTTCGTATCTTGATCGAAGCTGTTTGCAAATCCGAGTCAGGCTGCGGTTAGTCGGATAAGGGTTGGTGTGTTTAAATACTCACCGTTCTAACAATCTAAACACACACTAAACTGAAAGCATACTGTAATGTAAGCTTTCTCTTTTACTTGTGTGCTTCATTAACTCTTTCCTTTTTATAAACGCTTTTTCACGCCACTGCAAACAGAGAAGATACACGGCTCCTATAGGAGCCGTCTGATCAGGGCCTGCTCTGTTTGCTTTTGAAATGATAATACACGTAGATATAATTAGATGCCAGTTTCTACCGACCCCAAAATGCTCCAGTATATAATAATGCCATTACGTGTATAAAGAAATCATCTAATAAATATTCATGATATCATTATTTCTTACATGAATATTTAACAGGGAAGTAGTTAAGTTAACACATACATAAGCCTTTTGAATGCGGGAAATGAGTGCACCCTCATTTGCAAACAGTGTAGATCCAGATCAGAGGGTTCCTAGAAGAGCCCTATGATCAGGGTCTGCACCGTTTGTATTTCAGAATCCTCTATCAAAATGTTAGCCGTTCATATTGTATGGACTCTACTAATAAACAATAATGGTTAATGGTCAAGAATAGTTTTTTACAGTCGCTTTAAACATGTTTTACGTGTGTTTTTCCTTCAGGTAAACGGAAGAACCTGAAAACTACATGACCGGAAGCATGCAACAGCCTCACATTTGGGTATTCTTTGTTTTCCCCGCCTGTGGTAAGTCCATTGTATTTTCGTATCCTGGTACGAACAGGAACACGACTTTTATTGTATGTATATTAAATTTTATATACATGTACTTCCTCTTCCTCATTTGCTGCAAAACAATATTAGGAACCAATAAGTCTAGCTTCAGATACGTTATCATGAAATTCCATATTCTCCATGATCTAAGTTAGTACATGCAATACCTTGGACTTCAGCACACTCCAAGGTATATGCGTATCTATACTGATATTTATCATATCGTCCGTTGTTTCTCCACACCGTTGGTTCCTTTGTATACATTTAAATCCCTATAAAACGTAATTCTAGTAGAGAATGATTTAGATTCTTTTAGGCAGGCGATTGCTTAATGCAGGACGAAAGTCATGCATAAAACTCCTTTCTGCGTGACTTTCACCCTGTATTAAGCTACCACCTGTCTCCAAGCACAGTTTCTTTACTAGATTGAACGTCCAATTTAGAGGGGTTTTGCTGTATTACCCTTCCGTTCATGTCGAGTTTCATTCACTTTTTTTAACTACTGCGAACTATCTGGGTTTTAATACATAGCTCTTTGGTACCATTTTCACGAACATGTATGTCCTAAAAAGGAAATAACATAATTATTTTAAGCTATTGCACACTAAAGTTGAGAAAAAACGAAAAACATATTGAGACAAAAAATATAAAAATATATATATATATAAACAACCCTACGAAAAGAAAAAAATAAACAAACCTCTAAAACAAACAAATACTCAAAACCCAAAACGCGTGAAGAAGAAGAGAACTCTCAAATCAAATCAAAAAGAAAGAAAAGAAAAAACCCATCCGTCCTCCATCAACAAACAGAGAACAAAGAGAACACTACTTTATTTAAAACTTACAAATGTAGCTTAATGCTTTGTCTTTACGCTTTACTTGCTTCAGTACGACTTATTGACTCTGAAACAATGGATCTTGTATTTAAAAACCTCAACTTTAATTAATGAGCGGTTTCCTTGTTATATTTAAATTAACGTCTTTTGATCCCGACAGTATCCATATAATAACTATAGAGGATAATGTAAACAAACATAAACAGCATGTTTGACATATAGCAGGTTACTTTGTTGCTTATTTTAGAATGTAATTCATTTCAGATTTGTTTTTTTTGCGTTGATATTTGGGTCACATGATCAGAGGCGACGACTGAAACATTAAAATGCACTAGCTCCTAAATAAAGCAATAAATATAAATAAATCAGAGCATAGATACAAGTGTGTACGCAAATGCTAAAAACGTCCTTTCTCCGCCAAACCCTATGGTGTGACCACTCTTTAAGGTATTCTTGAAAATGGTATAATTCACGCTTCTTATATGCTGACATCTGAATAAACGAAATAGGCTTAATAAGCTTGAACAAAAACTTATGCAAAAGATGACGATGGGCAATTGAAATTCAAATATCAGCACATTTTATCTCTCAAACCCGGACTTTGAAATCAGAATCAATGCTAACTTCACGACAGGCGGCAGCTTAACCCTTTCGCTGCCAATGTCGCATCTGTGATTACCTATGCAAACAGTTTGGATCCAGATGAAACACCGAGTAACTCGGCGTTTCATTAGGATCGAAACTGTTTGTTACTGTGACTGTTTTTTAAAAATAAAAATGAAAAAACATAAAAAAAATGGAAAGTTGTAGCAGACGACAAAGTTTGCAGACGACAAAATTTGGCAGTGAAAGAATTAATGAAGGGGGCGAAAGTCCCACAGAAGCTCTTGTGGGATGTTTCGGTCGGACAAGTGATTACCTATGCAAACAGTTTCAATCAAGAAGAGTAACTCACCAGGATCCAAACTGTTTCATATTCTGAGCGTGCTGTTAAAAATACAAGATAAATAACCCATGACCACAAAAGTCAATGACATTTTTTCTACCGATGAAACCCGATCCAAATTTTCTTAATTTTTCTTTACTCAAATTTCGAATAAGTGAGATTTTCCTGTGTATTTGTTACTAGAAGTAGTTGTGTAACAACCCTTAGTAAAAGAGAGTTACGATAACCTTTTTGGGACTTTCTACGTGACTTTAAACCATTCCGTCATATTGACGACGACTTTTGACGACTCTGTCAAAGTCACTTTGTGAAACCATTGTGATAAATAGAGCATTTGCTCCTATAGGAACAAATGCTCTATTTATTTCAATGGTTTCAAACAACAAAATTCGAAAAGTTGCATTTTCTCTAGTTAATGCCCCTTTTCGGTAGATTTATTCAAAGAGCTTGTATCTAAAAATAGCCCATAAGGTAATGGGTTAACCCAGCATTACGAAGCCATCTGTCATCAGCTAAATTCTTCTTTTTTTTAAAAAAAACTGGCTTAGAGAGGTTTTACTGTGTCAGCAGGATAATGTTTATAGAACGACCAGACCTAACATTACTTGACACCCTGATTGAGTTTTTTATGCCTTCGATCTAGGTTTGTGAGTGTGGGAGGGGGGAGTATTGGTTTTGCTCTGTATGTACGTCGTTGGTTGATTTTGGCCCAAACTTTAACGTTTGCGATAATTTTGTCCCCAGTGCATATACATACTCCGAACGTGGCATACATGTGTAACATATGGAAACGAACATTTTAGGGGTGGCTTATTAAGGTCAAGGTCTTACATCAAGGTCAAAGGTCAAATTGCATGTCAAGTTTAGATTGGCGATAGTTTTGATGCCATTTAACATTTATACTTCAAACTTATCATGGATGTGCAACTTATAGAGGCGTCCATTTTAAGGGGTGATTTATCAAGGTCAAAGTCATATATCAAGGTCAAAGGTCAAATTACGAGTCAAATTTAGATTGGAGATAAGTTAGCCGTCATACAACATACTTGCATCAAATTTGGCATGCATGTGCTTATGGAGGCGAACAGTTTTAGGGGTGACTTATTAAGGCCAATGTCATACATCAAGGTCAAATGTCATATCGGGGCCAAAGTCTTTCACATTTTTATAGAAAATGAAAGAGTACTGTAATTTTGAAGCTTAGCTCACTTGTTCCAAATGTTCTTTAAAAATGTTATCAAACAGTATTGCTCCAGATCATAGGCATTGTGAGGGTTTCAAGAGTCCTCTGATCATGGGTTACGCTGTTTACTCGACAGTGCATTTTTCAAAGGTCACACTAACAAGAGTTCTTGTACAAATTCTCCTTTGAATCAAAATAAAATAAATTCATGATAAGTATAAATATGTGGAAAAGTTTACTTTTAAGGTCACTGGAAAATAGTATTTCACGTGGTTACGCACATAATGAATGTGTATTTTTAAAAGGCCAAATAAGGACATGCAATCATTTGCATTTATCCCTCAATGTGCTTGTCAAGGAACTATCATAAATAACACATCAATGCGTTCCGTTTATTTGCATATGCTTATCAGAGAAAGGTCATAATTAACCCGTATCTGGTTGTAATAACAGAATTATCCGAACACTAAACTACGTATTATTATCGATCTGTAAAGGGGAAATCCCTATATTCGACATGTTTCAAAAGTGCCTAAACTATAATTATAAAATTCGAAACAAATCGAATAAACACAGAAGACGACACAACTTTCATACGTTTGATATGTTATTCGGCAATGTATTAGTATCTGTTCGGCTCGCGTTTTAGTTTCGTTAACTGTTCGACCAAGGTCGATAATATTTTGTTGTAGAACAAAAATCATAATTGTCAATGAAAACGGTTTATTTTGTATCACAGAGGCCTTTTTCGATATAAGTTCAAATTGACAATCTTAATAATAATGATTGAACATTTCAAATATTAAGTTTTATGACATTATTGAAAATATGCGTTCATTGAAGGGACTTCCTCTTTAAGACAGGTGACCGCTTAATGCATGGTGAAAATCCTAGAGGAGCGTTCTGCATGACTTTCACCATGCATTAAGCGGCCACCTGCCTTAAAGGGTCCAAATTCTTCTATACAGAAAATTCGAATACTCGAGATTTTACTGTATTTGTTCAAATTTGTATATGGTGCATTTTTGACTACTTCCGTTTCCATCAAATGTTTTAAACTATTAACAACCAATTTTCAAACAGCTAGGATCCTGGTGAGACACCGGGCTACTCGGCGTCTGATCTGGATACAACATGTTTGCAAATGTTAAGTAGCTTAATGCAGGGTGATAGTCATGCAGAAAGCTCCTCTAAGACTCCATCCTGCATTAAGCTGACACCTGTTTTAGAGACTGACAATGATACTTTTTTGAGTGTTCTGAATCTTTAGTTCGAATTATTGGGTGTTCGATTGTTTTTTTTTTAAAAAAAGAGGTTTTGCAAAATGTGTGAAGACAGACAAACATGGGCGATGAACTACAGTGAAACCTCTCTATGACGGCCATTAAATTGTGTTAATTAGCTGGTATTTAGGGCAGGTGGCTGCTTAAAGCAAGGTAGAAGTAAAACAGAACGCTCCTATAGGAGCCTTCTGTTTTACTTTCACCTCGCTTTAAGCAGCCGCTTGCATTTAACACAAACTACTTGATGCAATTTAGTGACCTTTATAGAGAGGTTTCACTGTACCTACTGCATTAAAGTATGAAAACGATAATGGTTTATTTTGTGAACATGACCTGGTTTTGTCGATAATCAATAACAGGATCAGCACTGTTGCTGTTGCACAACCGTTTTAGGAATTCAGATCAAGATAATTATATACTTGTATATTCAAATGTTTTATCACACCCCTATAGTGGTTCATTCCATTATTTCACATGTTCAGAATTATCTCTATGTATGGTCTCCCTTTACTGATACAAATTTTGTTCGCTTATTCAGATTATCTTGTACACGGGTATTTTGTGTTCAAGCAAAGAGAGCCATAGTAAAGTCTCTTAAAATAATGTGATTCTGGAGTTTTAAAACATATGACAGCTTAAAAAATAATGTGATTCTGGGGTTTTAAAACATATGACAGCTTAATACGGCACAAACGTTATTCAGAAAGCTCTTATAGGGACTGTCTACATTATCTTTGCCAAGCATTAAGCGACAACCTGTTTTCTGTTTATCTTGTGCACGGGTATTCCATTCGATCAATGGTACACTTTTTTCTTGTGTTTAGCCTACCTTGTGCACGGTTAATCCATTTCACCATTGATACAACTGTTCTGTTTTTCAATGTATCGTGTACACGGGTATTCTTGGCGCATCGTTGTAAAATTGTCACCTATGACAGGACAACGTATCGACGTAGATGTAGATTCTATTTCATCATTTATACAAATTTCTATTTTTTCAGCTTATCTTGTGCACGGGTATTCATCATTTATACACATTTCTATTTTTTTAGCTTATCTTGTGCACGGGTATTCATCATTTATACACATTTCTATTTTTTTAGCTTATCTTGTGCACGGGTATTCATCATTTATACACATTTCTATTTTTTTAGCTTATCTTGTGCACGGGTATTCATTATTTATACACATTTCTATTTTTTTAGCTTATCTTGTGCACGGGTATTCATCAGTTATACACATTTCTATTTTTTTTAGCTTATCTTGTGCACGGGTATTCATCATTTTTACGCATTTCTTTTTTTCAGCTTATCTTGTGCACGGGTATTCATCGTTTATACAATTTTCTATTTTCAGCTTATCTTGTGCACGGGTATTCCCAGCAGAGATTTGACGGCTACTTCAACAATCTAATCATACCAAGTTTAGGCAGCGCAGGTGAGCGGCTACGTCACTTGAACACTTTATTAAAAAAATAATTTCAGAAACTACACGATCATCTATTTTATGTCACAAGCAAACAGCAGATCCTGATCAGACGGCTCCTATGTGGGCCGTCTGATCTGGATCTACTCTGTTTGCAAATAAGTTACTGTAGCAATGCTAAATGTTGCACCGACGCTAAATGTCGCACTTGGCGTTACATGTCGCAAGACTGACGCTAAATGTTGGAACCAACGCTAAATGTCGCAACACCTCGTGACGTTATATGCCGCATATGTAACGCAAAATGTCGCAAGAAATTGTACTACCACTATTTATTACCAGTCAGAGTAAATTCTTGGAATTTGATTGGTCAGTTTGCCAAAAACTGCCGGGGTGTACAGTACCGTATTCAGCGGCTTCCACGGAGAATACAGAATTATTCAAATTTGACGCGTGACGTCATTCGTTTTGTTTTTATTTTTAGCGTCGATTCGAAATTTCATATCGTCCTTGCTCCAATAATTCTGGATGAATTACGACCAAATAATCGATAATAAATGTAAAAAACTGTACCTGATACGTTCCTCAAATTAACACCATCAACGTATCAGTACAACGTGTTACCGTTAATATTTACAAGTGAGGTTTCAATTCCTCTTTCGAAATTTCTCTGAGACGACGTCATATTTGCTCTGTGATGACGTCATGTTTTCTTTGTCATGTCGTCATACAATTAGAGATCTAATGTCAGCAAAATAAGAGTTGTTCGTTTCTTAATTAGGTAAATCCGATCTCTGACTGGTAATAAATTCGTTACACGGTAATTTGGCAGGGTGTACGGGCTGGTATGACCGGGTTAGACCACGTATTTCCTTCGGCTAACGCCTCAGGAAATACGGGATCTAACCCGGTCATACCAGCCCGTACACCCTGCCAAATAACCGTGTAACTAATAATATCGCAACGTCAACGGTAAATGTCGCACTCCTTTATAAGCACTCGGGATGAACCGGAGCTTGCTGTGTTTGGTTATGAAATGATAAATATCTCATTCAACAAATTCGTGTATTCATGAGACATTATAAAACTTCATTTAAATACTGTTCATGATGCCAATATTTCTTGCATAAATAGTTATGAAGTAAAGGGTAATATGTAATTAGATAAAGTTTTATATATGACTTTCTTCCATATTAGGGGTTTGCGGGTGGGGTACGACGTCACAAGTTTTATTTTTTCATAATGAAAAGTATTGTATACATGTACTATTTACATTATAATCATTGCTTTAGGTAAATCGTTGAAGCAGAACATCACTACGGACTATGCAGACTTCACGTATAAAATGCCCGACAGAGGGCGCCCAAGTGCTCGTTATGTCAGCCAGAAGATCTTCAGCAAGAAGGACAACGCAACATATACGCCAAATGCAAGAAACTACACTGCCATGTTTGCATTTTTCGGTATGTACCACACAAAAATCGTTACACCCAGATCCCTTGCAAAAGAAGACAAAAAAAAAATAACATAAGAGAGATGCCACATCTATGGAGTGTAGAACCATAACACAATGTCTATTTAGCAGACAAAAGGTTAACCCGTTAATTATCGAATATTCCTAGAATCAAAATGCTTGACAATGAGTATTTTGTATGAAAACAAGGCAGAATGTCTTCTTCCAGACTCTATAGCTCACCACAATATTGGTTTCTGTTTTTACTGACGATATAGACGTGACTAGTGTTTTTTTAAGGTCGCTTTATATTTAACAGTATTTCAAGCATATTGCGACATCCAGTAATTAGAGTGGGAGACACCAGTGGATTTTCCGTGCACAGAGAAATTGTATTGTTCCATGCACAGAAGAGCACCCGGTTAGAATCACTGGCCACGGATGCCCCACTTGACTAATGTCTAGCCGTAACACCAAAGTAATACACAGAAGGAAAAAAACTGTCTACAGTAACAAATATCAATTAGATTAATTTTTATAGTTACGTGGCATTATTAACCAGGGAAAATTGGCAGAAGGACCATGACACACACAGTAGAACCAGATCTACGTTATCAAGAAGTAAACAAAGCAAGTCCTGATCAGACGGCTCCTTCAACAGCCGTCTGATCTGGGCTTACTATGTATGTAATGCGTTAAAAACGCGTTTATCAGTTAACCCTTTCCCTCATATAAACGTGTTTTCACGCATTTGCAAACAGAGTAGACCCAGATCAGACGGCTCCTAGAGGAGCCGTCTGATCAGGGTCTGCTTTGTTTGCTATTGGAATTTGATAGATCTGTTTCTTTACTTTCTGAAATGGCTATAATGTTCCAACTTCCGTATTTCTTTATAACTCTTTTTTCCATGAATATTCAGTAGGTATTGAAATTTGTAATAAACATAGAACAGGGAACGGGTTAAGGATTAAACTTCCTACCAATATCTCACTATGAGCATTTTAATTCACGCTGCGTGAAAACAATTCAACTCAGTATTTGTACTACACTCTAAACAAGCTGATAAATAAGATGCCAGCGATACAAGTAGTCTGAACATTCTCTAAGCCCGTAACCGCTGCAAAAGTGTGATATGGTGAAATTTTGACTACTTTCAATTCAGTGAAACTATTGACCGAGTGTCAAATAGCTCGTTGTCTTATCTGGGTCCAAACTATTTGCAAATGTGAGTAAGATCTCTGTTGGCGAGATAAGGGTTAATTGAATTCAAGTAAAACACGCCGAATAACTCTCTTATCTGGAAGCAGCATATATATGTTGGTGGTCTTATCTAGCTCATTGTCCTTTACCTAATGAATATTCATGTAAGAAATAATGATATCATGAATATTTATTGGCCGAATGTTTATAATTGCATATCAGCACATGGTGCTTGGCCATAGCAGAAAGTCTAGAACCGGATCTATATAATTCCATAACTGAGCAGATCCTGATCGGACGGTTTCGAGATCTGCGTTATTTACAAAGGTGTTGAATCATGCCTCTATCAGGTATTAGTTCGATTTCGAGTGCTGAGCCGTGGCTGCACTTTTCTATTTATAGAAGTTGCAACCATTCTAATTTATGGGTAAGTGGACAATGGTTGTCACAAGAAGCTCGTAGTAATCGTGCAGTATTAGTATATACAGTAAAACCAGCCTAGTAAACCCTCTATAACGGCCACTAAATTAAATCAAGTATTTTGTGTTAAAGGCAGGTGACTGCTTAAAGCAAGGTGAAAGTAAAACAGAACGCTCCTATAGGAGCGTTCTGTTTTACTTTCACCTTGCTTTAAGCAGCCACTATAGGAACGTTCTGTTTTACTTTCACCTTGCTTTAAGCAGCCACTATAGGAGCGTTCTGTTTTACTTTCACCTTGCTTTAAGCAGCCACTATAGGAGCGTTCTGTTTTACTTCCACCTTGCGTTAAGCAGCCACCTGCCCTAAATACCAACTAATTGACACAATTTAGTGGCCGTTATAGAGAGGTTTTACTGTATATGCTTATTACGTGTCTGTATAACCACAGGTAACTCCGGAACAAATACGTGGTTTGTGACGCGTTTTACCTCTACGGGTGGACTCGTCCTTAATGTCACAGCTCACCGGTCAAAATCGAACTATAACGGTACTGCAGGGATATTCATGTAAGAAACAATCCCATCATGAATATTGATTAGATTTCTTTTTATAATGACTAATGAACACACAAAAGTTTGGCCACGGCAGAAACTGTAGGATCAGCTCCATGTTATTCCATAAGCAAACAGAGCAGACTCTGATCAGACGGATCATACGGGGAGCCGTCTGTTTGCAAAGGCATAAAAATGCGTGTTTATGGAGTAAAAGGTTAAATATAAAGCTTCTTTATTATTGTTTATTTACAGGACAGTTAGTGGCCTTAGAGTTGGTGGACACAGATGATACGACCTGTCCAGTTGAACTGATGACAATTCCTGTCCCTGCCTGTGACCCAGTCTTTGACAAGGACTGCACCGGGAACCAACACATGCCATATGAAAGAATAGCGTACGATAAAAACACTGGCCAGTCGCCAAATGTTCCGCGAAAACAGGTAATAATAACACTTTTATAATTTTCCATATAAAGTTATAAACGCTCAACTGGATACGTTGGTGCTTCTGTTTGACTAGAGAACGCTGATATATAATTCCACTATATTGCCAGAGACCACCAATAAATTACAAGATATCACAATCATATTACCAGAGACTACCAATAAATTACCAAACGCAACAAATATTACCACAGACCACCAATAAATTATCATATATGTATATCACTGAATATAACCAATAGATTACCAGATGTCACTGATATTACCAGAGACCACTAATACATTACCAGTGATGAGGTTGGATCTAAATACATGTATATCCTCAGAGTGAATGGGTGAAAAGAAGAATTGAGATATTTTAGTCAAGTGGCTGCTTAATGCAGGATGAAGTCAAACAAAATGCTCCTTTGGTAGCTATGATTTTCATCCAGCATTAAGCTGCAATCTGTTTAGAGGGGCGTTGCTGTACATTATCATTGTCTTGCTACAGGTAAACAAGGCGACAAGCTTCATAGACGGAAGTTTCGTCTACGGAAACAGCTTGATTCGAGCGCTCTACCTCCAAAAGGACAACTCGGCGAAACTGGCGGCAGGAGACCGATGGTCCAGGTATCCAATGGAAAATGAGGAAGGGTTGCCGTTTGCGACACACCCAGACCCCGTTGAACACAAATTACATGACCCATACAACAACTGGAGTAAGTTATAGACAATAGAACCACTACGTAGTGAGTTAACCTATTATTTACTAGACTATTTTAGACCCAACCTCTTTGAATTAATCTACCGAAAAGGAGCATTAACTATAGAAAAGGAGAATTTTAGAATTGTGTAGTTTTGAAACCATTGTGATTAATAGAGCATTTGCTCCTATGGAGCAAATGCTCTATTTAATTACAATAGTTTCAAGAAGTGATTACATAAATAAAATGAGTTTTACAGAGGCGCAAAAGGGCATCGGCAGGAGAGAATGTGTAAACATAAGATAAGTAACATTTTGAATTCGGGAGTGTACTTGCATTGGAAAATAGTGCAGACCCAGATCAGATAGACCACAAGGCACTAAAGAAGCTATCTGATTCAGAATCTGCAATGTTTGTGATTTTAATATTCTCTCGCAAATTATACACACTTCTTTGCGAGCTTTCTGCATGTGTTTCTTTCTAAAGCTACTAGGTCTCCTAAAGACCGACTTACGTGTTTTGTGTGTCCGCTATAGGGTGCCTTTATTGCAGTTTATTCAATTTTCTTTGATAAGTTTTGCCTTGCAAAATAAAGAATGATACTGGCGAAATCATTTGCAAACATCTTCGATCCCGAGCCTTACTATGGCTTCGAAATCAATTGCTTGTTTTATGTTTTCTACAATTGTCAATCCTTGTTCTGGTTCGTAGAAACACTCGTAAGATTATCAAAAAGGCGGAAGTTCGGTGTCTGGCTAAATTTAAACTTCTAAGATAACCAAACAAGTAAGCGTATTGTCAATTCTGATCATTGCGGTGTGTGGTTTAAACCATTGAAATTTCTTTGTTTATCCCTTTGAGCGAGTCAGTCAATTCAGAAGAAAGCTTTCTGCACTGCGTCCATTGTGTATATAAGGCAGCTGTCTGCTTTTAACCATTTCCTCCATAAATACGCCTTTCTACGTCTCTGTAAAAGTCACTTTTTGAAACCATTGTGATAAATAGAGCATTTGCTCCATAAGTACATAACTACACACAGTTCTAACATTTTCCTTTTCTCTAGCAATTGCTCTTTTTCGGTAGATTTATTCAAAGAGGTTGGGTCTAAAAATAGCTTATGAGGGAATGGGTAAAAACCTCAATGAATAATGGATATCCTACTATACCTTATGAATATGTAAGAAATAATTACACTATGCATGTTAAATAACAAAATGTTCATAATGCCATTATGAACAAACTAATATTTACCATGGTAGAAAAAGTAGAATCACATCTGCATGTATATAAGCAAAAATCGAATAGATCCTGATTAGATGGCTCCTACAGGTGAAGTCTGATCTTAGTTTATTCTTTGTACATAGGTGTCAAAAGGCGTCTCGATGAAGGAAGTGGGTAACCAGGGTGTAGTTTATTTTTTGTATATCAGTAATCAACCTAACTCTTCAATTAGATACAGTAAAACCGCTCTATAACGGCCACTCAATTGTGTTAATTAGTTGGTATTTAGGGCAGGTGGCTGCTTAAAGCAAGGTGAAAGTAAAACAGAACGCTCCTATAGGAGCGTTCTGTTTTACTTTCACCTTGCTTTCAGCAGCCACCTGCATTTAACACAAAATACTTAAATGTAATTTAGTGGTCGTTATAGAAAGGTTTTACTGTATATGTAATTATACCATGCATGTTAAATACATGTAACTGAAGGCTCATAATGCCATTATGGACAAAATACTAATTACCATGGTAGAAAAAGTAGAATCAGATCTACATGTATATATTTTCTTAAGCAAAAACCGAATAGATCCTGACCAGATGGATCATGCAGGAGCAGTCTGGGTCTACTCTTGGTCTACTCTTTGTACATACATAGGTGCCAAAAGGCATCTCGATGGAGGAAGTGGGTAACCAGGGTATAGTTTATTTTTGTATATCAGTAATCAACCTAACTCTTCCAATTATATATATGACAGACTGAAGAGTATGGCGGTTTTCAGAAGTTTCAACCTGCATGAAGATACACACCACATACAGATTTTTTTCAGTGGTCCTTTTAAGGAGATCTTTACTGCTTATTTTAAATCAAAAATGCGTTTAACAGGTCCCTTCATGAGATGCTATCAAATCAATTACAAATATGTTTACAGAGGCCCAGAAAAGATACATAAATTAAAACATTTTCAAGAATAACTCCCTTTTATTTCCCCTTCAACCAAACCCTATTACGTGACCACTTTTTAGAATCGTCTCGAAATGGTCACAACATAGGGTTTGGTGGAGAAATGACGATTATGCGCACCTATATCTGTAACTCTTATTTACAGCATATTTCAAATGCATAACAAACAGAACAGGAGGTGTACTTTAATTGGCATGTAAATATGTTTCCCTTTCTACCTGTTCTTAGATGTTAACCATTTCCCTATTCTATGTTTATTTCAAATTTCAATTGAAGGTGGAACATTGTAGCCATTTTAGAAAGCAAAGAAACAGATCTACCAAATCCCATTTGCAAACAGAGCAGACTTTGGGTCTACTCTGTTTGCAAATGCGTGGAAACACGCTTATATGAAGGAAAGGGTTAACACTAGGTGAACTTTGGTAACTCTTACCTCGCTTTTCACGACCTGACTCGCATTTGCAAACAGCTTGGATCCAGATGAGACACTCGGCGTCCCATCAGAATGCAAGCTATTTGACACTCGGTCAATAGTTTCTCAAAAGTTGACCGAATCGGAAGTAGTCATAGTTTCCCTAGATCCAAAATTGAGCGGACGTTATTTTTTTCTAAACCTGTTAAAAGCTCTTGTAATCGGTGCATTTTCGAAGGTAAACACTATGTTTACTCGAACTCGTGCCGGATATTAAGTATCTATTCTGTATAAAATATTTTTTACAATTGCACATGAACATAGGAAAGGTTGGCCGTGACAGCCACTGTAGACTATGATATAATTCGATAAACAATGATAGCAGAACCTGATCAAACGGCTGCTCCAGGAGCCGTCAGACCTGGGTCTGCTCTGTCTGCAAATGCGTAAAGGTCGTCTCTATTGAGTAAAGGGTTAACTCTTTCGCTGCCAATGTCGCATCTGTGTTTACTTACGCAAACAGTTTGGATCCAGATGCGACGCCGAGTTACTCGGCGTCTCATCAGGATCCAAACTGTTTACTGCGACTGTTTTTTACGCAAAAATGAAGAAAAATAAAAAGTAAAAATTGTAGCAGACGACAAAGTTTGCAGACGACAAAATTTGGCAGCGAAAGAGTTAAAATGATTCTCATCAGGTTCCAGCTCGTACACTGTCACACAAAACAAAAAATATTATGTTATGAATGGAAATCATTGTCGAATTTAATCACACGCCGCGTTCTAAATGCGGTATCCAGTTCTGCTCTGTTTGCAAACCTCGAAAGTTGGTTTTCGTACTGCGGGGCACACATTTATGTCTTTCAATGGTATAACCAGTGACTATATATACATGTATACAGTTGAACTTCGATATCTCGAACTCGGATAACTCGAACTTCGGGATAACTCGAACAAGACGTTCAGTCCTTTCCAAACTTACAATACATAATTGCTCTAAAATGTATCGCTGCAGATATCTAAAAACACACGTGACAGCTTAATACAGGTCTAAAAAGTAATGCTGAAAGCTCCTCTAGGAGCTTTCAGCATTACTTTAGACCTGTATTAAGCTGTGGCATTGAGAAATTTTTCAGAATAGATATCGGATTACTCGAACCTCTGTTATCTCGAACTTATTTGTATGGTCCTTTGAAGTTGGACTTATCGAAGTTCAACTGTATATATAACCGCGTCACGACAAACATGACTTTGGAATTGTATAGTCGAATCGACCTCGGCATTTCACATGCTCAGTCTGTTTATGTTTTATACTTACAGTAAAATCTCGCTTATGCGATCACATACAGTTGAACTTCGATAACTCGAACTCGGATAACTCGAACTTCTGGATAACTCGAACTTAAACGTCGGTCCTACCAAAATCTTACAATACAGAATTGCTCAAAAACGTATCGCTACGCATATCTAGAAACACATTTCACAGCTCAATGCAGGTCTACAGTAGACATGCATTAAGCTGTGAACGTGAGAAATTGTCCAGATCAGAAATTGGATAACTCGAATTTCCGTTATATCAAACTAATTTATATAGTCCCTTGAAGCTCGAGATATCGAAGTTCAACTGTACATGTAATTAAATATAGCAACACTTTCGTCCAGGAATATTTATATAAGAAATAACGACACTATGGATATTAATTAGATCAATTGTTTTAATAGCACTCTGACTTTGGATGTTTGGCCATTGCAGATGCTTTAGAATGGTACATGTATCTGTATTGTAGCATAAGCAAACAGGAGCCGTCTGGTCAGCGTCTACCCTGGTTGCAAAAGCGTATAGACAGGTGTATATATGGAGTAAAGGGTTAAACTATGAGCCTGTAAAAGCGGGTGGCGTCTTAACCCATTTGCTCCCAGTGGATTCTTCCATGCTTATATATTGGATTGGTCTATCTTTTATCTAAGGGATTTCTGGTCTAAATTTTCGTTTTTGTTTTGTTTTATATTGAATTTCCTATCAGCAAACAGTGTAAACTCTGATCAGACGCCGCATTATGCGGCGTCTGATCAGGGTCTACACTGTTTGCCTACGTCCCATATATGGGATCGTGGTAGCAAATGGGTTAATGTAAGGCAAAAGTAATGCCGAAAGGTCCTGTAAGAGCCCTTTGCATTACTGTTAAATGTTGCTAAACCTGCATTGAACTACGACATGTTTTAAAAATCTTGAATTAAACTACGTTTGAGTGGTCGTATTAGCCAGATTTAACTGTATAACGTTATAGGACAGTCGTATTTGATTTTGCTGAATGGCTGCGTGAAGTGAAATACTGATTACCGGGTAAGAAGTTGTGGTTTAAAACTTGCGGTGTATCTAGGTCTACAATTGACATTCGTTTGCGATGCGTGTGCTGTTCAAATGCACCAGGCAACTCTCTGGCTAGTTTAAATGGGTGGGAAGGAGGGGGGGGTGTTAAAAGCAAGCATAATATGAGGAAAACATAATAGGCAATTACATGGGCCTACTTTGGGGTACTGCTTATCCTTCAGAATGTTTTGTCAACTTCCTGAAATAAAAAACAAGCTTGAACACACACAAACCGCAAGATTTTTGTCTACCGTTGAGGCGATCTTGCACCTCATTTTTATGCATTTTAACCTTGAGTCTGCCGAGTAATTTTATCCGTTCAAACCTTGGACTGCTTCTTGTTTAAAAATAGTTAGCCTGCTATGGGCGGATGAGTGAATACCTATGCAAACAGTTTGGATCCAGATGAGACGCCGAGTAACTCGGCGTCTCATCAGGATCCAAACTGTTTGACACCCTGATTGCATTTTGGTAGACAAATTAATTATAGTTTGAAATTTGAAAATGTAGTAGGTGAAAAATTCTGTAAAAATAATTTGCTCAGCAGGCTAAAGGTTAAAAACATTCAGCTACCCAAATTACCCTAAGTATTCCGACATCCAGTCACACCACTCCGTGCGTTTATAAAAATGAACAATTTAAATCTGCACCATTTTGGTTACTTTAAATTACACTGACGTAGTTGCAAATAGTGTAGACCAAGATCAAACTGCTCCTTTGGGAGCAGTTAGATCTTGGTCTGTACTGTTTGCGTGTTGTCGATCAGAATACTTAAAGGTAGACAGGGTAAACGGTGTTTTCCTCAACTAACATACGTTCTGAGTGTCAAACAGTTTGGATCCTGGTGATGCGTCTCACTACTTTCCGTCCCATCTGGATCCAAACTGTTTGCTCATTTACCGCAAATTCGTTCGCTCGCTGAGGATTCACCCTTACCCCATTAATACGCCTTTGTACGCATTTGCAAACAAAGTAGATCCAGATCAGACGTCTACTGTAGGAGCCGTCTGATCAGGGTCTGCTGTTTGCTTATGGAATAATATAAATCAGATTCTACAGTATCTGCCTTGGCAAAAAATGTCATGTGTGGAACATTTTGAAAACTAATGTAATTAATATTCATGATGTTATTTCTTTCATGAATATTCATGGAGTGAAGGGCTAAACTTGATGTAGTCATTAATCATACACCCAAGACCCTTTTCACTCAAACATCGGACCATTGTTTGGTCCCATGCTTCTAAAAACCTGATCTAGTAGAAGTACGTAAAAAATCAAATAATTCAGGAAAAAAACTAAAACTGAGTCTTAAGCCGGAGATTGTGAAAGTTAAATCAAGCTGTGTGTTTGTGTTCCTTTAGTGCCGCGGACATACAACCAATTGCCTATTTTTTTTTATTGTGGTCTACGTCAATATGTAATTTATTTTAACAAGTAGTGCTCTGACAGCTGAAAGAGTCCATGAGTCGACGCACCCGTAATTACATCCGGGTACATGTTTGTACCCGGTAACCTTTTCTAGGCATTTTTTCTGTAGCTGGTCAATACAAATGACGTCACAGAAACAGTTATAAATCACATTTTCATCACAATAAAACTTGGTTTAAGCGAGTATGAGCTTATTAGAAATACAAGCCTTAAAACAGGTAGTTGCTTAATGCAGGGCAAAAGGTGCTTGTCCAGCATTAAATTACCCGCTACTTAAATCTTTACTTCATGAATATTTATTAAAGAAATAATGACATTATGAATATTGATTAAGTTAATTTTTATAATGACACTTGAACGCATGAATATTTGGCCATGACAGAAATGGTAGAATCAAATGCACATTATTTCACAAATAAACAGAGCAGACCCTGGTCAGACGGTTCCTACTGGAGCCTACTCTATTTGCAAAGGCTTAGAATGGCGTATTTATGAATTAATGGTTAAAATGTTTTGCATAAAGCCATTCCCTTATATTGACGACTTTTGACGACTCTGTAGAAGTCACTTTGTGAAACCATTGTGATAAATAGAGCATTTGCTCCTATAGGAGCAAATGCTCCATTTATCACAATGATTTCAAACTACAAAATTCTATTTTTTTTCCTTTACTCTAGATAATGCTCCTTTTCTGTAGATTTATTCAAAGAGGTTGTATCTAAAAATAGCTATGAGGTAATTGGTTAAACTCGTTGTTGATGTTCGCTTAAAGTGATCACTGATTGCAAAGCGCATTTAAAGTGATAGTCTCTGCTTGTAATGTGTTTTAACAATGCTTAACAATTACATTAACCATTTGTTTATATGCTGGAAAGTAGTACATGTATATCGCAAGAAACCAGTCGAATAACCTGTTACCTCGTAGGCTATTTTAAGACCCAACCTCTTTGAATAAATCTACCGAAAAGGAGCATTAACTAAAGAAAAGGAAATTTTTTAGAATCTTGCAGTTTGAAACCATTGTGAGAAATAGAGCATTTGCTCCTATAGGACGCTGTTTGACGCTCGGTCAATAGTTTCCCAAAAGCTTGGATGAATCGGATGAAAGTAAAATTATAAAAGGTCGGGGTTTTTGCATACTTTTGATTTTCTTCAGTGTGAGAATAGTTAAAGAAACAGTTTGCGTTGACCTGTTTCGTTGTGTAGAGATAGTTTTGAACATCTTAATACCTCTTATTTACTTGATAACCCTTGGCGTTTTCAAAGTAAACGCAATAACAGGCCTGTAGATGAGCCTGCAAATTTTAATTGGTGCTGACGACACAATTGTAAACGTGACCAAAATCATGTCGCCAGGGGAAACATGCCATTTTCAATTTGCTTGATAATTACCTTGACCAAAATTCGTCATTAATGTACGGAAGTACAGAAAATAGAACTCGGTTGGACCTTTTGATTTTGTGGGTCGTCATCCTTAATTCTCCCCCTTCTGTAAATATGCTACCCACTTAACCTCTGGTCTGTTGCATTTTATACTTTCTTCTGTATCGGTCAAGATTTTGAGAATTTATTAATTTGGTTACTTACGACTTGGATCCTAGTGAGACGCGCATTTATCCGGCGTCTTATTTGGATCCAATCTGTCTGAAAATGATAATTAGGTCGAGCAAAGTGGGATAAGGATTAATGGGTTCATTAGGTGTTCTGGGCGGTTCATTTGGAGTTGACATTCTACAACAAACGTCCCGTTCTGTTCCATGGGTAAACATTTCTTGTCATCATAATAGAGTAGGGGTTAGAGGGTCAATTGACCCTTAATGTGCGAAAACCGAGTTTATAAGACATTTGCAAACAGTGTATACCCATATCAAAGGGCTCCTATTGGAGCCCTTTGATCAGGGTCTGCACTGTTTGTCAGAAAAAAGCATTTTCTTCAAAGATACATTTTGATAATTTTTTGTTTAATTAATATTCAGAATGGGAGGAGGCAGTTTTAATTATTCAGAAAATGCAGGGTTAAGTTTTGCTTAACCTGCTCAATGCCACGTTACGTAGTCTGTAAAATGTGTTGTCTGTTTCAATTATCTTTTCTTTCTTTTCTTTTCTTTTTTAACTTTCTTCCATGTTCTTTCGAAAACATTATCGCAGCATCTCAAACAGTGTGGATCCTGATAAGACGCCGAGTTACTCGGCGTTTCAACTGAATTTAAATTATTTGCACAGGTAATCATGAAATTCTAATTAGTAGCGAAGGGTTTATTTGTTTAATGGCGATGTAGTTGTTTTTGTCTCAGGTACGATATTACCTGGCTTACTAATTACTATTAAAATAGGCATTTTATAACAAATGTCCTTATCTTGATAAGCGCAATCTTGCTGGCATTTACATTTTTACAAACAGTTTGGATCCAGATGAGACACCGAGTACCTCGGCGTCTTATGAAGACGTACATGCTGTTGAATACTCCGTCAGTATTTTCCTAACGGCTTGAACAAATCGGAACTTAAAAAAAAATACACTATAAAAAGATCAAAGTTTAAAGACAGAATTTGGAGTTTGACTTTGCAAAATTACTTAACCATTTAGAGTAGACCCCAGATCAGACGGCTCCTAAGATGATTCTTAAGAGTGTTCACAACATAGGGTTTGATGGGGGAAATGAACAAATCGTTTTTGAAAATGTTCTAATTTACGCATCTTATCTGGACCTCTGATAGTAAAAAATGTATACATTTAATTGTTGTCTTGGCCATAAATTCAAGCGCGTAAAACTCACAGTAGATTAAATATGCAATACACTAATGAATGGTCGCTTAAGACAGGTTCTACTGTAATCTAAAAGATGTTTTCTGCACTGCGTTTGTCTGTTAACCCTTTCCTCCGTAAATACGCCTTTCTATGCTTCTATAAAAGTCACTTTATGAAACCATTGTGATAAATAGAGCATTTGCTCCTATAGGAGCAAATGCTCTATTTATCACAATAGTTTCAAACTAAAAATTCTAAATGTTTCCTTTTCTCTAGTTAATGCTCCTTTTCGGTAGATTTATTCAAAGAGGTTGGGTCTAAAATAGCCTAGGAGAAAATGCGTTTAAGGCGTTTTCTGCACTGCTTTTGTCCTTTAAGCACCTACAAGCTATTTGAGACTCCTGTGTTTAATCAGGAAGTAGTTGTTTGAGAGAGGTTTTATTGAGGTTTTGGTGAAAAAAGGGAAACATGGCTGATAATCAACGATTGAAGCACGTGCAATATTCAGAGGACATGTACATGCACTTCGGCGTCTCGATACAATTCAAACTGTTTGACAGACTGATATTGTGAGTGTGTTTTTTTTAAAAATTAACTTTGCAGACGAGCGGATTACAACTAAATAGCAAGTTAGTCTGTCTCAAGTCTCGTGAATTATCAAGTTGCACAAAAGTACATTGAGATTCACTGACGATAAATGGACTAAAGATTAACATTAAAGTACAGCCATAGAGGATTTGTTATCATGAGTATCCAGGAATTGTAACCCCTTGCCATGCTAAACACGACCTTACTGACAAACAAACACCTTGGACCCAGATCAGATGGCCGAGACACGTGTATGCCACACTCTGTTTGATATACAGTAAAATCGCGATTATTCGAACACTAAAATACGTAATATTATCGATCCTTAAGACAGGTGGCAGCTTAATGCATGGTGAAAGCCATGCAGAAATTCCCTCTAGGAGATTTCTGCATGACTTTCACCATGCATTAAGCAGCCACCTGCCTAAAAGAGTCTAAATTCTTTTATACAAAAACATCGAATAATCGAGATTTTACCGTACTCGTAACAGATTTCAACTGAATATAAAATAGGATGATAGCAAGCATTTTGCAAAGCCGACGGCAGGTTATGCAAACAAGATATTTTCTCGGCGAGCTAAGGGTTAGACGCAACCTTGTCGAATAAGCATTTTATTTATCTCACTGCATGTAGGGCTGCATGCGCATAATCAGTCGCGTGCGAAAATCCTTGGTTACCAAATTGATGAACTCTCCGGTCCGTTTTAGAGACATTAATGATTATTCAGACTTTTTCTTTCACTCAGACCCTCAAATAGAGACCTTATTACTCATTTGAAAACAGAACAGACCATGATCATATGGCTCCAACAGGAGATATCTGATCTGGGTCTACTCTGTTTGCCTATGCAATAATATAGGTCTGATTTAACCCTTTCCCTGTTCTATGTTTATTCCAAATTTCAATACCTACTGAATATTAATTGACAAAAAAGTTATAACGAAATGTGCAAGATGGAATATTGTAGCCGTTTTAGAAACTAAAGAAACAGGTCTATCAAATTCCATAAGCAAACAGAACAGACCCTAATCAGACGGCTCCTCTAGGAGCCGTCTGATCTGGGTCTATTCTGTTTGGAAATGCGTGAAAACACGTTTATATGAGGGAAAATGTTAATATAGGTCTGATTCTACAATTTCTGCCATGTTAAATTCCCATGTGCATTGTTACATTTATAAAATTCAGCTAATTGAAATGCATACAGTCATTATTTCCCACACGAATATTCATGAGGGAAAGGGTTAATTTAATATTATGTCACTGTGAAAAATAAAGTCTGCTCAATTTCGACTTGTACCGATCCTATCAAGCTTATCAGAATCTTTTGACGGAGTGCTAAAACAGCTTGGATTCTGATGAGACGCCGAGTTACTCGGCGTCTCATCTGGATCCAAGCTGTTTGCAACTGCGAGTCAGCTGGGGAATAGCTTGATAGGGGTTTACGGCGTGTTAACACTTTACCTGTTCTATGTTTAGTTCAATACCTACTGAATATTCATGGACAAAAAGTTATAATGAAATATGGAAGCTGGAATATTGTATCTATTATAGAAAGTAAAGAAACATTTCTTTCAAAGTCCATTAGCAAACGGAGCAGACCCTGATCAGACGGCTGCAATGGGAGCCGTCTTATCTGGGGTCTACTCTGTTTGCAAATGCGTGAAAACACGTTTTTATGAAGGAAATGTCAATATTTACTCATAATGCGTGAAAGAAAAATCCAGGAAATATCCAATTTTGGATTGTGACCGACTGCATGTTGGGTCTTTGCTCATCACTTTATGTCAAATGCTTCACATTCACTTAATTTAAATTAATTACTTCTTGAATTAATTTAACCCTTTGCCGTATACAACATCTGTTCACGCATTTGCAGACGAAGTAGACCCTGAATAGACGGTTCTTGTAGGATAATTATGCAAAACGTTGTGTGTATGAAGGAAAAGGTTAAATATTTAAATCTCGCTGAAAAAAGCAAACACATACATGTATACTGGAGAACTACATAATAGCATGCATGCATGCATTGTATCTTGCACATGTAATTGTATTTATTCTATAGAACAAATCTCATTTTGTCTATTTAGTAAAAGGCCACGTGCATGTAACCATTTATCTCATAGATACGTACTTTAGTGCATTTGCACACAGTAGACCCGGAGCAGACCGTTACTGTAGGAAGAACCATCTGACCTGGAGCTGCTCTATTTGTTTATGAAATACAATTGAACTTCGATATCTCGATCATGGATAACTCGAACTTAGGTATAACTCAAATTAAAAAGTTCGGTCCTATGAAAATTTACAATATATACAGAATTGTTCTAAAATGTATCTCTACGCATATCTAGAAACACATGTGACAGCTTAATTCAGGTCTAAAAGTAATGCTGAAAGCTCATACAGGAGCTTTCAGCATTACTTTAGACCTGCATTAAACTGTGAAATTAAGAAATTGTTTAAATTAAAACCGGATAACTCGAGCCTCTGTTATCTCAAAGTAATTTGTATGGTCCCTAGAAGTTCGAGATATCGAAGTTCAACCGTAGTATAGCTCCCGAGTGTACACATTTTGTCATAGCCAAACATTCTCTTATTCATATACCATCATAAAACACAAGTTAGTAATTATTCATGACGTCATTTTCCCCACATGAATATTTATGAGGTAAAAGGCTACAACAGTGTTTACTATAAATCCAGGTTCCACGTTTTTTTTGCGGTACTTGTATCATACTTTATCTTTGAAAGCGTGAATAGATATGCGTGTTTCTGTCACATAAGAATGTTTCAGGAAACGAAGAAATTTCTGTCAATTTGAAGAAGTGGCCTTATTGCATTGTTTGACACGTTGTCTTCACGACTTGCGAATGCCGCTAGAAAACAAGTGCTTCTAAAGCTCGAAAATCGGGACTTGGTCACATGATAAATGCTTAACCATTGTCCCCGTTAAAGGCTATCTAACTTGCAGTTGCAAACAACTTGGTTCCAGATCAGACGAGTAACTGTCATCGCTTTACTAATCCCTCTCCTCTATAAATAAGCCTTTCACCGTCTTCGCAAACAGAGTAGACCCAGATCAGACGGCTCGATCAGGGTCTGCTCTGTTTGCTAATGAAATAATGCAGGTATGATTCTACAGTTTCTGCCATGGCCAACATTTCCTCTATTCAAAATGTCATTGTATCAATGAATTTAATTAATGGTCATGATGTTATTATTTCTTACATGAATATTCATGGAGTAAAGCGTTTAGAACCAAGCTGTTTGACACTCGGTCAGTTTAAATGAACTGGGAGTAAGTAACTATGACAACAGACTCAGTTTAAGCAAATGTCGTTTGAACAGCAGTATAAGAGTTGATGCGGTTGAGTTTATGTGCAATTAGTCATTTACACGTCGCTTATACAAACATGACAATCAAATATGCATGTGCATTCCTATTCGCAGGTACATTGCGTAGTCGGTGTACTTTAAGCAGCGTTTCTGGAATGATTAAACTAACAAAACGAAGGGGTGGGGACAAATCGAGGTTAACCCTTTACCTGTTTTATGTTTTTCCCCAAACTTCAATACTTGCTGAATACACATGGAAAAATAGTTCTAATGAAATATGAAGGTGGAGCATTGTAGCCATTTTAGAAACTAAAAACACAAATCTAATCAAATTCAATTAACAAACAGAACAGACCTTGATCAGACGGCTCCTATAGGAGCCGTCTGATCTGGGTCTACTCTGTTTGCAAATGCGTGAAAATGCGTATTAATGAGGGAATTGGTTAAAACTATTTCACCTCGATAGGCGACACCTTGACAACCTTTCCAAACATTTGGATCCTGATGAGACACCAAGACACTGTAATTTATCAAAACCTGTTTGACCCTCTGAGTATAATTTAACGAAGAAATTTAAGAAAATCCCTTTTCAAACCTGAAATGGGTGTGATTATAGATGATAAAATTAATTTTTTGCGGTGAAATGACTTAACACGCATAGGATACATGCCCAGCTCATTGCAATGCATGCGTGGCGTGTCCTTGCAATGGAATGAAGCACAGCTGGGCGTTGAATGTAAGGTAAAACTTGACTACAGTGTCTATACAAAATAACTCTAATTCGGGGTTTTAAGACAGGTTGTACAGTGAAAAACTCTCTAAACCGGACGTTCGATTTAGTATAATATCGGTCATGGAGACAGGTTGAAGCTTAATGCAGGGTGAAAGACATACAGAAAGCTCCTCTAGGAGCTTTCTGTATGACCTTCACCCTGCATTAAGCAGCCACCTGACTAAAAATATCTAAATTCTTCTGTACTAGAATTCCAGTTTAGAGAGGATTTACTGCATTACCTTCGTCCGTCATTAACCCTTTAACCCTTTCCCTCATATTGACGACTCTGTAAAAGTCACTTTGTGAAACCATTGTGATAAATAGAGCGTTTGCTCCCATAGGAGCAAATGCTCTATTTATCACAATGGTTTCAAACTACAAAATTCTAAAATTTTCCTTTTCTCCAGTTAATGGTCCTTTTCGGTAGATTTATTCAAAGACGTTGTATCTAGAAATAGCCTATGATGTAATGGGTTAATCCATAAATACACCTTCTACGCCTTTGCAAACAGTACAGACCCAGACCGAGTCACCCCTCTTTAGAATAGTCTCTTCGAGAGTGGTCACAGTATAGGGTCGGTTGAGAAATAAAGGAGTTATTCTTGAAAAAATTTATGACAAAACATTCCAATGTTCATAGTGTCATCATAAAATTAAGTCAATAAATATTCATGATGCCATTTTTTTTTATGTATATTCATGTAGTAAAGTAGGCCTTTTAAAACAATGACAGCACATCCGAGTGTAGCTCGTTCGTTTCATACATGAGTTCTGTATATGTCCTCGTATGCTTCATTTTCAGAGCTGGGGGACAAACACAGTCAGGAGAACCCAGCATTATTGTCCCTAAGTGTGCTGTTTTTCCGATGGCACAACGACATGGTCGACAAACTAGGTGGATCAAGAGGGCGGGGTTTCGACGAGATGTTTGCGAAAACGCGCCAATGGGTCATTGCTTCTTTACAGGTAATTAACATTTTATGTATATTTAGAATATTGTAACCGGGCGGACCGCACTTTCACTAGTGTTTGCTCCCAGATGTATCTGACGGATGTACGATCAATTCCACATGTGTAGCAGGCGTCATTTTCAAAGGTTAAACTTAACATACATGATTTGAAATGTACGACAAAAGTCGATATAGATCTAGGTTAATGAATTAAAGGTTCAATCACGACAAGACCCAGATCAGACAGATCAGAGTTTTCCGTCTGTATTTAGGCCTACTTCGTGGTTCAATGTTCGAGCAGACTATAGTTGGTCAAATAAATATCAAATAATGATGTAAAGTTGAAGTGGGAGGGATGTAGATCTACGCTTGGCGCGTATGTATTTACAGCGCCGAAATACTTCAGATTGAGTCGGCACTCTTTCAACCAGTAAAAATACACAAACGCTGCCAATGACTGTCATTGACCAATCAAAAGAAAGAACCGAAATATCCGTTAACCACGTGCAGTAGCAATAACACTTGCCGTGTGTAATTGCTCAGCATTGCTATACAAATGCATTCGTCAGGAAAAGCTGTTGACATTATAAATCAGAGTAGTTCTACTAGATTATTATTGTATATGATTATCCTCAAATGGCTATTCATTTTGGACCTGGAATTAGTCTGTTCCGTGCTGACCAGTAAGAAGTTGCAACGAGCTACGGACGACAGGTTCAACAAGAATCTGCCTAAAACAATAATTCCGCAATATCAGCATAAATAATGGATATGCTATCCTAAAATGAAACTGTGAGTAATCAGTAACATGAATACCGAATATGACCCATAACCATAATTGAAAATCAGCTATCAAGAAATGTCATGGGTTTCCGCGGAAATGCGGAAACATGAAAATATCCTTAAAGTTCACTCTGAAACTGCTATTTAACTTGTGCAACATATGGGATCTAACAAATACATTGATGTTTTATATTGTTTTTTTTCTTATTTTCAAACTCCTGTTTTCGATTTAGGCCTATTACGTTTTCAGCTTGCTTGAAAAACTCAGCTGGTTCTTTACTAGTCAAGTCTTTTGTCTGATCTTTTGAAGCAGCAGCTACATTGAATTCAGAATGTGGAAAATATATGACTTTGATGGTGCCCGCTGAATATCTGTAATTACAGAAGGGTTCAATGGAAAAATGTCACCGCGTTTGAATGCAGACTAGTCATATTGAATGTAGATCGCAGAATCACTACAAACAGGGCTGAAGTATAAGCACTGCACACCAGAGAACAAACATCATAACGAGTTATCTCAACCAAGATGTTCAAAGGAAAGGCATATTTATGGAGGAAAGGGTTAAGATGCAATTACAACAAATACTTGTTACATGAATAAACTATTGCTTGTCTGCTTTCTGTATTTCAGAATATCATAATGTATGAATGGCTACCCTTGCTGGTTGGGGAGAGTCTACCAGAATACAAAGGTAATTAATTCCTTATTATATTATGTATTCAATGAGAGAAATTAATTAACTGACATTTGCTGTAAACCTGGAAAGTATTGTCATTTATAACAACAAAATCCCAGAAAACAATAAAATGCCATTCTTTTACATTTAGTTATAACAATACAGGTACTATGTTTCTCAAAATAGTAAATGTGCATGTTTAGTTATAACAATAAATCTGGGAATGTTTTAATGCAGGGTGAGAGTCGTGCAGAAAGCTCCTAGAAGGTTCTGAAAGTATTTGTTGAGTATAGTTTTAATTGTTTAAACATTTTCACATGTACATGTACATTGTTTATATATTTTCAGAAATTTCAAATGCTTTGTATGAACGAGAGTTTGTATGTTGTTCTGTACAGTTTTGCTAATACAACTACCAATAAAAGAATAATTCTGGATTTCTAAAACAGGTGTAAGTTTAATGTAGGACAAGTTTTGCAGAAAGATCCTATAGGAGCTGTCTGCAATACTTTGCCCTGCATTAAGCAACTATCGGTACCTGCTTTTACAGCTGTAATTTTAAATCAGTTTTTATGTTCAATTTTCCATGTGTCAGAGCTACAGATAAAGGTACATACCCAAATACATTGTGCTTCAATCATCATTTCTCCACCAAACCCTATACTGTGATCACTCTTTAGAATCATCTCTTTGAGACGATTCTAAAGAGCGGTCACAGTTTAGGGTTTGGTGGAGAAATAAAGGAGCTGTTGTTGAAAATGTTTAAATTTACACACCTTATCTGGACCGCTGATGTATTCCTTAGTAAATACCTGTCTTTTCTTTCATCTTCGTTTAATAGGTTATAGATCTGATATTTACCCTGATGTCACTGCTGTGTTTGATGCTGCTGCATTTCGGTACATCCTAACGCTCATTCCAGCGGGGATACATCAAAGGTATGTATGAAAGATTAACATAAATGTCATGCTTAAGAGTTCTACAATTCACTAATTTTTATTCACAATATCAAGTTCAACATCACCATACCAATGTTATGCGATTTAATTATTTCATGTTGTGAAATTGCAGAAACTAGTTTGAGTTGTTTTTTCCTCTTTCTGGCTCTCTTCCTCCCTTCTATGGTTTTATTATACACATATGTGAAACAATGAATGTTTAACCCTTACAAAGCTGAATTTTGAAATGGACTATTCCAAAATTCAAATAAGTCAAACTTGTGGTGAATATTTAGGGATTTTTGTAAAGAAAAGTGTGACATGACAAACAGTGCAGACCCTGATGTGGGAGCCCTCTCATCTGAGTGTATGCTGTTTGCAAAGGACATGATCAATGGACATACTACAATGCCCACCACTGCATATTACATACACACAAGAGCAACATTTGTAGTACTCAGAATATTTGAAACCTTCAACTCGGAGATAATTTGAGAATTTATTGCAAAATATACACAGTAAAGTCTCACTAATGTGACTTATTTATGAAAATGCATATCTATGAAGTAAAGATTTATAAAGAAAAGCATAGTTTATGATGTCCTAATCACTTAAAATGACATATTTTTGTAATTTATTTGATTTGTTTACAGAGATTCTCGGTGTAACGCCGTTAAACATGGCCAGTATGAAGGAATTCGACTCTGCAACTCCTTTTGGCGATCACAGGTACCTGTATTCATAATGTTTTGTTTTAATCAGCATTGTTTTAAACTTTGCCACATAGTACTTGTCTTAGTATGTGAAACTAGAAATTTTCCTGTTATTCGGCATGTCATTTTGATCTTACACACCCTAATGACTTGGAGACTACTTCGGTTCAGCCCAATGTGTTTTGCTTTGCAAGCTATACAAGGTCTCTGTAGACAGACATTAATCGACAGTAGAACCTGTTTTTAGCAGACACACATTTATTTAACTTAGGAGTCTTATAAAGCAGGTGGTTGCTTAATGCAGGACAAAAGTATAGTAGCTTTCTGCATTACTTTTAGATAGATTAATTTTGGCAAGGAATGCATACATCGTTAAATTATGTGCAATACATAGCAAACATTATGCATACATGTGAATAAATAAACTATTGCATGTACACCCGCACCAAGGGTAACACAAAAAAAAGCTAACTCTTATTTCCATTGTGGTCCTCTGTGCTGGCAGCAGGACATAGAGAGGCAAATGTATTCATTTTTAACTAATGTTTTTCCTTATTCTAGGATCTCCTGATGGTGCGTGAAGACTCGGTGGAGGAGACACTGATGGGCCTGCTGACACAACTGGCTGAAGCAGATGATACATATATAGTGGAAGACTTACAGAGTAATTAACCCTTCTCTTGCTGAATTTTAGAACACATTTCTCCTTCTTTACCCATGCCCTATTGTATAATTACATATATCTTCACTGTGTACAAGTATTTCGCTGTGCAATCACTGCTGTGGAGTGCACTGGTTGCACAATCAACTTGTAAATAGTGCAAACCCTGATGAGATTGCTCCTGCAGGAGCTGTCTCATCTGGGTCTTCACTATTTACAGTATAGGTAGGTAGGTATATTGACGTGAATAGCAAGCGAAGGGTTAACAACCAGACAAATAGGATGAATGCCTTTGCAAACAGTTTGGATCCTGATGAGACACCGAGAAACTGAGTGTCCCATCTGAAACCAAACAGATTGATGCTGTGGTAAAGTCTTTGAAAAGAAATGGAACAAGTCTGAACTGAGTCTGTACTACTCTACTCTGTTTGCAACCCTTTTCTCCATAAATGCGTAATTCTACGCCTCTGTAAAAGTCACTTTATGAAACCATTGTGATAAATAGAGCATTTGCTCCTATAGGAGCAAATGCTCTATTTATCACAATGGTTTCAAATTACAAAGTTCTAAAAAATTTCCTTTTCTCTAGTTAGTGCTCCTTTGTCGGTAGACTTATTCAAAGTGGTTGGGTTCAAAATAGCCTATGGAGGAAAGGGTTAAAACATAAATCAATGAGGGATTTCTTCATGGGTTCTGCAAATACGTTTATGATATGTACATACTTTTACAATACAACAAAATCCTTCTAACATGACCAGAAAAGGAGGTCTAATTCTGGTTTAAAGTCAGGTGGTAGCTTAATGTAGGACTAAAGTTATGCAGAAATTTCCAGTAGCAGCTTTCTGCATTACTTTTGTCCTGCCATAAGTAACCACCTGCTTTTAAAGAAATGTGTTTATTTATAAAGTGGTTGCTTTAAAGAATGGAGTTGACTTGACTTGTTATACGGTCTGACAACCAGTGTAGATATACCCTGGTTATAGACACTATATATTTTCGAACAGAAAACATAGCTTTAAAATATAAATAAATAATTAGTGGTAGAAGGCATACTAGCAAATTATTCTTTTATAAGGGTACCAGTGATTAATACATATTCCATGAATTAACCGTACCTAAAGGAAATTGAGTCTCTCAGCTTTGTAAATTGTGCAGACACAGACCAGCCATAGATATGATGCCTACTCAGGGTAGACGGTGTTTGACATGTGTTTGTATCAGCGTCCTCAGTATCTTATTATCAAACTTGAATGGTAGTGTAGACCCTGATCAGACGTCTGGCTTGGTGTCTATAAAACGCTTTTTCGAGGTCATACTTTGACTAAAGCTTACATGATTTGGAGTTAATATAGCCTGAAATCATACTCAACTTACTCAAGGATCAGATCGGTCAGATGTTGGTGTAGTCAAAGTCTGACCAATCTGGAGCTTGAACATGATTTCGTACTCAAAAAGTGTTATAGGCATCAGACCTTGTCTACTTCTTAGTTGTTTGCATCTACAGAATAATTTCTTGCATGGCTTTATTTTTAACCCATTCCCTCATAGCGATTTTTCAACCCAACCTCTTTGAATCAATCTACCGAAAAAGCGTTTGCTAGAAAAAAGAAATCTTTAGAATTGTATAGTTATATACAATGGAGCAAATGCTCTATTTATCACAATGGTTTCAGAAAGTGACATTTACAGAGGCATCAAAAGGCGTCAATATGTGGGATTGGGTTAAGAAATAATGTCATCATGAATATTTATTAGATTAATTTTATAATGGCATATCACCACAGGAGATTGGGCCAAAACATAAACTGTATAATCAGATCTATATTAATATAATTTTTTGTAATTTCATCTGAACACAGGAATTCTTGTCCAAGGCAGAAACTGTATAATCAGGTATTTATTATGTCATAACAACAAAGCAGACCCTGATCATGTCTAATCTTGGTCCACTCTGTTTGCAAAGGTGTAAACAAGGTTTACATGTACATGATTTCGACTGTTCCGTTTTCAGGTAGATACTACGGACCATTACATTTTTCTCGCCATGACTTGATATCACAGACAATAATGAGAGGTAGGGACTATGGTCTGCCTGACTACAACACTGTAAGAGTACAGATGGGTCTGCCCCGCATCAGGACATGGGCTGAAATAAACCCGCTACTGAACCAGACTCATCCAGAGGTAATCCCATTGTTAATTATGTTAATTCTTTTGAATATTAATGTAAGAAATAATGACAATGAATAATTATTAGCTAACATTTTTATAATGATACATAAACACGTTTTAGCTGTGGCAGAAACTGTAGAATTAGATCTACATAATTCCATTGGCAAACAGAGCAGACCCTGATCAAACAGTCCCTACAGGATCTGGGTCTACTCTATTTGCAAAGGCATGTAAATGTGTCTCTGTCTGGTAAAGGGTGAATATAGTCGTTGCATATTGAAAATATTTGTTGATACGTTTAAACACCTTAATACGAATGAAATTAATGTTCCTTATGGCTTTTCATACTCCACTCGTTTTAGTCAAATAATTCTAGTTGGCTTTGTAAGGCAATTAACCCTTTCTCTCATATAAACGTGTTTTCATGCATTTGCAAACAGAGTAGACCCAGATCAGACGGCTCCTATAGGAGCCGTCTGATCAGGGTCTGCCCGGTTTGCTAATGGAATTCGCAAAAGATCTGTTTCTTTTCTTTCTAAAATGGCTACAATGTTTCACCTTCCATGTTTCATTATAACTATTTTCTCCATGAATATTCAGTAGGTATTGAAATTTGGACTAAATATAGAACAGGGAAAGGGTTAAATAGCTGCATCAGCACGAAAACCTCATGCAAATTGGAGCACAACTGACAGAGTTGTCCACTTTTATAAGTGAGTTACTCATATACACGTGAGCAACAGATAAAACCCACCAAACCCTATGTTGTGACTATTCTGTAGAATCATCTCAAAGAGATCATTCTAAATAGACTTAGTGGTCACAACGTAGTGTTTGGTGGAGATATAAAGAAGTTATTCTTGAGAATGTTTTAATTTACACATCTTATCTGAACCTCTGCACACTTTGTAATTTGTTGTCTTACAAGTTAACCCTTCGCTTGCTGAATTTTAAAACATATTTCTTCTTCTTTACCCATGCCCTGTTGTATAATTACATATATCTTCGCTGTGTACACGTATTTCGCTGTGCAATCACTGCTGTGGAGTGCACTGGTTTCACAATCAATTTGTAAATAGTGCAGACCCTGATGAGACAGCTCCTGCAGGAGCTGTCTCATCTGGCTCTTCACTATTTACATGTGTGTATATTGACGTGAATAGCAAGCGAAGGGTTAATAAGCAAGTAAAGATTGAAATACCTGCTTGCATGAAAGGCTGTGCTGCACCCTCGTACCTCCTCATTCATACCTTGCATGTTGGTATATTGCACCTATAAGTCATGCTGTCTGTATACATAAGGTTTTGCAAACAGTGCAGACACAGACAAGCCATCACTAAAAAAACCAATTGTAACTGATCTTAGCAACTGAGGCCAGCAATAGGTAAACCAATGATCAAGGTCTTATTAAACAGTGCAGACACAGGCAAGCCATCATTTAGAAATAGTTGTAGCATATCTTAGCAACTAAACTAATGGTCAGGGTTTGCAAACAGTGCAGACACAGACAAGCCCAGTCGAACTGATTGTAACTGATCTTAGCAACTAACTCCAGCTATACATAAACCTATTATCATGGTTTGAAAAAACAATAACAGTGCAGACCCAGACAAGTCGCCATTTAGAAACCGTTGTATCATATCTTAGCAACTGAGGTCATCTATACCTAAACCAACGACCAGGTTTTGCAAACAGTGCAGACACTGACAAGCCAAGCTGTCACTTTGTAACTGATCTTAGCAACTGACTCCAGCTATACGTAAACCAACCATTAGATATCTAGAGCAAGCAATCTAGAACAAGATCAGACACCTCGTTAAAATGCCCGGGGGCATATTGTTTTTGTTCTGTTGGTTTGTCCCCAACATTAAGTTTGTGATAATTTTGTAGCCATTGCACATACATACTTCAAACTTGGCATGCATGAGCAACTTATGGAGGCGAACATTTTTAGTGGTGACTTATTTAGGCCAAGGGTCATACATCAAGGTCAAAGGTCATAGTGTTTCACAAACGCATCTTGTTGTCTTTACAAACAGTAGACCCAGATCAGGCGGTTTCTGTAGGAAATGTTCCATTATCAAATTCAGTTAATAAGTATTCATGAAGTTATTAATTCTTGTATAAAGGGTTAACATACGTCTGTTGCAGCTGTTGGACACAGTTCGAGATGTTTACAAGAACATTGACAACATTGACGTATTTGTGGGTGGGATGATGGAGACCACGCCTACAGGCCCGGGGTTACTGTTCAAAACGGTCATCATTGACCAATTCACTCGTATCAGGGATGGTGACAGGTTCTGGTTCGAAAACGTCGAAAATGGGTATTTGTTGCAAAGAAAATATATAGAGAATAATAGGTTAGTGCCCATAGATGGGACGCTTTATCCGACGAGGGGAGAAAACATTGAAGCGAGGCTTGCCGAGCATCAACTGTTTTCTCTCCGAGTCGGATAAAGGCGTCCCATCTACGGCACTAACCTATTATTCTATTTATCCTGTCAATTTAGTTATATCTTTTTTCATAGACTCATAAAACATACGAATATCGAAATAATTTGCATTGAAAATGCGGTTTTTCGATCAACGGACCTCCCTTTTCATTTCCATTCTAGAGACGTAAATAATGAGCTACCGCAGGGGAAAATAGTTTCGATACTTACATTACAAGAGGGGAAAACGTGGTTGAATTTGAAAAATAAGATCATTTGAATCGAGGGTCGATATGTTCATTCAAACAGACATGATAATATTCTCCCGGAGGCTCTCTGGTCAAATTCGAGTTCCGTCGTCTCGGTTTCTATTTTTAGAAATCGATGGAACTGAACAGTCTATATTTAGGTCTATGACAATCACCGCCCCTGTAAGAGCTTATCAATCAAATTATTATGAGAGTGAAAAGAAAATATTTATTATTTATCTGTAAATCTTTGCTCCCTGTATTGATTTTGATTAAAAACGTGTTTCGCCAATTAAATTAATAAAACTGATAAATCAACGTCACTTTGTATGTGCCTCAGTGGCGTAATCGGTAAGCACGACGTCTCTAGAGAGATTAGATTTGGCTTTTGTAGAATCAGGCACGGGTTCGAATCCAGCTATAGCCATTTATTTTTTTTATTATTTTTTCTTCTTTTTTCTTATTTGAATAATTATATTGGTGAATTTTCTGTTAGATCTATTCCGTCAACATGTTTATGCATATTTACAGAAAATTAAAATAGTTCCATGGTTATAGAATCATTCCGCCTATCTACTAACCTAATAAACCTTCTGCTACCGGAAGTAACCTAATAAACCTAGGTTTATCTGCACCCCCTTTATTATGTCACTAGAGAAGCCTGGTGACTGGATAAAAAACTCTTATGTTAAACAGGCTGGAAATTTTATCTTAAATCCTTACAGTGCGGGTTACAAGTCGCTAATGTCATTTGCAAACAGTATAGACTCAGATTAGAGGGCTCCTAGAGGATTCCTCTCATCAGGGTCTGCACTGTTTGTTACATTACACTTTTCTTTAGATAAATCCCTAAATATTCACTTGACATGTTTGAAATTTTGAATAGTTCATTTGAAAATTCAGCGTTGTAAGTGTTAAAATAAGTCATTTTGTGGAAAAAAATTAGTATTTATGTTCTTTTTTACGGTTTTAAAGCATGTAATTCTTTGTGTGTCAAACAGTAAATTATTTATAACTCTAAACAGTGTAGATTTGTCAATATTGTGATATTGAAGGTGTACATATGTATTATATGTACAGTTAAACTTTGATATCTTGAACTTCAAGGGACCATTCAAATAACTTCGAGATAACGGACGTTCGAGTCATTTCTAATCTGAACAATTTCTCAAGTTCACAGATTAATGCAGGTCTAAAGAAATGCTGAAAGCTCCTTCAGCTTCATCACATTTGTTTCTAGATATGTGTATTGATACATTTTAGAACAATTCTCGAATGTAAATTTTGGAATGATGGACTATTTAATTTGAGTTATCCCAGTTCAAGATATCAAAGTCCAGCTGTATTTAAAGCAGATTATAACTAAATGAATACAGGAGTACACATCTGGCTTCTTAATGTAAAATGGAAGTAAATGCACTCCCATACTTTTTATATGCCCACCTAATAAAGGTGGTCGTATATTGGGGTGGCCCTGTCTGTCCATTCGTTCGTTCATTCGTTCGTTCATTCGTCCATCAACATTTTTTTTGTCCACTGTTTTCTTGGAAAACTATTTGACAGATGTCAATGAAACTTCACACAAGTGTTTATTGCATTAAGATCTGAAGCTGAGTCGATTCTGAGGTTCATTTGATTTGTTGTTTCGGAGTTATGGCCCTTGCACTTAAAAAAAATAAGGCAAATATATGCAAATAGTATTTCCACTGTTTTCTTGTGAAACTATTTTACAGATATTAATGAAACTTCACACAAATGTTTAATGCATCAAGATCTGAAGCTGAGTCGATTCTGAGGTTCATTTGATTTGTTGTTTTGGAGTTATGGCCCTTGCATTAAAAAAATTTAGGCAAATATATGCAAATAGTTTGTCCGCTGTTTTCTGGGAAAACTATTTTATAGATATTAATGAAACTTCACACAAATGTTTAATGCATCAAGATCTGAAGCTGAGTCGATTCTTAGGTTTCTTCTTTTGTCGTTTTCGAGTTATGGCCCTTGCACTTAAAAAAAATAATGCAAATATGAGGATGGCCGTAACTTTTTCATTTTAAATGATATTTACTTCAATTTTTATATGATATTACCTTAATATGGATGTTCACATATATTGCGGGTTTTTTGACACATCATTTTATTTTAAAGTTATGGCCCTTGAACTTTATGTCTTTTTTACTTTGTATGTCGGTCAACTTTTAGTTTGTTGTTTTCTGGGGAAACTATTAAAAGGATATTAATGAAACTTCGCATAAATGTTTTATGCAACAAAATCTGAAGCTGAGTTGATTTTGAGGTTCATTTAATATGTCATTACAGAGCTTAATATTGAGATCAAGATCTGAAGCACAAATTGGAAAGTGTCAAAACTTATAAAGCATATTGAATCAGAGAAATTTTGCAAGTGGGCGTATCATGTACCGTATGCGGTACTCTTGTTTAAGTGGTCGTTATAATGAGGGTTTTCTCCATGTCATCTACATTTTTTTGATTATGAACAGTGTATACCTAGATTAGAGGGCTCCCATAGGAACATTTTGATCATGGTCTGCACTGTTTGTCATTCAATTTATTCACACAAATTATGCCCTTTCATTCAGAATGAGTTCTATCGCTGATCATTTCCTCTTTAGAAATGCAGTATTGAAAAGCATTAACAATTAAACTCTGTATGCCCAAGCTGAATGATATGATCAGTTCAGTTCTGGTACCAGGTAATTGTTTTACTTCACAGGTTGTTTACCCGGGATGAAATTAAGATGATACAATCATTTACATTGTACGATATGATCAAGAACGTTACCAATTACGACGGTGCCCAGAGAAGTGCCTTCATCATCAACAAAGGTAGCTTTAGTACAAACTATTATAGCTACAGTAAACTCACACTAAAACTGTCACGAAATGTCTTCATAGCAACATGGCTGCTAAACCCTTTAACCCATTACCTCATAGGCTATTTTTAGATCCAACTACTTTGATTAAATCTACTGAAAAGAAGCATTAACTAGAGAAAAGGAAAATTTTAGAATTTTGTAGTTTGAAACCATTGTGATAAATACAGCATTTGCTCCTATAGGAGCAAATGCTCTATTTATCACAATGGTTTCATCAGGTGACTTTTGCAGAGGCTTCAAAAGGCGTCAATATGAGGGAATGGGTTAACCCATAGACATGCAATTTGAAGCATGTGCAAACAGAGCAGACCCAGATCAGACTGCTCCTGTAGGAGCTATCTGATCAGGTCCTGCTCTGTTTGCTGATGAAATAATATAGGTATGGTTTCTGCCCTGGTCAAAATTATAATGCCATTTCAAAAAAATATCACAAAGTACAGGGATAATGTAGAACGAAAGCAATGCATTTTTGAGTAGCAGTTCTGGAGAGTACTGTACTGTAGACATAATCTAGACATATTTTTTTATGACATCATTTTCTAAGATAGAGCCCCGCTGAATTTACATAAGGTTTTCACACCTTTGAAAGGCAATAACTCAATCAATTTCACACCCTTTTGAAATTTGAAACCAGATTTTAACTCGTCTCGACAAGTCTTTTCCAACGATATATGACTTGCCATGATTGAAGAAATTATTTATTTTGACAGATTCATCAGGTCCGACCCTGTCGAAAACGGGTAAAATTCTCCAAAAAATATTTTCACTGCTGCATTTTGTAATGATAACACTAAATAAACCTTTTATCATTTGCAGACAATGTTTGCAAGTCACCCAGGTACCTATCAGAGGACGACCTGGAACCATGCACACCACACAAAGGTTTCGACTACTTTGCTGGAAGTGAGGCTACCTATATCATCATATGGGTGTCATTCGGTTTGATTCCTTTCCGTGAGTACCATTCATTGATATCATAGCTATAGATTAAAGTGCAAACTCAAATGCTAAAAGCGTTTTTTCTCCTCCAAACCCTATACTGTAACCACTCTTTAGAATCATCTTTTGTGACGTTTTTTCTTGCACATGTGTAAGTTATGACATCATATCTTGTCTTTTGTTTTTGATGATTATGTCTCGCCTAGTATATAGGGGAGACATTTTGTTTTTTTGCGTGGCGTCCATCCGTCCGTCCAACTGTCTGTCTGTCAATTTGTCCGATTTTACTTTGTCCCCGCGGTTTCTCCAAAACCTTGTGTCGCATTTTCAAGAAACTTCATAGGATAAATCCCCACCATGTCTAGTTGTGCATATTGTATTCCTGTTCCGAAATTTTTACATGCAAAATTTTGTTCATACGGTTTCTCCAAATCCTATGATCAGATTTTCATGAAACTTCATAGGATTGATCAGCACCATGCCTATATGTGCATATCTTATTCCTGTTCCGGTTTGATGATTTTCTGCAGAGTTATGGGACTTTGAAATTTTAACATGGAAAATCTTGTCCGCGCAGTCTCTCCAAAATCTTTGATCAGATTTTCATGAAACTTCATAGGATTGATCAACACCATGCCTAGATGTGCATATCTTATTCCTGTTCTGGTTCTATGATATTTTTTAGAGTTACGGGACTTTGAAATTTTTACATGGAGAAATTTGTTCGCATGGTTTTTCCAAAATCATTGTTCAGATTTTGATAAAACTTGGTAGGATCGATCAGCACTATGCCTAGTTGTGCATATCGTATTTCTGTTCCAGTTTGATGATATCTTTTAAAGTTACGGCACTTTGAAAATTTTACATGAAATATTTTGTCAGCACGGTTTTACCAAAATCTTCGCGCGGTTTCTCCAAAATCCTGGTTCGGATTTTAATAACACTTGGTAGCATTGATCAACATCATGCCTTGTTGTGCATATGTTATTCCTGTTCCACTTCGGTGATTTTTGGCAGAGCTATGGGACTTTAAAAGTTTTACACGGAAAATAACAAGTGGGGAGACATCAGTTTTTGTATCAAAAACAATTCTAGTTTTGATTGAATTTTGGTTTAATGGCACTGTGACTCATTTTGACCATGTGCAGCAAATATACATTCCATGGTAAGGAGTTCTGTGAAGGTTGTGTGTGTGTTGGTATGTACAGTAAAACCCATCTAAACTGGAATTCTGGTAGAGAAGATACTTTAACTTAGGGCAGGTGGCTGCATAATGCAGGGTGAAAGTCATGCAGTGAGATTTCTGCATGACTTTCGCCCTGCATTAAGCTGCATTCTGTCTCCAAGACTGATATTTAATCTTAAATTAAAGTCCAGTTTAGAGGGGTTTTGCTGTATATGTGCGCGTGCCCTTCATTTGTGCTTCTGGGGGTTGCTGTGAGCTTTCAAGTTTTACCTCCTACTTGGCTACTGAAGTGATATTTTCCCAATATAATATAGTTTCTTTGAATTTGCTATATATGCCAGTGTGCCTGATAGTGGTCTACATTTTGTGCAAGTCACATTGGCCTTATTTTTTATGCCCCCGCCTTTAGGCGACGGGGGCATTAAGTCTTACCCTTGTCCTTACGTATATGTCCGTCCGCTCTAACAATTCCTGTTTATGTGACTATGAGAACAAAAGAGGCAAACATGCAAACCTTAAGTCAATCAATTAATTCAATTTAGAAAAAACCTGGCTGGAGCATCCTGTCCCTGTCTTTTATTCTGTATATGCAAATGTGTGTGATAGTGTTCTCCATCTTGAACAAGTCGATAGTGAGCAGAAACGGATGTTTAAATCAACACAAACAAACAAACATCTTGTTTATTTGTATTTTCAATATGTGTCAGTGTACCTGTTGGTGGTCTACATCTAGTAAAAGATCCCTTGACACTATTTTATTTTTATTTTCTATATGTGTAGGAGGTTTCAGCATTATTTTCGACCTGCTTTCATATGTGTTTCTGGATGTGCGTAGTTATACTTTTTATACTTTTTATAACAATTATTGTATTGTAAATTTTGGAAGGACCAAACCTTTCACTTCGAGTTATCTGAAGTTCGATTTGATATTCACGGGCATATATGCACTAGTGAATAACATTCGAAGGACCGAACTGTATTCATACGCGCTGTCAAAACAAACAAATTGGCGGACGGTGACCTACCTATCAAAGATTAAGTCACGATAGATGGCAAAGGACTGTTGGCACTTGCGCCTTAATTTCGATAAAATAATACAAATTGTAATCGCTGTCAGTAAATATCTACTAAATGTATGCCAAACAAGACCTACCAGCTACTCTTGACCCAAACCATCCATTCTGCATTAAAAAAAATGCCTCCACAACTTTACATTTTCTTCACCGCATGTCCTTTTGTTTATGCAGATTTCTACTCATAAAAACATCTCGTCAATCAACAACTATAGTCATCTGATTCCAGCACAGCACAACCACATTTCAACTATGCTATACTCAGCTGATCGCGAAAATCTTCCTCCTGTTCCAACACATTTTATGCAGCAGTTCATACTGAATCTTTTGTCCATTTCAATAAACGTTTTCACTGAACTTGATGATCGAGATTTTTTTATCGGTGGAAATGTCCATGTCCATGTGTATACAACACTGATGAATGGCTAAAAATACCAAAACGAAGGCGCATTTTGAATCCCATTGACAGTGAGTGCCAGACGTGTAGACTGTATGTGGGTCTTCGTTTAAATGGCGCGCTTTACACAGACACAGTCATGCTGTGTACAATGACGTCATAATGTGACGTGTTTGTAACTTTGTATGTCAAAACTGTAACTCAAAAATTATTTTGACGTGTTTCTGTAGGTTTTTGTATCATAAATTATCACAGTTAAATTGAATACCAGAGAGGTCTAAATTAGATCCTGGTTGATATGACAGTAAGTCAAAAAACAGTTGGAAATTTTGGACCTTCTTTGTCCCAGTTTACCTAGCGAACCTAATAACACCTTTCATTCATCATTTCTATATGTAAGGAGAATTTATAACAATCAACGTTACTGCTGAAATATTGGCTGCAAAAACATCTGTGTTTGTTATGTTATAAATAGGATCTTGCATTTGTGTTCATGATTATTGGATTTATTAAATTCGTCTTTTTAAAACGATAAAAAAATTCGCTAAAGCTCGTTTTTTATCGTTTTAAAAAGACTCATTTAATAAATCCAATAATCAAGAACACTCATGTAAGATCCTCTATATATATTTTCTTTATATGCCAGTGTGCCTGATGGTGGTCTACATATTGTACAAGTTCAAGCAGTGGAAATACAATAGGAACGTTCGCATAGTTCAGAGAAATATCAAGGATACAGTGGGAGACGAACTAGGAGGTAAGACACATTTCTGTACATAAGCCATACACCCTGTCCTCCAACAGAAGCTATCTGATCAGCGATTGTCCTGTTTCTTTATCAAATAATATAGAATTGTTCTATTGTTACTGTCATGGTCAGAAAAATTCTCATGTTCATAGTGGCGTTAGAAATTCAGCTAATTGATATTCACACAGTCGATATTTCTTATATGAATATTCATTAGGTAAAGGGATAGTCTGAAAAAATATGTGTGTGTAAAACTTTATTTCTATACCAAACCCATAACATTGTCATTTACCCCTTTACTCCATGCATATACCTTTCTACACCTTTGCAAACAGAATAGACCCAGATCAGATTGATCCTGTAGGAGCCATCTGATCAGGGTCCGTTCTGTTTGCTTATGAAATAATATAGATATGATTCTACATACTTATGAAATAGTATAGATTTGATTCTACAATTTCTGCCATGGCCAAAAAATTCCCGTGTCTATGTGCCATTATACAAAAAATATTCTAACTAATATTCATGATGTCATTATTTCTTACATGAATATTCCCGGGTAAAGGGTTAAAGAATCTTCTCTATGAGACAAGTCTAATAAGTAGTTTTAAAGATCAGTCAATGGATTTGTGGACTATCTAGTTTACCAATATTAGGTGGAGCTGCGTCTGATAATACAGTAATGTCTGGCTAATACGACTACTAAACAGAAGTCTAATTCTGATTCTAAGCTCGTCTATTTCAAATAAACTTCGAGCTATTGTGAACACTGTGTCGTAGGTGTTGGCATCGCCGTCTTGCAAAAACTTTAATGTAGCTGATTACTCAAAAAGTATGAAACTTCATAGGTGGATAGATTTCATTGAGGAGAAGGCCCCTGCATAAGAACCGTTACTCTTGATATATACCATAACAACTATTTTGTCGATGAGTATTCAGTAGGTATTGAAATTTGGAATAAATAAAGAACATGGAAAGTTTAAACGGGCTGTCTGATCAGGGCCAATGTTTGTGTACAATATGGAGAAAAACATATTTGTCCCTTGTCTCGTAATGTGGCTCATGTAACTGTTTACCACCACGGTCTTCAGAAACGACTTATACGGTTTGCTGCATCTGTTATTACCTTTGCCAGCAGTTTGAATTGAGACATGACACAGTAACTATATGTCTCGACCAGATCCAAACTGTTTGAAACCCTAGTTATGCTTTTGAGAAGAAACTTAAAGATAAGGAATCCAGTACAATGTTTACAGATGAAAATTATTGGACGCGAAAAGAGTTAAAGTTTCCATATTTTGCATAGATTACCTGGAGCCTACTGGTAAGAAAACTGTTGTATCTACATTGCATTGATGTGTTGTTTTTAGATTTTATGCTCCCAAAATATATATCATCAATTTTTCGTGTGTCGTGTATGTATCAGATTTTCTGTCCGTCTCCCTCCCTGTCCAATCAAAATTGCATTTTTAGTCGCAGTTTCGTACCTACTGACTGCATTGTTATCAAGCATCACAGCTTTTTAGGGGTGTATAGGTCAGAGGTCGGATTTATACTTAAAATAAATGTGTCATTTTGTGGCATGTGTCAATTCAGATTAATGCCCCTGTAGTTGTTTATTTTATTGTGTGCATTTTGTTGAAAGAAAACACACAGTATCACAAATGTCTGCTGTGCATGGCACAATATAGCCATAAAAGTGTCTTTGCGGTTTTGAAAATGGTGAATAACAAACTACTTTTGTTTCGGTGTCTCATTAGAGTTTGCATTGCTTGTTGTTATGAAATAAATGCATTGATGAGTTTTAGAGACTAACACTGATGATACATGTTAACCCTTACTAAGCTGAATTTCAAATGGACTATTCCAAAATTCAAACAAGTCAAGCTTATGGTGAATATTTAGGGATTTTTCGATAGAAAAGTGTAACATGACAAACAGTACAGACCCTTATGAGAGGGCTCGTCTAGGCACCCTCTCATCTGGGTCTACACTGTTTGCAAAGGACATTTAATCCTTATTCAGCTTTTGCAAACAGCTTTGATATAATTGAAAGCTGAATAACAGGTCAGCTTATCAAGATCAAAGCTGTTTGACACTAGGTCAACAGTTTTTCAAAAGTTTGATCAAATCAGAAGTAGTGAAAATTGCACCCAATCATGGACGTATTGCATGATATGTCAACTGTTGAGATTGCCTGTTGACATGCAGGGTAAATTATCACAGAGTTTATGTACCTTAACCCTTTCCCTGTTTTATGTTTATTTCAAATTTCAATACCTACTAAATATTCATGGACATAATAGTAATAATGAAATATGGAAGCTTGGATATTGTAACCATTTTAGAAACTAAAGAACCAGATCAATCAAATTGTATTAGCAAACAGAGCAGACCCTGATCAAACGGCTCCTATAGGAGCCGTCTGATCTGGGTCTACTCTGTTTGCAAGTGCGTGAAAACACGTTTATATGAGGGAAAGGGTTAAATCCCATGTCCATATTTACGAAAATGCACCTCTAAAGGATAAAACAGACCCTGACACGCTCACACTACGAAAAAAAGCAAGATCAAAAAAAAAAATCCAACCAACTTGACCAAAGGATAGAGGATATAAAAATTCTAATGTACTCATTTTATTATCTGGTCCAATGGTTATAAAACTTTGAGTTCTCAGGTATCCATTATGGTCCTTAGAATGAATTCAGACTTGACCAATACGTTTTATAACTGGACCTGCATGTAATTTTCTTTCTAAAAGAATTAGAACATAGTTTTCCTTATGCACGTAGCATGCTTAATGTTAAAAAATGTCCGGAGTCTTGACAATATAACTACAACTATATGCATGTGTTCTTGACATTTAATTCTTATTCTGCTGTGGAAAAGATGGCTGTTCAAACACTCACCTGTGGTAACTTGATTAATTCAAGCTTTTTAAGAAACTGTTATCCCTTTCACTGTTCTATGTTTTTACAAATTTCACACTTTCTTTTTTTTTATTCTAACACTTCTCCCAACAGGTGACACATGTGTTCCTCTGAACATTCTTATTCAAAGGTTTGAACCAATTGGAAGTCAGTAATTTGTTTAGCAAATCAGATATTGAGCAACTATTTTTTTTTCAGCATGCGAAAGGTATAGTACATCACAGCTTTAAAACCCTATACCTATTCAACATTTGTGTAAAAATTAATGACGTCATGAATATTTATTAGCTAAATTTTATAATGACATAATGTATTCAGGATATTTTGGTATTAGTAGAAACCGAACAGTCAGATCTATTATACAGTAAAACCCCTCTTATACGACCACTTAATGAATAAACATGGCTGTCTTTAAAAGCAGGTGGTTGCTTAATGCAGGACGAAAGTTGTGCAGAAAGCTCCTATAGGAGCTTTCTGCATAACTTTCATACTGCATTTAGCTACCACCTGCCTTTGCCACTGAATTTTGCCTCTTTTTGCTGGTCGCATTAGAGGGGGTTTATTGTAATTTTATAAGCAAACTGAGCAGACGGATCCTATAGGAGTCGTCTGATCTGAGTCTTCTCTATATGTCAATAAGTTTAACAACTATTATACAGTACAACCTGTCTTAAGAGGCCATCAAAAAGACATCTAATTATAGGTCTGTAAGGCAGGTGGTAGCTTAATGCAGGCAAAAAGTAATGCAAAATCCTCATATAGGACCTTTCTGCATTACTTTTCCCTGCATTCTCTAAGAGTAATAAAGTTCTGCGTGGATTCAGATTTGCTTTATATTCTCTCACTGTTATTTTTCACCAGGATCTCTGTCCCAACACAAAGGTTCTGAATGGCTTGGAGAGGAGGAACTGAGGCCAGTAGTGGTCCGCATCCATCCCGAGTGTAAGCTGGAAGTCATCAACCTCAAGGGCAAAACACTGAGGCGGATAAACTTGATTGGAATGAACCATGTGAATATAATACAGAGTTCGAACAAGAAGAGGAACGTCGTTCTAATACGTGTGCCAAAGGAGTATGACTTGGTATGCACTAGTGTTGGGATTCGGACCAAAAAAATGAACTTGCAACATATTTACGATCGAACACTGATTAAAAACATGATTAAATTCTAATACTGGTATGGGGTGCTTATTTGAGCTTGGGTAAAGCATAAGTATGGTTTGTAGTTTTGCAATCAATGTGTATCCAGACCAGTCTCTTTGTCTACTATATGACATTTGATATGGTTAAACTCTTCTATAAATCTTGGATTACAAAATGATTTTGTTCAGTTAACCCTTTCCCTGTTCTATGTTTATTACAATTTTAATACCTACTGAATACTCAAGGACAAAATAGTTATACACATGTAATGAAACTATAGAAGGTGGAACATTTTAGCTATTTTAGAAAGTAAAGAAACATATTTTTCAAATTCCATTAGCAAACAGAGCAGACCCTGATCAGGAGCCTTCTGAGCTTGGTCTTAGTAACACTACTTGCAAATGTGTGAAAGGCATTTATATAAGGGATAGGGTTAAAAAAAAGTATCAAAAATTGTGTAAAACTCTTATCAGATGTTTTGTCTTGTCTGGCTTTTACTGTTTGCTACACTGTATGGTCTCCATAAGGTTATGTATAAATCATTAAAGATGTCCTTTGACGATCATTACGCTGGAACCGCGGAGTACGGCGATTGATCTGCACGTCACTGATATGCACCATTCTTGCACCAAAGCCTATGTTGTGATCACTCTTTAGAATTGTCTCTTTGAGACGTTTCTAAAGAGTAGTCACAACATAGGGTTTGGTGGAGAAATGGCAATTTTAGTATTTGAATATACACAGTTATCTGTTACTTTGTCATACCTTGTAGGTGGTTCAACTTCCCAACGAGTCGCAAAGGAAGGTGTTTGTTGAGCTTCTTGCAAAGACAGTTGAGGAGAGTGGCGAGATCTATCAGATAGAGGAACTGAAGCTGAAGCACCTGTACAGGAAAAGCCTTACCCAAAAGAAGCGGAACCAACTCCTGGAAAAGTTCTTTAAGACAGTATTCTCAGAGGTGAGGTACAATACCAATCAATATTTAAACTTTGACGTAGAAACAAATAAGTAAATAAAGTATGTATATCTGTCATTGTCTGTAGTTCATTAAAAACAGACAGAGATCATTCTGAACCTCGAAATAATGGAATGAACCGCTATAGGATTGTGATAAAACATTTGAATACAGTAGACTCAGTCTCTTGTGACCCTCAAAAAGAAGCATAATTATGTATTAGTGTGTATGAGGGAAAGGGCGAATACTTCAAGAGCCTTTGCATGAAGGTATTTGGCTCCGATCACAGTCATATTTTTCTACCGAATACAATAAAAACCCTCTAAACTGAAATTCTAGTGGAGAAAAAATTGAAATACCTTTAGGCAGGTGGCTGCTTAATGCATGGTGAACGTCAAACAGAAAGCTCATAGAGGAGTTTTCTGCATGACTTTCATCTTGCATTAAGCTGCCACCTGTCTTTAGGACCGATGTTTATACTGAATTTAATGTCCTTCCTGTAGGAGCCGTCTGATCTGAGTCTACTCCTTTGCAAATGTGTGAAAAGGCGTTTATATGAACAATGTGAACAATATGAACATATTTTCAAAAGTTGTGATCTGCGTTGTGTTCGAATGATTAATATTCCACTTTTTTTTAACACAAGCAAAGACATTTCCGTTTTGTTTTTTTATCTAAGAAGAGGACAAACTTTGAAAAATAACAAATTTGTAACAAATATAAATGTAATTTCTGCCTTTCAGGCGTTTCAAATGGATTATGATCCAACGCTGGACCAAGAAGAAGTGGAAATGAGACAGGCGAGAGACATTCTAGAAATTGAGCTTACCAAGGTAAGGGATCTAGAAAAAATGTAGAAAACAAAATACATGTAAATCAAAAAGTGTAAACACAGACCATGATAAGAACACAGTGCAACTAGACATACACATTTCTTTGAAAATGTAATTTTAAATTATTGTTACAACACAAATTAACCCTTTACTCCATACATACGCCTTTCTATGCATTTGCAAACAGAGTAGACCCAGATCAGACGGAGCCATCTGATCAGGGTCTGCTCTGTTTGCTTATGAAATTTTAATAGATATGACACCATAGTTTCTATCAATATCAAAAGTGTGTCTGTACAGATGTCATTATAAAAGAATTGTCTAATTGATCATCATGACCTCATTATTTCTTCCATGAATATTCATGGAGTAAGGGTTAATGACCAAGCTAATATTTGTATTGACATTAACCCTTATCCCGTCATCTGCAACTTGAAATTTTGCTCTTGATTTTGAACATAAAATACCTATTAACATGTTCAAGTCTGTAACTGAAAAGTTTATGTACCCATTAACCCTTTCCTTCATATAAATGCCTTATCACACATTTGCAAACAGAGTAGACCCAGATCAGATGGTTCCTGTAGGAGCCGTCTAATCAGGGTCTGCTTTGTTTGCTTATGGTATAGAATAGATGTGATTCTATAGTTTCTGCCTGAGCCAAAACATCATGTGTACATACGAAAATCAGCTAATAAATATTCATTATGTCATTATTCCTTACATAGATAGAACAGGGAAAGGGTAAAAGATCAGGTTTTCCTTGACATTGTTTAAATGCATATAAAGAGATTTGCTGGATTTACAAATATGACATACACCCTGCAATGCTATGTGTTACGTCGACTTCTATAAGAGTGTCACCTGCAATTTTATATCTTTTGTGGTTTTTAATCTTTAGTTTTCTAAATAAAATGATACCTGCAAAAAGCTTTGCCTGCAACAAATTCCTCCATACCATGTTTTACTTAAAATGAATTGAGTATCAAACAGTTTGGACAGGGATGTAGAGTTATTCGATTCCTCAATGGTTACACACTGTTTTCAAACTAGTAAAGCTTTGCATAAGAAATGTATTTAAAAAAGATTAAGTTAACATATTTTAAACATCTCTTCCCAGAATCCTTCTTTGTTAGAAATCATTGGAATCACCTGTCAGTTTTGTGTCTGCTGTGAAAATAATAGACTTGATATTCTCTTATTTAGGAAGAGTTTGCTTCTGCCCTGGCCATGAAGTCCAATACTGACTTTGTTGAGAACATGTTTTCTCTGATGGACACCGACAATAACGGCTACATCTCGTTCAGGGAACTTCTGAACGCCGTTGTCATGCTTTCCAAAGGTCAGTGCAATGTCACGTCATTAACGCATATCCTGTTCTTATATAAATTTTGGTCTATTTTCGAAACTGTTAACCCTTTCCCTGATGTTGACGACTTTTGACGACTCTGTAAAAGTCACTTTGTGAAACCATTGTGATAAATAGAGCATTTGCTCTTATAGGAGCAAATGCTCTATTTATCACAATTGTTTCAAACGACAAAATTCTAAAAAAAAATCCTTTTCTCAAGTTAATGCTCCTTTTCGTTAGATTTATTCAAAGAGGTTGGATCTAAAAATAGTCTATGAGGGAATGTGACCAAATATCACGCCATAAACTAGAGATTAGCCAGAGGTCCAGATAAGATGCGTAAATTTTAACATTTTCAAAAATAGCTCCTTTATTTCTCCACCAAACTGATGGAGAAATGAAGATTTTAGTACTTGGGTACGCATCTTTATCTGTAGCTTCGGATAAGCTATTGACCAAGTGTTAAACAACTTGGATATTGATGAGAAATAATTTTCTGTGGGAATGAACGTTGTCGTTGTAACAAGAGTTGATTGTAAATGTAACTTCTATCGGTCTTTCTGTGTATTATCTGACAGGGTCTGGTCAAAACAAGCTACAGACGTTGTTCCGGATGTTTGATCATGACGGGAATGGTAAACTGGACAGGGCCGAGCTCTTTAAATTGTTCAGGTAATTTACAGCTTATTTTTTACTCAGTATGTTACAATACTTTTCACCCTTATTGCCATATCCGCAACCTGACTCGCATTTGCAAACCGCTTGGAGCCATATGAGACGCCGGGTAACTCGGCGATCAATTAGGATCCAGGCTGCTTGACATTCAATCAGTAGTTTCTCGATGAAATCAGAAATAATCAAAATTTTATCAGACATTGCTTTTTTCCACAGTGTCGTTGGCAAAGGCTAATCAGACTAAAGATAATATCTGTGTTTGGAGACTTCGAATCTACTTTGTATGATATTACATCAGTATAAAACATTAAAAGAAATTGAATAATGTTTATAGACAGCTCAGCATTCTTTAATTCAGCGGTTAACCCTTCGCTTGCAGAATTTTAAAATACATTTCTCCTTCTTTACTCATGCCCTGTTGTATAATTACATATATCTTCACTGTGTACAAATATTTTGCTGTGCAATCACTGCTGTGGAGTGCACTGGTTTCACAATCGACTTGTAAATAGTGCAGACCCAGATGAGACAGCTCCTGCAGGAGCTGTCTCATCTGAGTCTTCACTATTTACAGGTAGGTATATCGACGTGAATAGCAAGTGAAGGGTTAATATCTGAATCTGTTACATTGCAGTTCTCTGTTGGAAATGGCCAATAGCAGTTTGAATAAGCAAGACGTGGAGAACTTGGTGGAATCCATCTGTAAACAGCATGGTTTGGAGAGTCAGGGAGACATCAATTTTGATGATTTCTGTACACTGCTCTCCCCACACATGGACAAACTTTGGAATGCTGGACTGGAGTGGAAGGGAGTCAAAAGTTTCATTCCACCTGGAGAGGAAAGGAAGAAAAGGTGAAATGCATACATTTATATTACTATGTACTAAGCAAAGAATGGCCCAAAGTGTACGAACAAAGATTTCTCATGTAAATGTGCAATAACATTTATCCGGCTTACAGTGATTCAGATTTGCAAACAGCTTGGATTCAGATGAGGCGCTGAGTAACTTGCCGTCTCATCAGCATCCAATCTTTTAGATGACCAGTCTTCAAGTGGCCTTTAAAAATCCCTTCAAATGTTATATGACTTTATCATGTAACAATTCATTTACCTTAAACCCATTGCCTCACATTGACACCTTTTGATGCCTCTGTAAAAGTCACTTTCTGAAACCATTGTGATAAAAAGAGCATTTGCTCCTATGGAGCAAATGCTCTGTTTATCACAATGGTTTCAAAACAACACAATTCTAAAAACATTCCCTTTTCTCTAGTAAATGCTCCTTTTCGGTAGATTTATTCAAAGAGGTAGGATCTAAAAATAGCTTATGAGAGAATGGGTTAAACCCTTAACCACCTGTAAAACCTGTCTGCTTTAATCTCATGCATGTTGGACGACTTATGATTCACTCAAGAGAAACTATTGACCAAGTGTCATGACACAAGATTTTCAGAACATTTGAGAACTTTTGAACAAGTGTCAAACAGCTTGAATCTTCTTATTGTAAGCACGTCTTGATTTGCATTTGCAAACAGCTTGGATCCAGATAAGATGCCAAGTTGCTTTCCATTTGGCCAGTAGTTTCTCAAATAATCAAGCCAACTGGATAATTTTTTTAAAAATGATTGCAATGAAATTTTCAACTTTCAATTTTTTTTATAAAATTGAGGGTTAAAAAAAGATATTGATGACATAATAAAATTATAACAAGTTGTTCTTTTTTTGTAGATTTTATGATATATTTATTTGCCAAGCAAAATTATTATTAATGTAGATATCAGGAGATATTTTACTGCAAATAAGAATTATGTCGATAAATGACACACGTTTGCAAAATATATCCTAATTGCTCAGGCACCCACCAGTCTGACCTCTCCACCAGTTTGTAAAGCTGAATTATTATTCAATTTTGGGCTCATAGTTTGATGACTTTTAATTAGAAAGATGTAGTAACAAATAGCGTATATTCTAAAGGATCAATTGATCTGGGTATACACTAAATGTCTAAGTTTGTCTGTTTGAATATTTGAGGTTATTTGGGTAGCATCAACAACATACAGTAATACTCCTCTAGCCCCAACGATCAAGTTAGTATAAATATTGGTCTTGGAGACAGGTGGCAGCATAATGCAGGGTGAAAGTCATACAGAAGCTCCTCTAGGAGCTTTCTGCATGACTTTCTTCCTGCATTGAGCAGCCACTGCCTAAAAGTATCTAATTTTTCTCTGCTAGAATTCTGGTTTAGAGTGGTTTTACTGTATTACTACAATACCTAACTAAAACACCTATATAACTGTCAAGAATCTTCTTGCTATACTTTGAGATATGAACAAGTTTTGACGAAATACATTGCGATTAGGACACTGAAGTAATTTATTCAATACTCATGGAATTTAGATATACATATATATAGGATCACGAGCTGCTATTTGTGATAAACTTTTCTAAATTGAGTCTAGCAAAAATTTATTAAACGCACCTTTATTTCGCATAATAATTTTTTGTTCTGGACGAGGTTAAGAAAAGTTTATCTCAAATGACAACTCTTGTCAGATGCTTTTATCACATAACGGTTTCGCCCAACTTCAGTATTTAGACGAAGGGGCAGAAAAATGGTCAGAAATTTGCTTCATCTTTGCGATGCTGGTTACATTCTATATTTAGTAACAAAGATTAGTCCATGCCAACATGGAATGGTTATTAGAAGTTTACTACTGTACACACAGACACAGGAAAAAAAGGTTGTGTACCAGTCTGCAGTGTGCTTTGAGATACGAAATCGTGTGACGTCACTTCTTATATGACAATATTATTGAATTATTTCATCAAAGAAACAGCACGGGGCATTTGCGTCGCCTTTCTGCCGTCGTAACAAATATGTTCAAGTAAGTCTCCATCTCTGGGTATGGAAAGGTCACGGTGTATCTGTTGCATGTACATGTATGTTCATGGGCACGTTGTTGGAATTTGGCAATGGTACAAGGTGGCGAAAGACAGTATTCAGTTTAAACTTAGCATGTTTATATATATTTGTGTATTGCATTATATTATAGTGAGACTGGAAGGAATCGTGATCTTTTATATGCACTAAGCATATGTCTTTATTGCTACAAACGTGAATAGATGAATTTTGATATTGCCCTAAGCAATTGCTACAAATGTATTACTAAAGTGTGCGAAATATGCATCTTGGATTAATTATGAATGGAATGGAATTGATACCGATAGGATACCACTTTGACCCTTTAAATACTTGAAATGAACAAGTTAACTTATCATTTGCAAACAATTTAACCCCAGATCAGAGGGCTTCTAGAGGAGACCTCTAATCAGGGTTTGCAATGTTTATACAATCCTGTTGCAAATTAAACCTTTTATACTAATTTGTCTCAATAGCTTAACACTACTGGGTCATTCCACGAGGGAAATTCAGCATGCAAAGGGTTAGGTAAATAGGCAAGATAAAGACCAGAGGTCCAGATAAGATGTGTAAATTAATTAATTTTCAACAATAACTTCTTTATTTCTCCACCAAACCCTATTTTGGGACTACTCGTCGAGACGATTCTAAAGAGTGGTCACAACATAGAGTTTGGTAGAGAAATAAAGGTTTTAGTACATGAGTACGCACCTTTATCTGTTGCTCTGATTGATAATGTCATAAGATATTGAATGTGTCCATCAAAACTAGAAGAAGGTTAAATGGTTCTAGATATTGTAGTTTAATCCTTTATTCCATGAATATGTATGCAGGAAATAATGATATTATGAATATTGATTAACTGCATTTCTATAATGGTTCATGAACACAGGAATTTTTGCCATAGCAAAAAATGTAGAATCAGATCTATATTATTCCAGAAGCAAACAGAGCAGACCCAGATCAGACAGCTCCTATAAGAGCCATCTGAACTTGGTCTACTCTGTTTGCAAAGGTGTAGAAAGACATTTTTTATAGAGTAAAGGGTTAACACATGAAGAAATATTTTCTGTATGATGCACTGGCATCAAAGTGGAATTCTGTTTATATATCACATATGCATTTGTACAGAGCACTAGATATTGGTGCTGATCCAAATACTAAAATGGCCATTTCTCCACAAAACCCTCTTCGAGACGATTCTAAAGAGTTACTCACAGCATAGAGTTTTGTGGAGAAATAAAGGATTTATTCTTGAAATGTTTTTATATTAATATGTATCTTGTCTTGGTCTCTGTCAGATATATACACATACAATATTTAGTATTATATTTTATTTATTGGATGAACGGTTCGTTACCTTTTTAGTGTCCAGGAGACATATATATTTAGACCAAGTCTTGGATCGCCCCGAAGGTATTTCCCCCAATGACCTGTGTGATGCTGTATATTCCTATATTACCACTCTGATTTCTCTGATAGACATATCTTTATAACAGGGATGGTTGCCATGTGATTTTAACCCATTTCCTCATAATAGACAACTTTTAGCACCTTTGCAAACAGAGTGGATCCAGATCAGATGGCTCCAAAGGGAGCTGTCTGATCAGGGTCTGCTCTGTTTGCTTATGACATGATATAGCGCTGATTCTATAGTTTCTGTAATGGTAAAACATTCCCGCGTCCATGAGGCTGTTATACAATTCTTCTAATTAATTCATACAGTCATTATTGTTTACATGGATATCTATGAGGAAAAAGGTTAATTGTAATGGTTGCTCATATTTGCTAATTGTAACAGTTTCATGTTTTCTGATTTAGATCATTTTAGAATGCATACAACATCGTACTAGCTACAATTAACATATTTCATTTTCCCATGGCCAATTGTTTATGAAGCATACACTTAAAATAGATTGTGATTCTGACAGAAATTTGAGAGGAAAATAGAATGACCATATTCTTATTTCTTTAATCTTTTACTCCATGAATATTCAGAGATACAGATAAAGGTGTGTACTCAAATACTAAAATCGTCATTTCTCTACCAGTCATATACTGTGACCTCTCTTTAGAATCATCTCAAAGAGACGATTCTAAAGAGTAGTCACAACATAGGGTTTGATGGAGAAAAATTCTTGAAAATGCTTTAATTTATGCATCTTATCTGGACCTCTTATGTTCATGTAAGAAATCGTTATATTTTGGACATAAGTTAGCTGACTTTTCATAATGACATGAAAGCACAGGAATATTGGCCAAAACAAGACAATGTAGAATTGGAGAATTGGATCTATATTTTTAATAAGCAGACAAAGCAGACTCCTATAGGAGCAGTCTGATCTGGTTCTACTCTGTTTGCAAAAGTATTAAAAGGCCAAACTATGGAATAAATCGTCAAAATTGCTTAAAAATCACTAAAGTGAATAATATACTTCTAAACTATTCTGTAATCTGTACAGAAACATGGACTACCTGTTTGAACATGAGAATGACCATAACGATGAATCACCTAATCAGTATCCCTGCATTACACCTGAACTATTAACCATCTAGTTGAATGTTACAGATCAGTTTGATTTATATACATAGCCAATATATCCTTGCTAGAATGGTAGTTTATCCCTTTCAGGACTAAGAGCATATGGTTGCTTGATACAGGGCAATAGTAATGCAGAAAGCTCCAATAGGAGCTTTCTGCATTACTTTCTCCCTGTACTGAACTACCACCTGTCTCAAAGACCCAGATTTATAACTCTTTTAATGGTCACTTAACCCTTTCCTCCATAAATGTGTCTTTCTACGCCTCTGTAAAAGTCACTTTTTGAAACCATTGACATTGTGATAAATAGAGCATTTGCTCCTAAGGAGCAAATGCTTTATTTATCACGATGGTTTTAGAACTACACAATTCTAAAAATGTCCTTTTCTCTAGTTAATGCTCCTTTTCGGTACATTTATTCAAAGAGGTTGGATCTAAAAATAGCCTATTAGGTAATTGGTTAAGACATGATCTACTGTACTTGTAACTTTCATCTGTCAAACTTGTCATCTGCTAAAATTCTAGAAGTATTCAAAGACGTGATTGGTCAGAGTTTGAGTAAACTCAAAACCTGACCAGTCTCATTTGTATAGAAAATAACATTGTTTATATCCTGTTTGCTAAAGGGACACGTGAAAATGTCGCGTAACAAAGAGAAAAATCTAAATTTAGCGCACATGTGATGTCAATGAATCATGTGACATCGACTGTAAATTATATAAATTGTTCTATTTTTGAATTTATCACATAGTGCATCAGTAAAAAGAAAAACTAGAACTGACAAAATGCAAGCTACTGGTTCCATATTTCCCACCTGTCTTAAGTGGACAATGTATCTCAAGTGGGACCATTGTCTTTTATGTTCTTGTTTATTTTACTCTGTCATACGCTGCTTTTAATGTGACAATCATGTTACAGTATCAAATTTGAATGGAGTGGACAAGCTGTCCAACAAGGGATTCCTGTGGCAAATCCCATTTATTATACCCCCGCAAACTTGTTTCAGGGGGTATACTGGAATCACCCTGTCCGTCGGTCGGTCAATTGGTCGGTCGGTCGGTCGGTCGGTCGGTCGGTCCGTCGGTCGGTCCGTCCGTCCGCATTTGAATTTATATTTGGTATACATAATAACCACGAATGGTAGACATGTACAAGACACAATTTTCATGTGTTTGCCACTGGCCATTGCAGAATTATCTCCCGATGAACTTTCTTTTGAATTTTTTTTTGTAATTTTTCCATGAAACATGTAGTCGGTGTCGCGAACTCCTCCTTCAATCTGAAAGTTATTCAGTTTGTAGTTGGTATACATAATAACCATGAATGGTAGATATGCAAGACACAATTTTCACGTGTTTAGTGCATGGCATTACAGAATTATCTCCCCTTGAACTTTGAGTTTTTTTTGTCATTTTTGCATGAAACATGAGGAGTTGGTGTCGCAAACTTCTCCTTCAATTTTAAAGTAATTTAATTTATATATGGTACAGATAATAACCACGAATGGTAGAGATATGCAAGACACAATTTTCATGTGTTTAACGCTGGCCATTGCAGAATTATCTTTCCCAGAACTTTGAGTATTTTTTTTTCATTTTGTCATGTAACATGGTGAGTTTGTGTCGCAAACTCCTCCTTCACTTTTAAAGTTATTGAATTTATATTTGGTATGCATAATAACCACGAATGTTAGATGTGCAAGACACAATTTTCATGTGTTTACGGCTGGCAGAATTTTCTCCCCCTGAACTTTGAATATTTTTGGTCATTTTTTGCATAAAACATGGGGAGTTGGTTTATTTTAAAACACATTGAATTTATATTTGCCAAACATACTAAACACGAATAGTACATGATTGTGCAAGACACACTTTTCCCGGTTAGTTGTATTTTAGTGGCAGCCATTACAGAATTTTCTCCGTTTGAACATTGAGTATTTTTGTCATTTGGTCCTGTTACATGGCTAGTTGGTGTCACAATCAAGGCTTCTGTGCGGGGGTATTCATCACCTGTAGTGACAGTTCCAGTTTCTTCAAAATGGATCAATTTTGAGTAGCGTGCCATTTTTGCTAATGTTTGAAAATGATCTTTGGACAAAAGATCAATTTTTTAGGAAAATTGATGCTAAAATATAAATTTAATCAGTCTATTTTTAAAGTTGAAATAGTGCCACAAAAGTGAAAAGTGTTGTATTAATAATGTAAGTTGGCAATAAGCTTTTCATTTATTAAAGGTATTTTCAACATTGCAAATAAATTATGAAATAGGCTATCATAGTTTCATATAAGTTGAGGATAAAATTGTGTTAATTAACACGATGCTAGATCATCACGACAACTACAGTATAGTGAAGAATTATACATCTTTGAATAGTACATGTATGTCTTTTCTATTCCAACTACCCTTATTATTCGGACATCCCTTGTTGGGTTTTGTTAAACTGAGTAAGTCAATTTGACGACATTTTGAAAACTGTAAATTAGACTTACATAGTAGCAAATAGTGAAACCCTGATCAAATGGCTTCATAAGGAATAGTTTAATCTAGGTTTGCACTATTTGCCTTAGTTTGTCGGTCAGAATACTAAGATATTTAGAGTAGCTACCTAATTTAACCCATTCCCACTTAGGCTATTTTTAGACCCAACCTCTTTGTATAAATCTACGGAAAAGGAGCATAAACTAGAGAAAAGGAAAATTTTAAAAATTTGTAGTTTGAAACCATTGTGATAAATAGAGCATTTGCTCCTGTAGGAGCAAATGCTCTATTTATCACAATGGTTTCACAAAGTGACTTTTACAGAAGCGTCAAAAGGCGTCAATATGCAGGAATGGGTTAAACTATAATTAATTAATAATTACTTAACTAGGCTAGCTACAAATTATAGTAAAGTCTCTCTAGGTCTGCCATCAGAAGCAAGTCTAAATCTAGGATTAATCCTTTATCTGATTAATATTTGTGTGAATAATAACATCATGAATATTGATAAGATGAGTTTAGAATGATGCAGGGTTTAGCCGTGATATAATTCTATAAGCAAACATGGACCCTAGTCAAACGACTCCTGTAGGAGTCATCTGATGTGGATCTACTCTGTTTGCAAAGGCGTCTCTATTAGTTAAAGGATTGGTGCATGGCAAAATTGATTCAGAGAAAGCTTTCAACGGAACCTTCTTTCTGTATTGATACGACCATGTTTTGTACAGTCTCATTGTTAACTACTCAGTGGTCATGCTAGAGAGATTCTTCTGTATATGTTTGTAAAATGTGATTGTGTCTACATGTATGTATACCTTTTGATGTCCATTATTTGCAAGAAATCTCGACCATATGATCGTCTGGAGTGATTCATGCAAGGGACATTTTTAACCCTTATCCCTCTGTCTTTGACCTCCCTTGCATTTTCAAACAGCTTGGATTCAGATGAGACGCCAAGTAATTTGGCATCTCATCAATATCCAGACTGTTTGACACTCGGCTTCCTCAAAATCCTGATGGAATTGAAAAAAGTCAAAATTGCACCATATCCATCTTTAAGCTTTGAGCTGATATTATTTTTTTCACAGTGGGGTAAGGGTTAATGCCAGTTTTTAGATTCTTCCTACTATCATTAGTCATTGGTATCCTGGTCAGACTAATTTAGGCCTGTAATCCCTGTCTGTATTCCTTTTTACAGGAGCTGAGGCATCCAGATGTTAATAAAGTGCTTAATGAATAAACATTGGACGTAAACAAGTCATTTACTATTAAGTTAAATAGCTAAGATGCTGCTTGATATTCTATAGCACCCAATGTCACAAATATATTGCGCTTATAAAAACATACTTGATTCAATTAAATACCTTATACATAGTTTATGTTTTGCTTGTTTAGTATGCCACAAAGATATCTTGCATATATCTTGAACTTGGATAACTTAAACTCCGAGGTAAACTCTAAGTAAAAGTTCAGTCCCTGCCAAAATTTACACCTCAGAGTTGCTCACATAGAAACACATGATGTGACAGCTTAATGCTAGTCGAAAGTAACTCTAAAAGCTTCTACAGGAGCACTTAGCCTTACTTTAGATCTGCATTAAGCTGTGAACTTGAGAAATTGTTCAGATTAGAAATTGATTGACTCTAACCTTTGTTATCTTGAAGTAATTTCTATGGCTTGAAGTTCGAGATTTCGAAATTCAACAGTATTTGAATACTGTGGCATTCCATGGAATTTTGCTTTAAATTGTACTCATTTGGAATGCCATGCCTTGAATATGCACTCAAGTGCAATGGAAATAAACCGTCGTTATCACTCATACCTTTGTTTGCCTTGAGTATAGTGCAGAGGCTAGGAAGAGAACTAATGCAGCCCATAGCGAAAGCAAGATGATGAAAAACGACTCGGTGGCTTCCATAGTTAGCATAGATAGCAACAGCAGCACAGCAGAAAAAAGACAAAGGTTTGTGCCAAACATTTTAACTGTTTATGAAGACATGTGCCTTAATCTCCTTATTCTGCTTAGCATGATCTGTCTTGCTTTTGCAAACAGCATGGATTCATATTAGACAGCTATGCACCTCAATAGTACCAAATCTGTTTGACATTAGTTCAAAAGTTTTTCAAACACTAGTTTAAACTTGCGTAAGAAAATAGTTTAAGCAGACATCATTTTGAGAGTAGGATGAGTGTTTACCCTTTACTCAAAAGAACGATATAAAAGAGGTCCAGATATGTAGCAAATGCTCAATTTATCACAATGGTTTCAAAAAGTAGCTTTTATACCCATGTCAAAAGGCGTTAATATGAGGGAGTGGGTTAAGATAACATAGTGCATTATGTTTTCCATTTTTTCCAGTAGGTTTGTTGCCATCCGAGAGACCTACACGCCGCTGAAAGCCAAAATGACACGACTCAAACACTTTGTGGAGAACAACCGCCAGCACATCTTTTACCTCGTTATATTCTATGGGATGTGCGTGGGGTTGTTCATCGAGAGATTCTACTGTGAGTGAACAAAATATATTTTTTAACTGACAATTAACCATTATCATCAGTAAGCATGTTTTCTACAGCACACATTTATATGATACTGCTATAAACTATACATACCTGATAATACCAATCACTCTCAGTAGTAATGCATATAAGTATTTAGCACATAACCTGCGACGTGGGAGTGCTGAAACAGAGTGTCCTAAACAGCGAAAATGCACTAGGGTAGTTTTAGTCAAATTAGCAGTTTGAATCCAGCCAATAATGAATACGCAGAACCAATGCATTACATATTTCATCGTCAGCCAGTCGTAGTGCTGGATGCTCGAATTGCTCCATGTGCATCCCGTCTGTTGTATTACTATGCTGTTTGGAAACAGTGGCAAAAACAGCCATCCTCTATAGCCTGTTTCCATTTCAATGACAATTTTTAAGGATTATGTGACAAAAGGAATTTTGCATTCATATACATTACAAACTTGTTTACTATAATAAATATGACACTCGCTAAAGCTTGTGTCATGCATGTATTATAGTAAAAACTCGTTTCATACAACAATTTGTTATGAACACTCATGTAAGATCCTCTATTTATGATAATGTTTTCTTCTGAATTCATTATAATGTTTATATTTACTCTCTGAAAGGTTTTCAGCATCGGTGATAAAGCTGTTAACAGTTTGCTTTGATACATGCATTTTTTATACGAATATACGCTGTGTAGAACTAAAAATAACCCTTTCAGCCCTCCAATATTAGGATGGACTGACCCATCACTGTTTAACTATAGAGTCTACTCAGACTTGCTACAGGAATTTGAATGACAAACAGTGTAGATCCTGATCAGAGTGCTCACTATTTGCAAATGACAGTAATGTGTGTCCCGGGTTGAAGGGGTTAACTAATCAGGGTTTATCTATATTCAGTTATTACATCAGTTGCACCATTAACCTTTTCCCTGTTCTATGTTTATTCCGAATTTCAATACTCATCGACAAAATATTTAAAAAGAAATATGGAAGGTGAAACATTGTAAACGTTTTAGAATGCATAGAAACAGATCTATCAAATACTATTAGCAAACAGAGCAGACCCTGATCAGATGGCTCCCAGAGGAGCCATCTGATCTGGGTCTGCTCTGTTTGCAAATGGGTGAAAACATGTTTATATGAAGGAAAGGCTCAAAGATTTTTGCACTATGCTACCACTTGTCTTGAATACCTGCATCGTCTTTTAAGTGTTCGATAATGTAGGTTGACATATATCTTCCACTTTCTCCTACAGACTACACCGTTGAGAGGGAACATAGCGGGCTCCGGGCTCTCATGAGTTATGGTATCAGTACAACCCGTGGTGCGGCCGCTGCAATGTCTTTCTGCTTCTCACTGCTGCTCCTGACTATGCTCAGAAACACCGTCACCTTCCTCAGGGAGACCTTCCTCAACCTCTACGTGCCTTTTGACTCCATCGTTTCATTCCATAAAGTAGTGGCATGGACAGCACTTTTTTTTACTGGTGAGTATCTGCGGTTTGAATATTGGTACTACAGTAACACCTCTCTATTCCAAGCTTTCAGTAAAAAGGAATTGATCATTTCTGAAGTTGATGACTGCTTAATGCAGGGTGCAAGCCATACAGAATGCTCCCAGATGAGCTTTTCTGTGTGACTTTCATTGTCACAAGGGGGTTCTTCAGTACATTGTATTATACTTAACCCTTTCCCTGTTCTGTGTTTATTACAAATTTCAATACCTACTGACTATTCATGGACAAAAAGGTTATAATGAAATATGGAAGGTGGAACATTGTAGCCATTTTAGAAAGTAAAGACACAGATCTTTGAAATTCTATTAGCAAACAGAGTAGACCCTGATCAGATGGCTCCTCTAGGAGCCGTCTGATCTGGGTCTACTCTGTTTGCAGATGCGTGAAAACACGTTTATATGAGGGAAAGGGTTAACTCAAATCTTTAGGCTTGTTAAGTGCTGATGTGGCTGCCGTTAAAAGTCGCCTTATACTTCATTCTCATTATATATTCTGGTCTTTTGGGATCATTAATTTCAATGTTATTAGTTATGGAAATTGAATATGGCTTAAGCCTGTGCTAGGTGGGTGTTAGTATTGTTGCACTTTCAATAACTGCTCATAAACAGACTAAATAAAACTGAGTCTGCAATTTTCTCTTTTTGCATTGCTGCTTTTGATTTCAAAGGGTCTCCTACTTTCAGAACTTTTGCATACACCCATAGAATGTTGAAAATTCTGATTGAAATGATCAACCAGTGTTAATCAGGATGAAATACATAAATCTGCTAGAGGAATTTAAATGACAAATATTGAAGACCATGCGCCATCTGATCTTGGTAAACTATAATTGCAAATGCTAGTACATGTGTTCCCCGTATGCATTTAGAAGGTTAAACCAATGTACAGAAGAAAACAAACTGGTGGCCCAATCACATATTAACCCATTCCTCCATATATTATTTTTAAAACCAACCTCTTTGAATAAATCTACCGAAAAGGAGCATTTACTAGAGAAATGGAAAATGTTTAGAATTGTGTAGTATTGAAACCATTGTGATAAATAGAGCATTTGCTCCTATGGAGCAAATGCTCTATTTATCACAATGGTTTCAAGAAGAGACTATTACAGAGGCGCAGAAAGGCATATTTATGGAGGAAAGGGTTAACCCTTCTCGTTTTGAAAACATAACAACTGCCAAAACTCTGATCTGTTACAGTTTTTACTTTCACCTATTTTGTTCCTTTTAAGAATGCATTGAACAAGTGTCAAACAGCTTGGATCATGATTAGACGCTGATTTTCTTGGCATCTAATCTGGATCTAAGTTGTTTGTAACTGCTAGTCAGGTCGCGCTTAGCTTGAGAAAGGTTAATATATTATGCATTTTCGCAACTGCCAACATCTGTTTGTAGTGTTGTCTAGGATTTTTTGGCACAAACACTATTGCTTGTGTTGTTATACATTTTTTAACACTGAATGTGAGACACCCATGCACTGCAAACAGTGTAGTCCCAGATCAGAGGACTCCCATAGGAGGTTTTAGGGCACCACTGTTTGCAAAACCCCCGATCAAATATTATACTGGTTATGCTGAGACTAAAATACTCCTCTTTTATTGCAGCTCTGCACGTGATCGGCTATGGATTCAACTTCTACCACTTAGCGACACAGCCGACAAAACATTTGTGCGTCTTCGATACAGTTGTGTTCAGGTAAAATCTGATCACCCTAAGCCTTGCTCGAGCCTATAGTTTGCTGAGCAAACTCTCGTACGCAGAAATATATGTTCTGAAATATGTTTTTCTCCAAAGCACCAGTCAAAGTGTCGGACAGTTTCGATGAGGATGCAATACAAATTACAAACTGTAAGCAAATGCTAATACATAGGTCCAGATAAGATGCATAATTAATTAAAATATTTTCAAGGATAACTCCTTTACTTCTCCACCTAACCCTATGTTGTGACCACTCTTTAGAATTGTCTCATAGATCATTCTAAAGAGTGGTCACAACATAGGTTTTCGTGGAGAAATGACAGTTTTTGTATCAGAGTATGAACATTTGATTAATATATAGCAAAGGATATTAAATATCCGCTCCTAGCATGTTTAAGGTCAAAGTTTACATAAGCAGTTGCCTCATGAGTATTTATGCAATAAATAACAAAATCATGAATATTTAGATGAATTTTATAATGGCACATGAACACATGCGTTGTGGCCATAGCAGAAACTGTAGAATCAGATCTATGTATTTCCATAAGCAAACAGAACAGACCCTACAGGAGCCGTCTGATCTGGGTCTATTCTGTTTGCAAAGGCATAGAAAGGCGTATTTATGGAGTAATGGGTTAAGGCAATCATGTAATATTTTATTTTATATAGGCAGGACGTGTTGCCCAAGTTCAGCTTCTGGTTCTTTGGAAACATGACAGGTTTGTACATTTTATAGCATAACTAATACAGTAAAATCTCAATACTTCAAAATTTTACATGTGGCTGCTTAATACAAGTTGAAGGTCACGCAGGAATCTCCCATAGGCACTTTCTGTATGATTTTCACCCTGACTTAAGCTGCCACCTGTCTCAACGATTCATGATGATAATGCATTGGGTGTTTGGATAATCGAGGTTTCACTTTTTATTCACTGTTGTTGTGGTAATTTAGAATTATATAATTATTTTAAAGTCAAACCTTGATAATTCTGATTTTTAATAAGAAATATGTTAGTTTTTTGAGACAGATGGCTGTTCAATGCAGATTGGGAGTCGTGCAAAAAGCTTCCAGAGGAGACTTTCACCCTGCATTAGGATGCGACCTGTCTTAAAAGAGCAATAATCACTTATACTTATTTGAGTGTTTGAATTTATGAGGTTGTGTTGTATGGTAATATTTGCAACCCATGTTTTAGTGCATTCTAAAATAATGAGTCTCAGATAGACAATTAAGACTACTTGACAGTCTGTTCTGTGTAATTGTGCGAGATAAGTAGACTACAAGAAATACTACTTGACAGTCTATTCTGTGTAATTGTGCAAGATAAGTGGACTACAAAAAATACTACTTGACAGTCTATTCTGTGTAATTGTGCGAGATAAGTAGACTACAAAAAATACTACTTGACAGTCTATTCTGTGTAATTGTGGAGATAAGTAGACTACAAAAAATACTACTTGACAGTCTATTCTGTGTAATTGTGCGAGATAAGTAGACTGCAAAAAATACTACTTGACGGTGTATTCTGTGTTATTTTGCAAGATACGTAGACTAAGACTACTTGACAGTCTATTCTGTGTAACTCTGCGAGATAAGTAGAATCACAAATCATACTCAGTTATCAGCTTAACACATTGGTACTTACTGGCTCAGTGGTAAAGCGTCTGCCTCCTAATGAGGAGGTAATGAGTTCGAATCTCAGTAGAGACACCCATATTTCAAGTATTACATGATATGCCTGGGTTAATAAAGGCATGTTTGCTGGAAACACAATTGTATCATAAAACATGCTGGGAGAAGCCTTTAACCCTTTCCCTCGTATACACGTGTTTTCACACATATGCAAACAGAGTAGACCCAGATCAGACGGCTCCTCTAGGAGCCGTCTGATCAGGGTCTACTCTGTTTGCTTATAGAAATTGACAGATCTGTTTCTTTGCTTTCTAAAATGTCTACAATGTTCCACCTTCCATATTTCTGTATAACTCTTTTGTTAATGAATATTCAGTAGGCATTGAAATTTGGCCTAAATATAGAACAGGGAAAGGGTTAAATAACCCAATGATATTTGATGAGTTTTAATTCTGTGGTATTTTTTTTCAAAACTACAGTAAAGTCTCGCTGAAGATGTTTTATTCTGGATTGTTACAACAGGTGGTAGCTTAATGCAGAAAGCTCATACTCCTTGTTGTTGTGTCTGATACACCTGCATCTTGTATTTAACCATGTGACACAAGCATACTCCTTGTTGATGTTTCTGATATATCTATATCTTGTTTTTGACCAAGTTTCACAGGCATACTTTTGGTTATTTTTAGTACACCTGCTTCTTGTGTTTAATCAGGTTTCACAAGTGTATTTCTGGTTTTTGTTTCTGATGTTTCTATTTTTTTGTGTAGGTTTCACAGGCGTACTCCTGGTTGTGGTTATTTGCATCGTCTACGTGTTCGCTACACAAACAGCTCGGCGACTTGTCTTCAATGCCTTCTGGCTGTCACACAAGGTAAATTACACATACCCCATACCCCATATCTACCAACGGATATTTTGTTCTCATTTAAGAATATACATGTACTTGATAGTGTTAGAATGTACCTTTCAAGCGCTGTGAAAAAGCATGATATTACCTCTGCATACAGTTATTGAGATAATCTTGCATCTTCTTTAGATGCAAACTGTTGAATAAATACAAATGTAAGCTCTTTGACAAATACAGAAAGAGAATTACTATAAATATGGAAAAGGTAACTCGTTAAAACGACAAGTTCAGCATACTAAATGATTAAGCAGTCTTAACCAACGAAACATATTCTTGAAAAATGCGACTATATATGGTAAATTTTAATAATTCGTCCATAACCCGGAAATTGCCGGTTAGCAGGGCTGTGTTTGTGTACGAGTTTTCACATGTTTATACGTCATAAATCTGTTTAACCCTTATATAATAGAGACACCTTTTGATGTCTTTTCCAACAGAATTTACCCTGATCAGACAGCTCCAGTAAGAGTTGTTTGACTTGAGACTGCTCTGTTTGCTTATATTATAATATAGATTGGATTCTACAATTTCTACCATGGCCAAATATCTCATACTCATATACAATTATAAAAATGCAGCTAGTAAATATTTATAATGTCGCTATTTCTTGCACAAATTTTCACCACTTTGCAGACCCTGATCAGAGGGCTGTCTAAGGATTTGGGTCTACACTGTTTGCAAAGGCCTTATATACTCTCAGGGTCTTTTAGTTGAGTCTGAGTTTGTTCTTAAGCTTTTGATTGGTCAGATTTGAGTTCTCAAGCTTTTGATTGGTCAGATTTGAGCCAAAGGCTCAAATCTGACCAATCAAAAACTTGAGAACGAACTCAGACTCAACTAAAAGTTTTATAAGCATGGACCCTGATTTCCCACACAATAATGGTTAACATTCTGTTGCAGTTAATTGCTATCCTGTACGTTCTGACCATACTGCATGGAGCCTCCATGATTGTCCAGAAACCAATGTTCTACATATATTTCGCTGGACCAGCAGTTCTCTTCACGATAGATAAAGTGATAAGCCTCAGTAGAAAAGGAACGGAGATTGCTATTGTCAAGGCTGAGAACCTTGCCTCTGGTAAATATACTTAGTGTTGATTTAGTTTCTGATAATGTTTTTGAACACTGACCCTGTGCACATTACAATTAGCAAATAGACTACAAACTCGTCAAAGGTCCTTTAACCATTTACTAGATATGTCTTTCTATCCCTTTGCAAACAGAGATGACCCAGATTAGATGGCTCCTATAGATGGCATCCTGTGCCTATGTGCTATAACAACAATTAATATAATCAATATTCATGATGTCATTATTTCTTTCATAAATACTCTTGGAGTAAAGATTTAAAATAATTTGCTCTGCAGGCTAAAGGATAGGGAGAATGCAGGCTCATTCTTCATTAACCCATTCCCTCATATTGACGACTTTTGACGACTCTGTAGAAGTCACTTTGTGAAACCATTGTGATAAATAGAGCATTTGCTCCTATAGGAGCAAATGCTCTATTTATCACAATGGTTTCAAACTACAAAATTCTAAATTTTTCCTTTTCTCTAGTTAATGCTCCTTTTCGGTAGATTTATTCAAAGAGGTTGGGTCTAAAAATAGCCTATGAGGTAATGGGTTAAGAATTTGAGTGGAAACTTTTCGCTGCCAGATATTGTTGTCTGCTACTTTTTTGTTTGTTTGATTTTCTCCCATTTTCTTCAAAAACAAATACCACAGTTTGGATCCTGATAAGACGCCATGTGATGCATATTATCATCGTGATCCAAACTATTGACATAGGTAATCACAGGTGTGACATTGACAGCGAATTGAATAAGAGTTAAATGGGCTATTTTTGTATACTTTATATCAGTTTCATATCATTTTTATGTTCATTCTACTACTCTCAATCATTCATGTTCTGTCTCAATTTTCACAGATGTTACATTCATTGAATTCAAGAGGCCGCCAAGGTTTGAGTACAAATCCGGCCAGTGGGTTCGTATAGCATGTGTAGCACAAGGACAGAATGAGTACCATCCATTCACCCTTACATCTGCCCCACATGAGGATACCCTCTCGGTCCACATTCGGGCAGTTGGGCCGTGGACTTATAATCTGAGAAGTATTTTCGATCCGGACAGCCTAAAGCAAGGACCCTATCCAAAAGTAAGAAGAATGTATGTTCTGAAACAGAACCCCAAAGGAGGCTTCATAGTGCTTTAATGATTCAAATTAAAGAAAAATATTATGTGTGGACAAATATTAGTCAACAAGTTAACCCCTTCCGTGCCACAATGACGGGTTTATGATATCACATGCAAACAGTTTGGATCCAGATGAGACGCCGAGTAACTCGGCGTCTCATCAGGATCCAAACTGTTTGACACTCACTTACATTAAAAATAAACGAAACTGTGCCTAGCAGACGACATTGCTGGCACCGAAAGGGTTAACCCATTACTCCATGAATATACATATATAAGTATATTCAAGTAAAATGTATGAGTATTAATTAGCTTTAATTTTTAAAATGGCATCTGGATCCAAGTTGTTCGAAACTTGATCAATAGTTTTTTAAAAGCTTGTGTCTTGACACTCCTTCAATAATTCCACAAAAGTTTGATAGAATCAGAGGTATTAGAAATGCACCAGTTCCTAATTTGAGCAGCCAGTTCACAGCTGGATAAAGGTTAATACTGGAACAGTCTATTTGTACAGTAAAAACCTCCTAAATCGGACATCCAGTTTTGTATAAATATCGGTCTTGAATACAGGTTGCAGTTTAATGCTGGGTGAAAGCCATGCAGGAAGCTCCTGAAGCTTTCTGCATGACTTTCACACTGCATTAAGCAGCCACCTGCCTAAAAGTATATAAATTCTTCTTTTAAATACTAGAATTCCAGTTTAGAGCGTTTTTACTGTTTTTACATAATGTTGTTTCTAATTGATCATTCAACTTTATAAATATCTGCTTTCAAATAATTGATATAGAATGTCATTGCTATTCAGCTGTTTTTGGATGGCCCATATGGAGCTGGGCAGCAAGACTGGTATACCTATGACGTCTCAGTGCTGGTTGGGGCTGGCATTGGGGTCACTCCGTATGCTTCCATTCTGAAAGACTTCGTTCACATGACGTCTATCAAAAGCACATACAAAATACGTTGCCAGAAGGTAAGACATGACTAGGGTTTAATGCAACTACTTTCAGAATCTTTATACAATGATCACTCAATAGAGGTACAATGTATGTTTAGACCAGTGGTAGCTTTATTATTTTCAAGATAAATAATTTGTCGTCTGCAATAATTGTCATCTGCTTCAATTAGTCTAATAAAATCTCTAATATCTCTGCAAAAATATGGTCAAAGTGTTGAACAGTTTGGATCCTGATGATATATTCGTCGTCTCGTCCAGATCCAAACTGTTTGCATAGGTAATCAATTTTGCCACTAGCGTGCCAAGATTTAATGCAGGACGAAAGCTATGTAGAAAGTTATGTAGATCTGTACATATCCTTTCTAATTCAATAGGCAGTAGATATAGAGAGACTTGTTGTATACTCTGATGATCGTTGCAAACAAAAATAGAATTGAAAGTCAGGCAGAAGTTGAATATTTGTCTCATGGGTATTCATACAAGAAATAACGGCATCGTGTATATCAGTTGGATGATTTTTATTTTAATTACCTTTTGACTATAATAGAAACTGTAGAATCAGATCTATTTTATTTCATAAGCAAACAGAGTAGGCCTGTTCCTACAGGAGACGTCTGATCTGAGTTTACTCTGTTTGCAAAGGTGTGACAAGACTTATGTAATTTGTAAAGGGACACTACCCTTGTTAACTCCATGTCTTACAGCTTGACAAAAAAAAAGAAAAAAAGACGAGCATTATACCCAAATACTAAAAATGCTCTTTCTCCACCAAACCGTTTTTTTTTTTGTGACCACTGTATGCTAAGGCTTCCATTAATTTTGCAATGAGTCAGAGACTTAAACTACTATTGGATTTATTTACACTTAAAATCTTATCCGGTTGAAAAACTTAATGTCAGCTCAAAGCTTGCCTGCAGCATTTTCATATGTTATTTCGATTTGTTTTTCTTTGTATCGGAAACTATTGACCCTGAAGCAAACAGCTTGGATGCTGATGAGACAATGAGTATTATATTATGATAGCCCATCTGGGTCCCATCTGTTTGCTTCTAGGTTAAGGAAATTATGTTTAATATTTTAACCCTTTACCTGTTCTATGTTTATTCAAAATTTAAAAAACCTTCTTAATAGTCATGGAGATAATAGTTTAATGAAACATGGAAAATGGAACATTGTAGCCATTTTAGAAAGAAAAGAAACAGATCTTTCAAGTTCCACTAGCAAACAGAGTAGACCCTGATCAGACGGCTCCTCTAGGAGCCGTCTGATCTGGGTCTACTCTGTTTGCAAATGCGTGTAAACACGTTTATTTGAGGGAAAGGGTTAAGCATATGGCAATTTCTTAGTTAGATAAGGGCTGAATTTTCAGAGTGGAATGACTTATCAGTGTTTAATTATAGAGTTATTATTAGTATGAAAGATTTAATTTGCTAGAAGATTTTTAATGACACACCGTGCAGAACTTTATCGGTGGGTTCCTCTAATTAAGAGCCCTCTGATCTGGGTCTACAGTGGTTGCAAATGTCAGTGCAGTGTGTTAAACTTCGATGTCATGCAAATTTATTCTAGATAACAGAAGTTTGAATCTTAAGATTTTCTGTATTGCATTTTAAAGCTTGACGTTCACTTGCATTCTTTTGCTTTGCAGCTGTATTTTATCTGGGTCACTGGCAGCCAGCGTCACTTTGAGTGGCTGCTGGAAATACTGCGGGAGGTAGAGGACATCGACGAGAAGGGCATGGTATCCATGGATATCTTCATCACAAAGTTCTTCCAGAACTTCGACCTCAGGACAGCAATGCTGGTAAGGGTATTTCGATACATACAGTATTTCAATAGTTACAATAAAAACTCTTTACAGCGACAATCAAAAATAAGTCCAATTCTGGCTTTAACACATTCCCTCATAGGATATTTTAGACCCAATCTCTTTGAATAAATCTGCTTAAAAGAAGCATGTACTAGAGTAAAGGGAATTGTTAAAATTGTGTAGTTTTGAAACCATGGTGATAAATAGAGAATTTACTCTGCAAATGCACAATTTACTAAAAGTGACTTTTACAGAGGCATTAAAAGGCATCAATATGAGGGAGTGGGTTAAGAACTTAAGACAGATGGTAGCTTAATGCAAAATGAAAGTTATGCAGAAGCACCTCTAGGAGCTTTCTGTGTTAGTTTTGTTCATCTCTTATAGCTACATTTAATTTGTTATATAGTCACTATTAGCAGGTTTTGCCAGGGCGGCCAAAATGAAACAGAAATCGAAGGCTAAGTGGGGTAGACTTTGATAAACGTTCTGTTTAGTCCTGTAAGCTTTAACCCATTCCCTCATATTGACACCTCTGTAAAAGTCACCTTTTGAAACCATTATGATAAATAGAGCATTTTACCCTATAGGAGCAAAAGCTCTATTTATCACAATGGTTTCAAAACTTCACAATTCAAAGCATGCCCCGGACCCCTATAGCCACGGTGCGTTCATTACATTTGAATCCAGCTACACTCCTGTCTGCTGTATATTTTTCAAGACTGCTATTCATGAGCAGTGCTAGTTTGTGACGACCTTTATAAACAGTTTGGATCCAGATGAGACAAATTTTCAGTGTCTAATCAAGATCCATACTTTTTGATGCTGTATGATGTTTGGAACAAAAAGCAGAAACTTTTAATCAAAGCGAACGACAAATATTGCAGACGACATTGATTCCATGAGCGGTATATCTTAGTGGTTAATTTATCCTATATGCTTTATTTTCAGTACATCTGTGAGGAACACTTCCAGAAGCTATCAGGAGGAAAAAGTGTGTTCACAAGTTTGAAAGCCAGCACTCACTTTGGGCGCCCGCACTTAACAAGCATGTTCAAGACGGTGCATAAGACACACCCATCGGTAAGGCATAACTCCTTGACGCTCTAAGCAATGTCGCAAAGGGTCCAGATAAGATGCGTAAATTTCAACGTTTTCAAGAATAGCTCCTTTTTTTCGCCACCAAACCCTACACTGTGACCACTCTTTAGAATCTTCTCGAAGAAACAATTTTAAAGAGTGGTCACAGTATATGGTTTGGTTGAGAAATGATCATTTTAGTATTTGGGTATGCATATTTATCTGAGCTCTGATGTCGCTTGCTTATATATTGACTTTATGATTTTTTATTAACTATATATATTTGTATAATGGCTCATGAACACAAGTTGTTTTGACGATTGAAAAAACTGTCAAATCGGATCTGTATTATTCCATATGCAAACAGAACAGAGCAGTCACAACATAGTATATGATGGAGAAAGGTTAATTTTAGTATATGAGTATGCACCTATCTGTTTACTGCATTCATGAGATATAACATACATGTATAACCTGCCTGTAGCGACCATATAATGGATAAACATGGGGATCTATAATAGCAGATGGATGCTCAATACAGTATGAAAGTTATGCAGAAAGCTCCTATAGGAGCATTCTGCAAAGCGTCCATCTCGCATTAAACTACTGCCTATTTGAAAACCAAGAATCATTCATACTTTGAGTCGTCTCTGTAGACTGGTTTAACTACAGTAAAACCTCTCTAAAACGGCCACTAAATTGTGTTAATTAGTTGGTATTTAGGGCAGGTATAGGAGCGTTCTGTTTTACTTTCACCTTGCTTTAAGCATCCACCTGCCTTTAACACAAAATACTTGATGTAATTTAGTGGCCATTATAGAGAGGTTTTACTGTACATACTTATAGAACCAAGTAATGTTTGAATTATACATTGGTAAGCCGATGACACAGCAGTATACAAACATCCTGTCAATACTTTTTATTCAGGTTCGAAAGATTGGTGCGTTTTCGTGTGGACCTCAGGGTGTGACAAAAAGTGTGGAGAGGGCTTGTGTGGAGTCCAGTAGATCATGCAAGGCCTTGTTTGAGCACCACTTTGAAAACTTCTGAAAGTATCAAAGACTCCCACATTAGTTATAGCCCTTTACAAACACAGTAAAACCTCTCTATAATGACCACTTAATTGTGTTAATTAGTTGCTATTTAGGGCAGGTGGCCGCTTAAAGCAAGGTGTAAGTGAAACAGAACGCTCCTATAGGAGCATTCTGTTTTACTTTCACCTTGCTTTAAGCAGCCACCTGCCTTTAACACAAAATAATTGATGTAATTTAGTGGCCGTTATAGAGAGGTTTTACTGTACATACTTATAGAATCAAGTAATGTTTGAATTATACATTGGTAAGCCGATGACACAGCAATATACAAACATCCTGTCAATACTTTTTATTCAGGTTCGAAAGATTGGTGTGTTTTCGTGTGGACCTCAGGGTGTGACAAAAAGTGTGGAGAGGGCTTGTGTGGAGTCAAGTAGATCATGCAAGGCCTTGTTCGAGCACCACTTTGAAAACTTCTGAGAGTATCAAAGACTCCCACATTAGTTATAGCCCTTTACAAATAGAAGAAAAATCGTCGAGGGCAGTCACTGATGGAGTCTTGTGTGACACAGGAATATAACTGGACTATAATAGAGGCAACATCCTGTGACACTGTTCTGTGAATGTATTCAGATATAGCTTATGTCAAAGTCTACAGAAACATGTGTGTCTTTCAGTGTTATGGACGTGTTTGTTAAAAAACTTCAATGCGTCGTTTTATTGTTAAAAGTTTTTTACACAATAGTTAGAGTTATGATATAGAATGCTAAAGACATTTTCATAGGGAAATGCAGCTAAGGACATTTTGCAGAACAAAGCTATCGCTTATCAGCCAAAGAACAAGCTAATTGAATTAACCCTTTGAATGGGTGAAACAGGTACCAGACAGTGCAAACACAAAATACAGAACTTACAGTGGAGCCCTCTGGCCAGGGTCTAAACTGTTTGTCAGTGGAATTCCTTTTGCAAATGTAACCCTTCTATAACCCTTTACTCCATGAGTATTCATGTAAGAAATAATTACATTGTGAATATGAATTAGTTTATTTTTTTACAACCACACATGAACACAGTAAATTTTGGTTATGGCAGAAACTAGAATAAAATCTACATTATTTCGTAAGTAACCAGCAGCCCTCTGATCTAGGTCTACTCTGTTTGCAAAGACATAGAAAGGCGTTTTTATGGAGTAAAGTGTTAAAACTCTGTAAAAGTGAAACCAATGTGATAAATAGAGCATTTGCTCCTATAGGAGCAAATGCTCTATTTATCACAATGGTTTCAAACTACAAAATTCTAAAAAAAACTTTTCTCTAGTTAATTCTCCTTTTCGGTAGATTTTTACAAGGAGGTTATATTTAAAAATAGCCTAATGGGTTAATGACTGGACTCTATAGTATAAAGTTAAACCCTTATAATGCGGAAAACGAGTGTACTGGCATTTGCAAACAGTGTAGACCCAGATCAGAGGGCTTCTAGATGAGACTTCTGATCAGAGTCTGTTATGTCTGTGGTTCTCTAGCAATGTTAAAGCTTCTACACAGAATAGACCCCATAGTTAACCCTTTCCCTCATATAAACGTGTTTTCACACCTTTGCAAACAGAGTAGACCCTAAACTCTTTGCAAATGTAAGTTTGGTCACGAATAACCCATTCCCTCATATTGACGCCTCTGTAAAAGTCACTTTTTGAAACCATTGTGATAAATAGAGCATTTGCTCCTATGGAGCAAATGCTCTATTTGTCACAATGGTTTCTAAACTACACATTTCTAAAATGTCCCTTTTCTGTAGTAAATGATCCTTTTCGGTAGATCTGTTCAAAGCGGTAGGGTCTAAATATAGCCTATGAGGTAATGGGATAACAGGGTAATGGTTACACTGTGTCATGATTAACCCTTAATTCCCTCCATGAATATTTATGCAAGATATAATGATGTCATGAATATTAGTTACATTATTTTGCTATAATAGCACATGGACACAGGAATGTTTGGTCATGGCTCCTAGAGGAGTCGTCTGATCAGGGTCTGCTCTGTTTGCTAATGGAATTTGATAGATCTGTTTCTTTAGTTTCTATTATGACTACAACGTTCCACCTTCTATATTTCATTATAACTATTTTGTCAAAGAGTATGCAGTAGGTATTGAAATTTGTAATAAACATAGAACAGGGAAAGGGTTAAATAAACCTGGAGTTCACAAAGCATATGCCTGTTTTATGTTGGACAAAAGTAACAAAGACTGTTTCAACACAACCGTTGTCCTGTGCTGAAACATAGGCTTTGTTAACACTTATGATGCTGAATTTTCAAATGGACTATTCCAAAATTCTTAACAAATCAAGCCTATGGTGAATATTTGGGGATTTTTCTAAAGAAAATAAATTGTTAACATGACAAACAGTGCAGACCCTGATGATAGGGCTCCTCTGGGAGCCCTCTCATCTGGGTCTACACTGTTTGCAAAGGACATTAGTGACTCGTGTCCCGCACAGTAAGGGTTAAACTAGACTGCAATTTTAAGAGACCACTTTAGACAGTTTAATGTGTACAAATGTCGTAAGATTAGGTACCTTATATTAAAAAACTGCCCTATATTGTAGGTACCTTATATTTAAAAACTGCCCACTGTTGGAACTATTTCATTATGTCCCTAAACATATTTTTGTTAATATGCATATGTGATATAGTTCAATGCACGTTGTGTTAGAACAGATTTAAAGGATTTATGATGTGCTTGGACAGATGCTTAATTTCTCTCTTGATCGCAAGCAGTTTTGCATTAATACCCTATGTAGCATAATAAATTGTTACAATGGATTTTTGCTGAAGTTTTTTCTCTATCCCTAACCCTAACCTTAACCCTAATCAGGGTTAATATGTCAGTCAGTTGGCCACTCAGTGAGTCAGTCAATGACTAGGTCAGTCACCCAGTCAGTCAGTCACTAGTTCATTCAGTCAAACGGTCAGTCACTCATTCAGTCACTCTTCAGTTAGTTAATTACTCACCCAGTCAGTCACTCTGTTATTGACTCAGTCATTCACTCTGTGTCACTCAGTCATTCAATCAGTCACTTAATCATCCAGTCAATCACTCAGTCAATGGGCCAGTCACTTGGTCAATAGTGTAATCACTCAGTCAATCAGTAAGTCAGTCACCCTCTCTGTCAGTAACCCTCTCTGTCAGTCACTCTGGCATTGGCACAGTCAGTCATTCAGTCAGTTAATCATACAGTCAGTCACGGGGTCAGTCAATCAGTCAAATGCATAATCACTCAGTCAAGCAGCGACTTGATAACTGAGTCGGACACTCTTTCATTGACTTACACAGCAAGTCATTTACTCAGTCACTGGTCCAGTTGTTCACTCAGTCAATCACTTGGTCATTCAGTCAGACAGTCGCTCATTCACTCATTAAGTCAGTCACTTACTCAGTCATGCAGTCATTCACTCTGTCATTCAGTCAGTTACTGGGTAAGTCAGTCACTAGGTCAGTTGATCAGTCACTCGATCACTCCTGCACTTAGTTAATCACTCAGGTTATCAGTCAGGCAATCAGGATGTCAGTGACTCAATCAGACATTCAAACAGCCATTCAATCACTCATTCACATAGCCACTAAGTCAGTCAGTCTATCGCTTAATCACCCAGTCAGTCAAACAGCCAGTCCCTCATTCAATAAGTTAGTCACTTACTCATTCAGTCACTCACCCAGTCAGTCACTAATCCTAATCCTAAATGCGTGGGACAGTCACTTGGTCTATCAGTCACTCTGTCGATCAGTGACCCACTCGGACGGTTTGTCAGTCACACACACACACACACACTCCGTCAGTCAGCTCATTTACTCGGTCTCTTCGTCATTCATATACTCAGCCAGTCACTCATTCATTCACTGGGTCAGTCAATCATTCACTGGGTCAGTCAATCATTCACTGAGTCAAGTCATGCACTCAGTCACTAGATCAGTCCTTTGGTCACTCAGGCATTTAGTCAATCACTCAAACAATCATTCAGTCATTCTGACAATCAGTCATTCAATCAGCCAGTCAAGTAGCCAGTCTCTTAGCCGCTAATCAATCAGTACGAAAAGAAACCATTTAATCGGTCAATCAATGAATCAGTCGGCCAATCAATCAGCAAAACAATCAGTCATTTAGTAAGTCAATCAATCCGTCAGCAGGCCATCCAATCTCTCAGTCACTCAGTCAGTCTATCAATCATCAGCCAAACAATCAACCACCAATCAACCAGTCAGCAAAACAAACGATCATTTAGTAAGTCAGTCAATCCGTCAGTAGGCCATTAAATCAGTCAGTCATTAAGTCGGCCAATCAATAAGTCAACCAAACAATCAGTCTGTCAATAAGTCAATCAGTCAGCAAAATAATCAGTAAGTCAATAAATAAGTCAGCAAAACTGTTAGTCGGTCTGTCAATCGATCAGTCAGCCAAACAATAAAGCAGTCAGTCAGTCTGTATGTTAATAAATCAGTAAATCAGTCAGCAAAACGATCAATTAGACAGTCATTATGCCAGTCAGTCAGTCAACCAATCAGTTGGTAAGTCAAACAATCAGTAATATATCATTTGGTTAGTCAATTAATCAACCATTCAATCAGTATATCAGTTGGCCAACTAATCAGTCATTAGGTCAATTAGTCAGTAAATTAACCATTCAGTCAAATCAATCAATCATGCAGTCAGTAGGTCGGTCGCATAAGTTGTTCAGTCGCGTGGTTGGTCAGTCAGTCTCTGTCAGTCAGGTCAGTCAAGCAAGGAAGCACACTGACAAGCAGAGAGACACTCCGACAGAGACGGGGACAAACACACACACTGACAAACACACAGATTTTCAAACGTAGACACACAGACTGAGATAAACATACAGACAGACATAGCGACACAAACACACAGCAAAACACAGGAACAGACACAGCTCTAGACAGAAAGACAGATAGAGACACGTAGACAGACACGGGGATACTCTTTACTGTTACCACTCTTCAGAATCGTCTCGAAGAGACGATTCTGAAGAGTGGTAACAGTATGGGTGTGATGGAGAAATAAAGGGCTTATTCTTAAAAAACAGTTTAACCTACGCATCTTATCCGGAACGCTGATTTAAGTAGTGAACGGTTACAGAAAGAACAAGCTTAACCAAATAAAACAAATAATCATCTCCCTAAATAATATATTCAGTAGCGTAAGGTTTCATTACAAACAGGCATTTGCTGTGTCAATCCTGGATTTTCCCATTGAAACTTCACTAATATAACACACCTCAACTTGTCAATAATTCTGTTCTTGTTAAGAAATATGATACTGTCAACAATGTCTCCCGATACTCTATTCCTGGATTTGTACAGCAGATGAAAAAATACGCTCAGGTGGCATTGATATGATCGACACAGCCAACACTTTCTTAGCAACATACGTCTTCGCGCAACTAATCCAGGGTGTCTCTGCCGTTGTCTGTCGTTATATCAGAAATGACACGGCGCTGATCTGACATGCGAGTTAAAAAAAAAGCTGGGTTGAATTCCAAAGCGTGGCAACTTCTTGTTTCAGTTCTTGCTTGTCTTCTCCAAATAGTATTTGCCTCTTCCCCATCTCTGTACTGTGATTGTAGTAGACTGCTTGAAATGGCCGACAAGTTTTCGGCAAATCGCTACAATATTGGACATTGACCGCAAATCCAATTCCGCATATCCAATTACTTGTAGTGTGTGTCCCAAACACCCAAAGTCGTGCAATTCGCCATACTTTCCCTAGGCGCTCCACTCCATATTCATTGCGTTGTCATGCACACACGCATATAGTTTTCCCGCCAAATCAAACTCAGGAACACTGTCGGCGATGTTTTGCCCTGTATGACGCTCTGGCATACGTCTTGTCAGCGACACATTTCATTTCAACATCCATTCGATGTATATATGGTGATCGTTAAGTACTGTGGTGTACCTGTCTGTATCGTTGCTTGTCCATGTGGGGGTTGTATTTGGCGTCACCCTGAACGAAAGGAAGTTCAGATATTAGTAATTCGTTTTCATTGCTATAAAATTATACTGCTTAATACTCCGAGCAGGCAAGCATCTATTGATGGCATTTTCAAGTCAGGGGCCATGACACGCATTAGCTCACTGAAACCTTCTCCTTAGACGATATTTATTGGCAGATAGTGCTTAACTACCTTGGTGGTGATAGAACTTGTAATTCTCTAGTGTTCAGATGCCCATATTTTCTTCTTAGAAAAAAATCCATCGGGGTCTGCTTCATTGGACTTTCATTGCCGACGTCAACATGCAAATGATTCTTTCGATTGGACGTAGTACATACCAGCGTATGTGAGTGCAGTTTCGCAGAGGATGCACCGTTGCAGTTTTCTTGTCTGATAATAGCGCAAAATGCTTCCATACTTCAGAGCTTTGTGGTGGAATTTTACACGTGTAATTGTTTTCGTAAGTACTTGGAGTATCTATAGAGAGTCGCTGGTTTTATCAGCTTTATTACTTCCCACCAGTCAACAAGTTTTCTTCTTTTATAATAAAAGAAGAAAACTTGTTGACTGGTGGGAAGTAAACATTTGGGCGTAACAGATTTTTAGGGCGGCGCATATATAAGCACGTGTTTAATTGGTCAAAATGGACAATGCATTATTTATACAAAATACAAGAAACTTTATTTTCAGTCGGGTCTACAACAAATATCATCAAAAGCTATTTTTACACAAACATTATATTGTTCACGGTTGATAATCAAATCAATCACTTACAATGGTAACATAATTGCCATCACTTAATTCGATTTATAGCAAAACCCCAATAGTTGCTGCCTTTATGTGCCGATTCTCTATTTCTCAACTCACTTAAATACTGTTTGTAGTTTATGTCTTAGACCGTGCCTTAAGAAAACAATTGCGAACGTCGGCAATTAGCTGTATAAAAATAATATACAGGTGGTTGTGTGCAGGAGTGTTATATATGCACCGATATAAATAAAGTTTGATTTGAATTGACGGCTTCTTTTTAATGTAACAGGGCGATAAAGTGATAAATTGGTGTTCTGTAACCTTTGTTTAGAGTTTTCTCCCTTTGATGTAATGGTCTCCCTTTGATATTGTACATGTACTAATTTCCCGCGGTTGCTTGCATTTGACACAACTTCTTCGTGTAGAACAGACATCCATCGTGTGTCTAGAAGCCATCATGCCGCCATGGTGATTTAGACTGATTTTATCGGAGTATTTTCTGTTATTGGTAAGTAAACTATTCTGTTGGTGAAGTTATTTGCGTTTAGAATGGACTGTCATTAGCAATTAGCTGTTAATTATGAACCTTAGCTCTTTGAGTTAAATTTCACGTTAACAAGATGGCAGCATTGATAATCAGCAATAACAAATGCATATTTCGTTGAGCTTTAGGCTTTGATAATAACTTGCAGATTAACCTAACACCACCTAGTTCACATGTGTGTACTCTAAATGGTGATAACGAGCTACTTTCGGTTTTAACGTTATCCCGGCAGACGGCAACCATCACAAAATTGGCCTGCTGTCCTGCTGCTCATTGAGGAGACTAAAAACCACTAAGCGAGTGAGAGAAAGAAGTGATATGAAGGAGGGACACTTGGCCCATATTTGATAACTTTTGTAAATGTATCATCATACTGTCATGACTTGTACTTGTATTGTCAGTATTTGTAATGTATGATTGCTCCAAGTGTGTTGCAAATGAGTAAGATTCTAATCATTATAGACCAATTCCGGTTAATCACGTCACCGGTCAAATATTGTTGCCTAACATTTGTCGTCTTACAAAAAAAAGTTTGTTTGTTTAATTTTCTCCTCTTTTCTTTCAAAACATTTTCACATTAACAAACAGTTTGGATCCCGATGAGACGCTGATTTACTCAGAGATGTATGTATTTGTCTGATTTACTGGGCGTCTTAACTGGATCCAAATTGTTTGCACAGGTAGATTCTAATTACAATAAATTAATTTTCACAATGCTACAATGAAAATATGATGTGTGTAATAAAAGTTAATGTTAACATTATACCTTCCCCTGTTCTATGTTTATTCCAAATTTCAATACCTACTGAATATTTATGACCAAAATAGTAAAAATGAAATATGGAAGGTGTACATTGTAGCCATTTTAGAAAGTAAAGAAGCTGATCTATCAAATTCCATAAGCAAACAGCAGACCCTGATCAGACGGCTCCTATAGGAGCCGTCTGATCTGGGTCTACTCTGTTTGCAAAGGTGTGAAAACACGATTATGTGAGGGAAAGAGTTAACTATAGAATATACTGCAATCAGATGGAATGTGGGTCAAAACGGCCCGGTCCATGACGGCCCAGTTAGCTGGACATCATGATATGACTGAAATACTGTTTGAAAGAATGTCACAGTGTGTAGGTTTATCATTACTTGTACGGCCTTGTTGTACTAGTGCGCTTTTATGGCGACGTGGTAGTGTGCATGACTGCGAACCTGGCGACATGGGTTCGATCCTGGGTAGGAGTGGGTATATTTCTTTATAAGAACACCCAGTTACTTTTGGCGCCCAACGTGGGGCTGTGACTGTATGTGCTCCGAGTTCGATTCCCAGTCGTTCTCATACCCATAGAAATTCAGAACGAATTTCCATAGAAATTCAGAACGAATTTCAACTTGCTGGGGGAGTATGTCACAGTGTGTAGGTTTATCATCACTTGTACGGCCTTGCTGTACAAGCGCGCTTTTATGGCGATGTGGTAGAATGCATGACTGCGAACCTGGCGCCCGTGTTTGATCCCGGGTCTAAGGGGGTATGTTTCTTTATAAGAACACCCGGTTACATACCAAACCAAACCAAAACGGCCCACTTTATATCCCATCTCTAGGTAGTAGGTATAATTTGTGAGTTTAGTGAAAATAATGACTATCTGTATAAGTGATGTTTATATGCTAGTTTTCATTTAAAATTAGATATTTTATAATAATTTTTCTTTGTTGTTGTGTATAAATTGATGATAGAATGCTTTATACTTAACCAAAAAAGAAACCTGACACTTTATTTTTGTGTCACCTGCCGAGAGGCCGTGTGTCACATAGGGATCACTTTTCCATCAGGCCCAACATTTGGTTACACATTTCCATACATGTGATAACTACCGACGGTAGGTGAATTCTACCGTTTTCAGTGGTGGTTTACCGTTCTACCTGAACGGTATGCAAATCTACCGTTTTTGAAAGTTTGCAAGGCAATTTTTTTTTAGAGATATACATTTTCCTCCCTGGTGGAGTTTATCTGTTAGTTCTGTACACACACAGACCACCTTTAGCTTGCTATCATGCTGTGATCCACGCTTGGTCTGTTTTGGTAGGGACCAATCAAGGGAATCCCCTGTGGAGACCATGGAGAACACCCGAATTACATAATCACGAGGTGGTTCCGGTTTTCACTCTACTGGACTTTACCAAATAAATTGTTCGGGAACCAGTCGTGTCAAAATGCAAACGTCTATCATAAATATCACATGCAGCATGTTTATTAGTAATTTACTCAAGCGAGGCGACATGGGAGTGTCATGACCCTATAATAGGAATTATATTCTCATAATTAAGTTATAAGACATAGAAATGCTTCCCTGTTTCCTTGTCAAAGAAAGTTGTGCTTGGCCTCGTTGTTGCAATGGGTCGAAACACTTCGAAAATAAGACTGTTTGGACTGATAATCATGCATTTGATTTGTACACAAAATTACTTTTTCATTATATAATTAGTGGTAAAGACACTAAAGAAGTAATTGAAAACACCTGAAATATTATCTACCACTGCAAACTCTTCAAAAAATAATAACTATATAAAGTTGAAATGTCATCAGTTTTCGCGACGATTGTAGATACGGGCTAAAACACGGCCTTTGGACCCTGTTGGGATTTCAACATTTCTGTGACTGCTCAATGTTTGCAGTAAATAATTTGAACTGAGTAAAGGTTTAACTGACTTGAACTGAGTAAAGGTTGTCATTGGGAGTATAGCTAAATAAGGGCTACACAATAAGCAAAAAAAATAAAAATAAAAATGTTATTATAAAATAAAATAAAATAGAATTTCTTTTTCATTATATGATAAAACAGTAATAAATATTGATTTTTTTCATGACATTATTTAATAAGGCACCCAGTGTTTTGTGCTTGAGACCTATTGATTTTAAAGTTACTTTTGACCCATGAAAAAAATCTAGAATTATTACTGCATGCCACTTATTATGTCTCCCCCCATATTTATATGGGGGAGACATATTGTTTTCGTGAGAGTTGTCTGTCTGTCTGTCTGTCCGTCTGTCCGTCACACTTTTTGTCCGGATGATAACTTCAATATGCCTGATGCCAGTTGATTGAAACTTCATATATGGAAAGAGCATAATGAGAGGAAGTGTCATGTACCAGGTCCATAACTCTGGCTTCACTAATATAGGAGTTATTGCCCCTTGTAAAAAAAATTCACACTTTTTTGTCCGGACGATAACTTCAATATGCCTGATGCCAGTTGATTGAAACTTCATATATGGAAAGAGCATAATCAGAGGAAGTGTCATGCACAAGGTCCATAACTCTGGCTTCACTAATATAGGAGTTATTGCCCCTTGTAAAAAATGCACACTTTTTTGTCCGGACGATAACTCCTATATGGCTCATGCCATTGGGTTGAAACTTCATATATGGAAAGAGCATAATCAGAGGAAGTGTCATGCACAAGGTCCATAACTCTGGCTTCACTAATATAGGAGTTATTGCCCCTTGTAAAAAATGCACACTTTTTTGTCCGGACGATAACTCCTATATGGCTCATGCCATTGGGTTGAAACTTCATATATGGAAAGAGCATAATCAGAGGAAGTGTCATACACAAAGTCCATAACTCTGGCTTCATTAATAATGGAGTTATTGCCCTTGTAATTTTTTCAACAAATATTTTGTCCGGGCGATAACTCCTATATGGCTCATGCCATTGGATTGAAACTTCATACATGGAAAGACAATGATAAGAGAAAGTGTCATGCTCAAGGTCCATAACTCTGGCTTCACTAATATTGGAGTTATTGCCCTTTGTAAAAAAACACACAATTTTTTGTCAGGATGATAACTCCTATATGGCACATGCCATTGGAGTGAAACTTCATACATGGATTGATCATGATGAGAGAAAGTGTCATGCATAAGGTCCTTAACTCTGGCTTCAATAAATTGAGAGTTATTGCCCCTTGTACATTTGTTTAACGCTTTCTTGTCCGGATGATAACTCCTACATGGCTCTTGCCATTGTATTGAAACTTTATACATGGAAAGAGCATGATGAGAGAAAGTGTCATGAACAAAGGCCATAACTCTGGCTGCAATACTTGTGGAGTTATTGCCCTTTGTTACATTTTTTGTCCGATCAATAACTCCTGTTCGACTGATGCTATTGGAATGACATTTCATTTATGGAAAGAGCATGATGAAAGTAAGCGTCATGCACAAGGGCCATAACTCTGGTATCAATATTTTTGAAGTTATTAGCTGTTATCATTTTCTTCTTGAAAAATGTGGTGTGGAAAGCGCATAATGAGGGGAAGTATCAATCATCAAGTCCATAACATTTTTAGTGATTTCCCTTTACATATTGTTTTTATTAGAGGGGAGACATCCGTTTTTGTGACAAAAACCTCTAGTTAGTATTTGTTTTTAACCCTTTCCCTGTTCCATTTTCATTCCAAATTCCAGTCCCTACTGAATATTCATAAACAAAGTAGTTATATAAAGAAATATGGAGATTGTAACTTTATTGCCATTTTAGAAAGTACAGAAACATTTTTAAAATTCCAAAAGCAAACAGGGCAGACCCTGATCAGATGGCTCCTATATAGGAGCTGTCTGATCTGGGTCTACTCTGTTTGCAAAAGCATGAAAACTTGTTTATATGAAGGAAAGGGTTAATGGTGATTTTAACACCACATTGGATTTTTTGGCCAAACCAGAAAGTGTAGAATCATTTCTTTATCATAAGCAAACAGAGCAGACCCTGACCAGACAGCTCCTGTAGGAGCCATCTGATCTGGGTCTATTCTCTTTGCAAATTTATGCGTGAAAAAAGTGTTTATATGAGGGAAAGGGTTAAGTGTGTAAATGTTATGTGTGTAATGTAAGATTTATAATGGTATGCCACTTTCAGCCTGCATTTATGGTAAAGTATGAATGATACTGTGAAAAAGTATAACAAACATAAGTACATGTATCAAGCATTTTTTTTTTCCTACTTTGTCGCGTCAGTAAAATCTACCTGACAAAAGTCAAATCTACCTGACAAATTTCCTAAATCTACCTGACATGCCTCAGCAGGTTATCACATGTATGCATTTCTATTATCTGCTTTATGAAAAATCAATAAAACATACACTTTCAGGTTTCTTTTTTGGCCGAGTATATTTTCAGGGAACAGATTTAAACATACTGAAACTATTTGGAATTCTTATATGAAACTATTGGAAATTGTATAGTAGCATAAGGAAATGTGCCTCTGCAAGTATCATTTATGTTGACCTTGGAATGGGCCTTTGTTTGCAAAATAAATGTAACATTTTTTGTCTGTCCTGAGTCATATCTCAGAAACTATTTGGAGTTATACTATGAAACTCTGTGTAAATGTTTAGTACCATAAGGAAATGCGGCCAGTTTTGGCCCTTTATGAAAAATGTAACATTTTTATACGCCCTATTATAGAATGGCACTGTCTGTCTGTCTGACCATCCGTCCGTCTGTCTACTTGGAGCATTTGAGTTTAGCAAATATATTGAATGTCTGTCTGCAACATCTCTAACTCAAATTCTGCTTACATTTGGTTACACATTTCTATTATCTGCTTTATGAAAAATCAATAAAACATACACTTTCAGGTTTCTTTTTTGGCCGAGTATATTTTCAGGGAACAGATTTAAACATACTGAAACTATTTGGAATTCTTATATGAAACTATTGGAAATTGTATAGTAGCATAAGGAAATGTGCCTCTGCAAGTATCATTTATGTTGACCTTGGAATGGCCCTTTGTTTGCAAAATAAATGTAACATTTTTTGTCTGTCCTGAGTCATATCTCAGAAACTATTTGGAGTTATACTATGAAACTCTGTGTAAATGTTTAGGACCATAAGGAAATGCGGCCAGTTTTGGCCCTTTGTGAAAAATGTAACATTTTTATACGCCCTATTATAGAATGGCACTGTCTGTCTGTCTGATCATCCGTCCGTCTGTCTACTTGGAGCATTTGAGTTTAGCAAATATATTGAATGTCTGTCTGTAACATCTCTAACTCAAATTCTGCTTTGTGAATTCTTCTCAAATTTCACCACATGTTTATCTGGACATGCTACAGTAGCATGGCTGTGTCCCGGTATGTATATCCAAGGTCAAGGTCGCACAATTGGACTTGAAATTTGCATTTAGCATTTGGGTTAAGCAAATATGTTATTAACCTAAATTTATGTTGAAAAAGTCCACTTATTTGAGATAAAGCTTTGAAACTTGGAACACTTGTTCACCGTCACAAGCTGCACCTGTGGGCAAGAGTACTAGCAATTAGAAGTGATTGCCTTTAGTGATTAAATTAAATAGTATAAGTTGAAATAGTCGGTGCAATGCTGAGTTCACTTAATACAATAGTGGTATTATTCCAATCTACAGGTGATCTATAAATAAAAATGACATGTCAGATCTTAAGGCTTATACTATACATAACTCTGTCAAGCATTTTGACTATAATAATAATTTTTGTTTGTCAGTAACATCTCTTAACTCAAATTCTGCTCAGAGGATTCTTCTCAAATTACTCCATAATGTTTATCTAGACATGCTATAGTAGCATGGGTGTGTTCCGGTATGTGTATCCAAGATCAAGGTCGCATAATTGGATTTAGTAATTGCGTTTAGCATTTGCATTTAGCAAATATGTTAAGCTCAGTTTAGGTTGAATAAGGCCTCAACGGTGTATATTGTGGCACGTTTGCTGTCTGCCCAAAAACTGTGTTTTTTTTTAAACTTGTATAAAATTGTGTAAACTGGCCATCACAACCTTCACCTGTATGTAAAAGTACATAACTCTGTCAAGCATTTTGACAGAATTATGCCCCTTTTAACTTAAACCTTAGAATTTTTGGTTAATGTTTTTGTTAAAGTCCACTTATTTGCATAACCTTTCAAACTTGGAACACTTGTTTACCATCACAACCTTCACCTGTAGGTAAAATTATATAACTCTGTCTAGCATTTTGACATAACAATGACCCTTTTTAACTTCGAATTTTTGGTTAAGGTTTCTGTTAAAGTCCATTTATTTACATAACCCTTTGAGATAAAGCTTTTAAACTTGGAACACTTGTTTACCATCAGAAGCTTCATCTGTAGCCAAGAGTAAATAACTCGTGTCAAGAATTATGGCCCTTTTAAATTTAGAATTTTTGGTTAAGGTTTTTCCGTTAAAATACCACTATTTACAATTCTTTGAGATAAAGCCTTGAAACTTGGTCGCACAATTGGACTTGGAATTTGTGTTAAGCATTTGCGTTTAGCAAATACCTTAACCTCAGTTTATGTTGAACAAGGTATTGAAAGACTTATCCCCAAGTGAGATGACAACGGCCCGCAACTCCCTGGTGGTACGCATCCTGTTAAGCAATTTCAAGAGGTCATGGGACATGGCCAACCAGACGCAAGAGGCTATCAGACAAGCTTGGGCAGATGCTGACAAAGATGGGGCAGAAATATTTGTATGTAACGCTTGAGAATATGGCGTCAATTACCTGTTAGTTTTGGTTTCTAAATAATTACTAATAACAATATGCATTAAAAACTAATAATAATAAATATAAATATATAAATACTATGTACTGATTTTTGCAGGTCATAACTCACAAGGAGGCGGCATTGGGGAAGAGGTGTCCAATCCTGGTGGACCTGCAGCTCCTGGGCGATCTGAGGCTCTACCAGGCCCACATAGCCCTTGGGAACGAGGCCGATTGGCTTTTCACAACATCAGCAGGAGCCAGGATATCGCCAAGTGTAAGTTTTCTGCAATTCACCCAAAACTCAATAGAAAATTGGATTGCTACTTGTTACAATGTGCTTCCATAACTAATACTGTTTTTTACTGCTGATGTCGTAAGTGGTGGAGAGCACCTGGGCAGCATTTGGCAGGAAGGCCAACCTGACGGACTCGCCAAGGCTGACGTCGTCACTGAGGAGAAAGCTGGCCATGTCTACCCACCATGAGTTAGATTCCAGCAGGAAGCAGCAGTCTGCCTTGACTGCCCACATGGCTCACGAGGTCAAGGCCGCAGACTGTTATTATAACTGGTCCTCCAGGAGGTCAACACGGCAGAAGGCAGTCGACGCTGTTCTAGCGGAATACAAAGCAAGTAATCTTCATTAAATTTCGAAAGACTAAATTGTCCTGTTGTATTCAATTTTCTTGTCCTCGATACACAGGCTGCGTTTTGAACTAAAGTCGACTCTCGTTATGTCGTTTGTTGGGACCCGTTAAAAACTTGGACTCATCGAGAGTTCGACTCAAAAAACAGTTTTTTGGAGTTATTGCACCTTGTAAATTTTTTCAGTTTTTTGTCTGGACGATAACTCCTATATGGCTCATGCCATTGAATTGAAACTTCATACATAGAAAGATCATGATGAGAGGAGGTCATGCCTAAGATCCATAACTCTGGCTTCACCAATATTGGAGTTAATGCCCCTTGTAAATTTTTTTCAATTTTTTGTCTGGACGATAACTCCTATATGGCTCATGCTATTGGATTGAAACTTCATACATGGAAAGATCATGATGAGAGGAGGTCATGCCTAAGATCCATAACTCTGGCTTCACTAATATTGGAGTTATTGCGCCTTGTAATTTTTTCACACTTTTTTGTCCGGACGATAACTCCTATATGGCTCATGCCATTGTATAGAAACTTCATACCTGGAAAGAGCATGATGAGAGAAAGTGTCATGAACAAGGGCCACAACTCTCTTTAATACTTCTGGAGTTATTGCCCTTTGTTACATTTTTGTCTGATCAATAACTCCTGTTCTACTGATGTGTGTGTGTGTGTGGGGGGGGGGGGGGAGACATCCGTTTTTGTGACAAAAACCTCTAGTTTAGTCTTCACATTGTGTAAAGGAATCACACTCTGTGTATATAAGAATTGTACATGTGCATGTAGATCCATTACTGTGGGTACAAACTTCTGTCTGTCCTACCCTATTGATGACACCATGCCCTAATTTACAAGGCCCTGACCAATTTTTAGATCCGTTTTGCTTCTATCATTGAATTAATTGCCGTTGGTTTGGCGAATTTTTAAAATGCATCATTTGTTTACACCATTTCCATGGGGAATTTCCTGAATCAATGAGCACCTGAAATAGGCAATCACATGTGAACTAGCTTTGATTCTGGCTGGTTGCCGATTCGCGCTCTTCCGGTACATGTAAGAGAACAGCCATATTCAGGAAACCAGACGTATCAAAATGTTTACCTCATTTTACACGATTCGCCCTGAGCTGTTTCGGTATCTAATTGTGGCACGTATATTATTCAAGCATCAAATTGAATTCAATGTTAAACTGCATGAAATGGTAATAAAATGAGGAAGTGGCCTCAATTTTTATTCCAATTTCTCCAAAATTGTCCGGAAGCAAGGACGCCTGAGAGTTATATTTCATACTACAGTAGTCATGACTAACACTTTGGACGAATGGAAGGTAACGGGTCATTTCACTAAATAACATTCACTCATTTTGGTATTGTTCCAGTTTGAATAACTATCAGGCGTCGGTGATTGTTTACCAAAAAAACTATTGCCTGTAATTGCCTGTGTCGCGTTCACCAGGCTTACATTGTCTGCGTCGGATCAAAAGGTCCAATTCACACCTTGAACTCAATCAGACTGAGAGGTCTGACTTCGATACAAACACCGATAATTACATGCAAACAGACACTTTGGGGATGGAAAATAACTTCGACTTATCAAAAACATGTTCAGCAAACAGAGCAGACCCTTATTAGACGTCTCCTACAGGATCTGGGTCTACTCTGTTTTTAGTAGGGCTGACTATTGGGACCAGTTTTGACTATTGCAATACTATTGCTATTGCTGAAAGTACTATTGCGATACTATTTCTATTGCTGGAAACTATTGCAATACTATTGCAATAGTTATTGCCAAGATTTGAAAACTTGTAAATGCAAATTTGCACAGTGTAAGATATAACTTTGCTGTAAATACTTACTAAATATGTTTGTGGAAATGATTTAAAATAGATTGGGCTTTGCCACTTGTGTTTTACCGCTTTTGTTTTTAACAAACTCGATCTCCGCTATGGTTGACGCCATCTTGAAAACACAATGCCAATTATATGAAAGAACTATCGAAACTATCGATAGTCAGAGCAACTATCGCAATAGTCTATCGTCAAATGGAAATAACCATCGATAGTGTAATTGGGATAGAGAACTATCACGATAGTTCGATAGTTTGATGTATTGTTACACCACTAGTTTTTAGCTCGCCTGTTCGTAGAACAGTAGAGCTTATGCTATACCCCCGGCGTGAGCGTGAGCGTGTGCGTGAGCGTGGCCAAGGTTAAAGTTTTTTGGACGGGTTGTTTTAAAGCTTAATATTGGTACTAGGATGCTGAAATTTTGTATGGAAGTTCATTTGAAGTTAAATATTGCTGTTATGAAGTTAAACATTAAAAATATTTTTCAATTTTATCAATTTTTGACATGCTTTGGACTTAGTCCTTTTGGCCACAAATCACCAGGTTAAAGTTTTTTGGACGGGTTGTTTTAAAGCTTAATATTTGTACTAGGATGCTGAAATTTTGTATGGAAGTTCATTTGAGGTCAAATATTGCTGCTATGAAGTTAAACATTAAAAATATTTTTCGATTTTATCAATTTTTGACATGTTTTGGACTTAGTTTTTTGTGGGGCCAAAAATCACCAGGTTAAAGTTTTTTGGACGGGTTGGTATAAAGCTTAATACAGTTGAGACTGTCATATGTGACCTTCCAAGGGACTTCATGAAAAAGGTCACATATGACAGGGAGTCTCTTAATACAGACCTAGGATATAATACATGACGTATACCGAAACTACATGTACATGTAAGAGATCTACTTAAGGGAAAAATAAAACTGTGTACTAATCCAGTCTAATACAATATAATTATGTATCTATTACTTTATACATTTATACAACATTTATTATCACAAATAAACGCTAATTTAAAAGTTTAATAAATTAATAAATCATTCACTTACCAGAACATTAGTGCATGTACGATACAATGTACAAATATAATACACATATAAGTGCATGCACTAAATTCACCCTATCCCTGTTCTATGTTTATTACAAATTTCAATACCTGCTGAATATTCATGGATAAAATAGTTATAATGAAATATGGAAGGTGGAACATTGTAGCCATTTTAGAAAGAAAAGAAACAGATCTTTCAAATTCCACTAGCAAACAGAGTAGACCCTGATCAGACGGTTCCTCTAGGAGCTGTCTGATCTGGGTCTACTCTGTTTGCAAATGCGTGAAAACACGTTTATATGAGGGAAAGGGTTAAACACTTAATGATATAAATATAAACTAGGTGCAGATTACCAAGCATACTTTCGAGTAATGTTGATAGAGACATGTATTATGCACATACTGATTAATATTTATAAAGACCGTTCTGAACTAAAGAGCCCGTAATAATCGCAAACCAGATCGAATTAGTTGCCTTGTTTAAAAGTTTTTAGTGGTTCTTTAACAGTTTTGTCGCTCGAAATCTCCTCCGGTGAATCTTGTATACGACGTACGTAGCCATGTTTGACACGACTGGTTTCCCGAATATCCTGCTCACGTACATGTATCTGTAGAGCGGAAGTCGGGAACCAGCTAGTTCACGCGTGATTACAATCCCGGGTTTTCCCTAATTAATATGGTGTGAAAAACCAACGCGCTATGTAAACAAAAAGAAACTGTGATAATTGAATGTCGTTTAATACAGACCGAAGCCTATGTTTGGTTCGCAAAATCAGGGTCGCTTGTCACGTAAGACAGGGAGTCGCTTAATTCAGACCAAGATTATAGGAAAATACGTTGGGCGGGATGAAACACGGTCGCATATGAGAGGGAGTCGCTGAATCCAGGGGGTCGCTAAGGCAGTCTCGACTGTATTTGTGCTATGATGCTGAAATTTGGTGAGACGGTTCATATTGTCGTGACCCTTCCGACCATGCCAACATTTTTGCCCTTCTGACCTTGACCTTTGACCTACTTTTGCAAAAATCTTTAAATACCTATATTATTGGAGCCATTTGGCCTAGGGCTTCCATACTTGGTATGACCATGCCAATATTTTGCCCTTCTGACCTTGACCTTGACCTTTGACCTACTTTTTCAAAAATCTTTAAATGCCTATAGTATTTGAACCAATAGACCTAGGGCTTCCATACTTGGTATGCAATTTTCTTGTGTTAAGACTTTTGCAACAATATTATTGTTTGCCCTTCTGACCTTGACCGTGACCTTTGACCTACTTTTGAAAAACATCTTTAAATGCCAATATTATTGGAACCAATAGGCTTAGGACTTCAATACTTGGTATGATCATGCCCACTTTTTTGCCTTTTGCCCTCCTGACCTTGACCTTTGACCTACTTTTGCAAAAATCTTTAAATGCCTGTAGTATTTGAACCAATAGACATAGGGCTTCCATATTTGGTATGATCATGTCAACTTTTTTGCCCTCCTGACCTTGGCATTTGACCTACTTTTGCAAAAATCTTTAAATGCCTATAACATCCAACAATATTGTTGTTTGCCCTTCTGACTGACCTTGACCTTCGACCTACTTTTGAAAAAAATCTTTAGATGCCTATATTATTGGAACCAATAGGCCTAGGACTTCCATATTTGGTATGATCATGCCAACTTTTTTGCCCTCCTGACCTTGACCTTTGACCTACTTTTGCAAAAATCTTTAAATGCCTATAACATTTGAACCAATGGGCCAAAGGCTTCCATACTTGGTATGCAACTTTCTTGTGTTAAGACCTTTCCAACAATATTGTTTTTGCCATGTTACTTTGACCTTTGACCTACTTTTGCAAACTTCTTTAAATGCCTATAAAATTTGAACTGGTAGGCCAAGGGCTTCCATACTTGGTATGCAACTTTTTTGTCTTAAGACTTTTCCAACCATACCATTGTTTTTACCATGTGACCTTGACCTTTGACTTACGTTTGCAAAAGTCTTTAATTGCCTATAGCATTTGCAACAAATAGGCCTAGGGCTTCCATACCTGGTATGACCATGCCAACATGTTTGCCTTTCTGACCTTGACCTTTGACCTACTTTTGCAAAAGTTTTTAAATGCATATACTTCCATACTTGGTTTGTATCTTTTCTGTCTGAAGACTTTTTCAAACACACCAATGTTTTTTACCATATGACCTTGACATTTCACCTATTTTTGCAAAAATCTGTAAGTGCCTATAACTTGGAACCAGTATACCTAGGACTTCCATACTTGGTATGACCATGCAAACATATTTGCCCTTCTGACATTGACCTTAACATTTGACCTACTTTTGCAAAAGTCTTTAAATGCATATAACATTGGAACCAATAGACCTAGGGCTTCCATATTTTTTATGTATATTTCCTGTCTTAAGACTTTCCAACCATACCAATGTTTTTTACCATGTGACCTTGACTTTGACCTGTGACCTTCTTTTGCAAAAATCTTTAAATGCCTATGCTATTGGATGCGATGGACATAGGACTTATATACTTGGTATGACCATGCCAACATTTTTACCCTTCTGACCTTTACCTTTGACCTACTTTTGCAAAAATCTTTAACTGCCTATTACATTGGAACCTGAATAGACCTAGGGCTTTCATATTTGGTATGTATCTTTTTTGTTTAATAATCTTCTTAAATTTATGAAAACTGGTATTTGGTTGCCTTTGGTTGTGATATTGATGCAGTTCAGTTTAAATTGAAAATTGATTTTTTTTTTGTATTCAATATGACACGTTTTAGACTTAACTTTTAAACAGGCGAGCCTCAGGTGGCTTTGACACCATTTCTGGTTAAAATTTTAATGCGCGATAAGGCATTTATATGAGGGAAAGTGTTATGCAGTCACAGGCTGTAACCCTTTCCCTTCCATACATGCTTTTTCATGCAATTGCAAACTGAAACATAGTAGACCCAGATCAGATGGCTGCTATAGGGTCTACTCTGCTTGCTTATGAAATAATTATAGACCTGACTACTGATTCTACCAATACCAAAAATTCCTGTATACATATGTCATTATAAAACTTATAAATGTTCATGATGTCATTATTTCTTATATGAATATTAAACAGGAAAAGGCTTTAGCGGCCAGTTCGAAGTCCGTCCTTGAAAAAATCCCACTTAATTACTTTATTAACCCTTTCACTATTGAATATTCATGTAAGAAATAATGACATCATGCATAGTTATTAGCTGAAGTTTTATAATGGTATATGTACACAGGATGTTTTGGTATTAATATTAGAGCTAGATCTATTACAATTTAATATAAAGCAAACAGAGTACAACCAGATCAGACGGCTCCTACAGGAGCTGTCTGATCAGGGTGTACTCTATTTGCAAAAGCATGAGAAGGCATTTACATGAAGGAAAGTCTTAAGTGGTTTTTTGTGTTCATGAAGAGAGGTTTTTATTACAATTTATCATTTTTCAGGAGTCGGATACAAACTGTACAGAATTCCATCATGAAGTGTGATATTGCTAATAAGGTAAGTCTTCAGTATTTTCTATGATGATTATTATGTCTCCCCCATTTATGGGGAGACATATTGTTTTTGCCAGAGTTGTCTGTCTGTCCGTCACAAACTTGTGTCGCGCGTATCTCTGAAACCAGTTGGGCTAGAGTCACCAAACTTCACAGGAATGTTCACCAGCATGAGTTGTTGTGCACCTTGGGTTTTTGAATTGTCTTCCCCTGATAACTTTGGAGTTATTGCCTCTGATGACTTAAGATTAGAAAAACTTTGTGTCGTGCGTATCTCTGAAACCTTTTGAGGGATCACCCATTTTCAGAATATTTAAAATAAGAGAAACTTTACTTTGTGTCACATTTGTCTCTGAAACCACTAGTGCTAGAGTCACCAAACTTCACAAGAACGTTGACTAGCATGTGTTTTGCGTACCTGGGACTTTTGAATTGTCTCCCCCTGACAATGTTTGAGTTATTGCCCCTGATGACTTAAAAATTTAACCCTGATAATTTTGGTGTTACAGACATTACACTTGTGTATTGGAAAGTGGATGGGAGGGGGGAGACATCCGTTTTTGTGACAAAAACAAACCTCTAGTTAACCGGGTTTTCCACGGAAAATCCGATCATTGAAATTGTGATGTACAGCAGGCGGGCGGGCAGCCGGTTGGCTGCCAATTTTGTAAGCACAACTCCTCTGAAACTTTTCAACAGATTTTCATAAAACCTTGCATGTAGCAAGGACACATTATGAAGATGTGCATATTGTTTGGGAATTTATGTCGGGGGGAATATGCCCCTTTGATCTTAGAAATGCGTGCGTTTGTCCATCAGGTCTTGTCCGGGCTGTTACTCAGAACTCCATGGATCGATTGGGAAATCACAAGGCATAAATGTTCCTCTAGAAGGTATGGCGTGTCACGCGAAAAAAAACCCATGTCAAAAGCTGAAAGGTCAAGGTCACGAACCTGTATATTTTTGCTTGTCCGGACTCTTACTCATAAGATGATGGACTGTGAAATGGCTTAAATGTTCTTCTAAAAGGTACAGCGTGTTGCACGAAAACATGCGACAATAGCTGAAAGGTCAAGGTCATACTTGGAGGTCAAAGGTCAAAAACATTTATATTTTTGCTTGTCCGGGCTCTTACTCATAACTGCATGGATGGACTGTGAAATGACTTTGCTTAGTTGTTCTTCTAGAAGGTACAGCGTGTCATGCGAAAAAAACACGTCAATACCTGAAAGGTCAAGGTCATACTAAAAGGTCAAAGGTCAGAAACATGCATATTTTTGCTTGTCCGGGCTCTTACCCATAACTCCATGGATGGACTGTGAAATAACTAGGCATATATTTTCTTCTAGGAGGTAGAGCGTGTTGCGCGAAAAAAACAAGTCAATAGCTGAATGGTCAAGGTCATACTTAGAGGTCAAAGGTCAGAAACATGTATATTTTTTGCTTGTCTGGGCTCTAACTCATAAGTCTATGGATTGACTGTGAAATAACGAGGCAAAAATGTTCTTCTAGAAGGTACAGTGTGTCGCGCGAAAAATCACTTAAACAGCTGAAAGGTCATGGTCATACTTAGAGGTCAAAGGTCAAAAGCATGTATATTTTTGCTTGTCCAGGCTCTTACTCATAACTCCATGGATGGACTGTGAAATGACTAGGCATTAATGTTCCTCTAGAAGGTACGGCGTGTCACGCGAAAACCAGTTCAGTAGCTGAAAGGCAAAGGTCATACTTAGAGGACAAAGGTCAAAAACATTTGAGAATTTGGCATTGATGGATTATGACATTCTTGTTTTTATTATCTCCAGAAAACGAAAAAAAATTAAAACAGAATTTCATAAAACCTTGTATGTAGCAAGGACACAATATGTAGATGTGCATATTGTCAGGTATCTTTCCTTCTGCAGTGATTTAGCTCACCAGGGCGCAAAGTGCTCAAGGTGAGCTTTTGTGATTGCCTGATGTCCTGCGTCGTTCGTCGTCTGTCGTCAACAATTTGAACCTTTAAAAACCTTCTCCTGAATCTACAGGGTTCTCCGCTTTCATATTTGGCATATAGCATCATATTCACGTCCTCTACAAAAGTTATATAAATTATGCCCCTGAAGTTACATATGTATCAGATCAGAATCCAAACTGCTAATTTCAGTCAAGTCATGCTTAGCACTGATAGGATTATAACACTCAAGTTTCTGTTATCTGTATGTCTGCTGAAAAATTAACACTGTTAATGGCCCTCTAGTTTTATATAGAAACATTGTGAAACCTAAATAGTTTTCTCTGCTTTCATATTTGGCACATAGCATCATCTTGAAGTCCTCTACAAAACATATATGAATTATGCACCTGGGTTCAAATGAAGTCCCGCCCAAGGGGTGGCCAGATTTCTATAGAAACATAGTGAAAACTTTGTAAATCTTCTCCTCTCATTGTCTGGTGAGCGATATCAGGGCCATCATGGCCCTCTTGTTTTTGAGTTACTCCCCTTTGAACTTAGAAATCACTAGGTCTTTTGACCCTATCCTTGTAAGCCCAACTCCTGAAACTGCTTAACAGATTTTCATAAAACCTTGCTTGTAGCAAGGACACAATATGTAGATGTGCATATTGTCAGGGATTTTTTCATCTGCAATTTTTCTGGGAGTTATGCTCCTTTGAACTTAGAAATCACTAGTTAATAGTGAAGGAAAACCCGGTTTAATGTCATGTCAACATTTATTATTTGGGTAAAGATATTGTAGAATCCAAACCAATTAACCCATCCCTTTATATTGACGCCTTTTGACGCTTCTGTGAAAGTCATTTTCTGAAACCATTGTGATAAATAGAGCATTTGCTCCATAGGAAAAAAAGGCTAATGGTAATGGGTTAATTAGGGTCTACACTTTATGAAACTCATTGGTGTAATAATTTCTTACCTAACTTTACAAAGACTGTGAACCTATTTAGATGCTACTTGTTTGACACTCTACTGACTTTTGCAGAGCAGCTCAGTTTTAGCTTGCCTGTTTTATCGAAACAAAGGCCTGAAGATTTAACACTTTCCTCCATGAATATTCATGTAAGAAAAAATGACACCATGAATATTATTAAGATAAATTTGTTATAATTGCATAATTATGGACACTGGCAGAAACTGTAGAATCATATCTGCATTATATCATAAGCAGACTGAGCAGACCCCAAGTCATATTTATGGAGGAAAGGGTTAAAACTTGAATGGGAGTTCATTCTCAAAATGTGACCAATAATTGTATGCTTTAGAATGCTCAGACCAAAGCACAGGGTTTTATCATCTGGGGCCCTTCTCATGGTTTTGCCATAGCCATTTCATTGGCCCACAGAAAGATTAACCCTAAATGCTGCATGAATATTCATAAAAGAAATGAACATTAATTAGTTTAATACAGTCTGGACTCGATGGTCCCAAATTTATCTCTCCTTATTATACCCCCACAAAACAAAGTTATATATAGGAGTCAGTGTGTTGGTCGGTTGGTCTGTCTGTCTGTCTGTCCGTGGCACAACCTAGTTAAGTCTACTTATTTACATAACCCTTTGGAATAAAGCTTTGAAACTTTACACACTTGTCTGCCATCACAAGTTTTATCTGCAGGCAAGAGAACATAACTCTGTCAAGCATTTTGGCAGAATTATGGCCCTTGTTATCTTATTTTTTTGTTTAAGGTTTTTGTTAAAGTTCACTTATCTACATAACCCTTTAGGATAAGCTTTAAAACCTTACACACTTGTTCACCATCAGAAGCTTCATCTGTAGGCTAGAGTACATAACTCTGTCAAGCATTTTGGCAGAATTATGGCCCTCTTTATCTTAACTGTCTGTCTGTCCATGGCACAACCTAGTTAAGGTTTTTGTTAAAATCCACTTATATATGTAACCCTTTCAGATAAAGCATTGAAGCGTTACACACTTATCTACCATCACAAGCTTCATCTGTAAGCAAGAGTACATAACTCTGTCAAGCATTTTGACAGAATTATGGCCCTTTTTAACTTTTTATATCGTTCACATACAATAGTAATTTTAGGAATATCTATCAAATCTGAATTATCCTGAACAAAATTAAATGCAAATTAGATGCAAAATTTCCAGCTTATTTAGAGGTATTATTTGAAAGAAATAAGTCAAATTCTAAACGATGAAAAAGGTACTTTTCAAAACTCTCCAAATTAAAATTACTATTTCAAAATTAAAAAACAAAAAATGGATTTTTCGGATTTAAACAGCACAATTTCGGACACCTCCTCTTCTGACTACCAGTACAGTGTTGAAAGTATAGACATCGACTCTGACTTCTGTGCCAGCAGCAGCCCAGTAGACTGCAGGTTCTGGCTGGCAGGCTGGAATGACGATGATGATGTGGAGATGGATTTCGCAAGTGAAGGTAATCAACAATGCTAAATGTTTCGTTCAATTATTTATTTCACTTTTCACTCAATTTTTCCTTCCTTGTGCATTTATAACAGACTTACATTTGTTCTTTCTTTTCTAGCCTCTTCCATAGAGGAGCAGGAAGAGTGGGAGGAGGAACAGCAGGAGCAGGAACAGTGGGAGCAGGAACAGGAACAGTGGGAGCAGGAACAGTGGGAGGGGACCGAGAAGGAGGAGGAGAGTGAGAAGAAGGAGGAGGAAGATGGAGAGGACTCTGATGACCGTAAGAAACCCATTTTTGCGTTAGATTGTTTTGAACTGAATTCAGCTGAAATATTTTACAGAAACTTGACCTTATATCATGTTTTTCACAATACTTTTCTGTTCTGTTTTACAGCCATTCCACCTACATCGCCAATGTTCAGGGCGGAACACCTTTATACGATCATGGAGGAGGTGGCAGAGGAGGTAGAAGAGGTGCTGGAAGAGGAGGTGGCAGATGAGCTGGAAGAGGAGGAGGTGGCAGAGGAGGTAGAAGAGGTGCTGGAAGAGGAGGAGGTGGCAGATGAGGTAGAAGAGGAGGAGGTGGCAGATGAGGTGACAGAGGAGATGAAAGTTGTGTATCCCAGTAAGACGTGTGCATTGTGCGGAGTGGTGACGGTTAGAATCGACCTGCATCTACAGAGGCAGCATGCCCTGGACAAGGCTGCACCACGAGACACTGGTGAAGTGCGACACAGTAAAAAGAGATACGACAGAAAGGTTGCTCAATTGGCCCTGCAGACCTATTCGTAAGTTGATCATTCTTTGATACTAAGCTAATGACTAGGGTCATACTTACCTGTGAAATACAGGATACCTATCGTCATGCGCACTTTGTTTAAAAATAAATGTTTAGCTTATAACTACCGTCATATACTTACCTTTATCACTACCGTCCCTCATACCTACCTATATCACAACGATGTCCTCTTTGTGTTTCCAGAAATAACCTACAGGACAGAGCCTCAGGTGGCAGAGGTGTTGGAACGGCGGCCAGCCACATGACGGCCATCAGGACCTTTCTCACTGCCTTATCCCTGGAGGAATTGCACGAACTGAGAACCATCGGGGTCCGTGGGGGAAAGGTGGACGAGCTGCTAAAATCTGGAAAGTAAGTAATTTTCCTAATTATTTACTACTGTGATCAAAGACCTATAAGTACTAGTGGTGTACGCTCACTGCGAGTGTCGATTTCAATTTTCATATTCTAGGACCAAAACAATGTGATCGTTGACCTAAGTGTGTTTATTTATCCCGCATGCGTCAAACCGCTAATATTTTTCCAGACACAAGGCTGCCACCATCAAGGTGTATGTGACCAATCTGTGCCACTTCATGGCGTTTCTGGTCGGGGAGGGCGCCATATTGGCACAGATGGGTGCCTGCACCGAGGAAGTGAAGATCACCAGGGAAAAGTTGGCGGGCGTGGCAGCGTCCCTGAAGGCCGACGTTCAGCGGCAGGCAGTGGAGGCCGCTGGGCAGAAGCCCAAGGGGCGCTGTCAATAGAGCCCTGGATGGTGGGCGCTTACCTCGACAGCCCCGAGATGGAGCTGGCCAGGCAGTTGGTAATCCATAGCATTGATCGGCCATTAGCTCCCAGAGAAATGACAACTGCAAGAAACTCCCTCCTACTCAGGGTGATGCTGTCGAATTTTAAGCGCTCGGGGGACCTTGCAAACCTGACGCAGACAGCTGTCCGAGAGGCCAAGGCGGATGACGCCGATGGCGCAGAAATGTTTGTAAGTAACCATTGGCGTCAATTTCCTGTAATAAAAATAATGATAATAATTGAAACTAACAATAAATATATATTAGATACATATAATAATATAAAGGTAAATATAAATGTAAATTATAAATATATAATGTACTGATTTTCGCAGGTGATCACCCACAAGGAGGCCTCGTCAGGCAAACGCTGTCCAATTCTGGTAGAGCCGGACCTGTTGGACGACCTAAGGCTGTACGAGGCCCACGTTGCCCAGCCCAACGACGCAGATCTGCTATTCACCACTTCTGCCGGAGGCAGAATATCATGCAGTGTAAGTTTACTGCAATTGAGGCTTAAATAAAATGAAAGATTATCTGTATACTCGTTAGAACATTCGATTGCTACTTGTAGTACATTGCGCTTCCGTCCTAAAAAGTCCTGTCGACCTATACGACTTAGTCATTGGAAATCTGTAGCGGTTCACGGAATTGAGCTGTATCGATGTCCATCTATGCCAAATGTAGTTTTCTATGTGTCCACGTCTTATTAGACAATATAATAAATAAATCTTGCCATTGCGTGTATTATACCCTTGACGATGTGATCCGCCTTACTTCTTGACTTAGAAGCTGTTGGAAGCGTACATAAAACTGCGGAATCTGGGAGAAAACCATACCCGTCAGCGATATATCCTTCGCTATTCTGTTTGATTTGGAAATACAAAAGCAACTTACAGGTAGACATTGTTGGAAAAAAAAGTTTTTCTACTTACAGGTATACTGCTGTGATCTCTGCGAGCGTCGACTCCATGAATATTATTATTTTAGAAATGTGATTGTAGACTTGCAAAACGTTATGTGTTTACAAATTAAATCCAAAGGCTTTCATTCCGAAATATTTTGATATTTATTAATACTAAATGTGGTCGCTACTTAGATCAATAACCCTCCACAGGCCTCGGATGATGCTAGTGCTGTGTAACATTTATAATACTCTTTCTGTAGTGGTGAGTGTATACCAATGTAGACTTAATCGTTCCCAAGTAAATTCGACAATGTAAATGAGAAATATTTTAGCGTATATATATTCAAAATGTGACAAGATATTCGATAAATCACGAACGGAGAAGATCAAGCAAAGAACAAAAAAATACTTTCTCACTGCTATTTGAACAAGAATTCGCTTCGTATATGCTATGAATATTATACCATACTATAGTATCATCGACTTCTGACATGAAAAGTGCATCCATTGCAAATCGATGGTATCGCACTTTTATGGACTAATTATCGGTCAAGAACACTGGGTTTTTGTATTGAATAAGCATAAATAACAACATTGGTAGCTTGTGAGCGTCGACCTATTGTGAGCGGTAAACCTATTACATCTTTATATATGAACGTATACCTGTACGCTTACCGAATCTTGAAAAGTATTCCTATAATTCATGTGAGTAGTGTCTTAATTGTTAGAAGAATTATATATTCTTCAAATTAAATGCTTAAATAGTGAATCCAAGTCAAATCTGAATTATCCTGAATAAAAGAAAATGTAATTTATTCATTTTATGTAGTCCTTTCCATGGTAATATTGAAAATGAATAAGTCAAAATTTACAACAATGAAAATTACCCAGAAAAATGTCTTCGTCAGAGTTTTCAGTCAGAGTTGGACATTTTCAACTCCTCTGATTATGAGGAGGAGTATGATATACAGGACGACTCCGACTCCGACTCCGACCTCACTTCAATGAAAAGCGTTGACAGTACGTGGGAAAGCGAGAACCTGAAGTACGTTTTGGGCGTCCTGATGGAGCCAGATTCAGACGATAAAGGTATGTGTGTAAACCATGATAAATGTTTGGTTCAATAAAATGTCACTATTTAGCAAATATTCGTTTGATTATAATGTTGTACTTTTCATTCATACCACGCTTACCTTGTTTCTTTTCCAGTATATGACGCAAGTACAGACGTAGAGGAGGAGGAGTTAGAGGAGGAGGAGTTAGAGGAAGAGGAGATGGAAGAGGAAGAGGAGGCGAAAGCAGAGGAGGAGGAGGTAGAGGAGGAGGAGTTAGAGGAAGAGGAGGTGGAAGAGGAAGCGAAAGCAGAGGAGACATCAGGAGGAGAATGTAAGTAAATGAAATAGATTTATTTCGTCCTTGATTACGCGGATTTATTTTATAAATTACTTGACACGTTACCCGATTCATGTCTTGATTTATTTCGTCCTTGATTACGCGGATTTATTTTATAAATTACTTGACACGTTACCCGATTCATGTCTTTAACACTTATTCTTGTTTTACAGCGAAGATGGTATTTGACGGGATGATTTGGAGGAGGCGAGACGTTAGCACCAAACAGCTAGAGGAGGATCTCTACCTGAGTAGCACCTCGGACAAGGAGGAGCCGGTGCTCAGCTCGGAGGACTCCTGGCGGCCGCCGGAGTCCTACTCCTCCTCGTCCGAGGAGGAGGTCGACGAGGACACCCCCACCACCAGCACCGGCATCACGAGGAGGAGTGCCCCGAAACTTAGGAAGCAAGTATCGGTAAGTGTCGTTTTCTACTGAAACAGTTGTATTGTAAGCGATTGTAGACCTGTAAAACGGATTGTTATATTGTAAGCGATTGTAGACCTGTAAACTGATTGTATACCTGTAAACTTGATTGTATACCTGTAAACTTGATTGTCGACTTACGAATATGCTAAATTTTATGAACGTAGACTTGAGAATTTGTGACCGTAGACCAAAGAGGACGATGCTATACCTAAACACTTATGTGTATATCTTTCCAGGGAAGAAAACCACAACGACCGTGTGGGCACGCCGGGTGTCCCGCCAGGTGTTAACCTGGCGAGACATTACCGGCAGGTTCACCACGGTGAGGAGCCCCCACGCAAGCGGGTGAAGAGAGTTTACCCCAAGAAAGTTTGTAGGGCCTGTGGTGTGGAGACGGTGAGGCTTGACCTCCACTTGATCCGTTCACATGGATTTGCCAGAGGGAGCCGTGTTTTCAATGATTACCTGGACTGAAATGTGATATTTAGACTAAAATGTGATATTTTTATACCTTGTTCTGTTGTTGTCGATTCCTTGCTTCCCAGGTTTGTTTTTACGGTAAAACCCCTCTGAACAGGACGTCAAGTAGAGAAGAATTTTAAGTACTTTTAGACGGGGGCTGCTTAATTGCAGGGTAACAGGTTGCATTAGGCTGCTGGCATTTGATAGTCCTATTTAGAGATGTTTTACAATGTAAAACCCCCGTACACAAAAAACAGATATAACCACCGACGGCCAGAACCACCGACAACCAGCTAGAAGGCGTTCTCACATGACCATACCGGAACGAACCCCTGCACAGGTGGAGTAAGCCCCCAAAACACAAAACGTATAACCACCGACGGCCAGCTGGAAGGCGTTCTCACATGACCATACCGGAACGAACTCCTGCACAGGTGGAGTAAGCCCCCAAAACACAAAAAAACATTACGTATAACCACCGACGGCCAGCTGGAAGGCGTTCTCACATGACCATACCGGAACGAACCCCTGCACAGGTGGAGTTAGCCCCCAAAACACAAAAAAACATTACGTATAACCACCGACGGCCAGCTGGAAGGCGTTCTCACATGACCATACCGGAACGAACCCCTGCACAGGTGGAGTAAGTCCCCAAAACACAAAAAAACATTACGTATAACCACCGACGGCCAGCTGGAAGGCGTTCTCACATGAAACGAACACCATGTCCACGCTCACTATAGGTCGATCGATCCATGTCCACGCTCACTTTAGGTCGATCGATCCATGTCCACGCTCACTATAGGTCGATTGGTCGATCAATATTTGTGAGCGTTGACTTGAGAAAAATCACTATAGGTAGATTAATCACTATGGGTCGACCAGCATCCGTGAGCGTTTACGTAACGTACCTACCAAAATGTGTGAAATTCCCCTATAATCACCGGCGACTGTCACAAACTGTCACAAATCCTTGAAGTATTTTATATGGTTCACATACAATAGTAATGTTAAGAATATCTATCAAATCTGAATTATCCTTAATAAAATGAAATCAATTAGATGCAAAAATTCAAACTTATTTAAAGGTATTATTTGAAAGAAATAAGTCAAATTCTAAACGATGAAAAAGGTACTTTTCCAAATTCTCCAAATTCTCCAAATTCAAATTACTACTTCAAAATGGATTCAGACACTTCATCTTCTTCATATTCGGAATATAGTTCGGAAAGTTTAGATATCGACTCGGACTTCTCTGCCAGCAGCAGTCCAGTGCAGGTTCTGGCTGGCAGGCTGGGAGGATGTGGATGATGTGGATTTCATGAGTGAAGGTAACAATGCTAAATGTTTTCGTTCAGTTATTTATTTCACTTTTCACTAAATTTTTCCTTCCTTGTGCATTTATAACAGACTTACATTTGTTCTTTCTTTTCTAGCCTCTTCCGTATAAAGTAGCCCAGTGTTTGCTCTGGAAGTCTACTCTAAACCTACTGGCTAACGAGAGAGTAATAGAATAACTCACAGTTTGTAAGGACAAGCCTCTCCTGTCCAGTCCGGTTGGCTGTCAGTAGGCAACTGCATAGAGTCCGGTACCACGCTCGCGCGCTTCGAATCAGCTGACTCGGATGTCAACAACACATCGCACATGCGCGTCACAACATTCCCCCCATCTTTATCCTGAAGGTCTGGGGCCTCGGGGATGGATGCTGCTGTATGTTGACTGGAGCGATAGGTGGCACTTGGACTATTCTAGTCTTCCTAGGAACCGGATCTGGACGATAGGTACCTTTGACTGAAAGTCTTAAAGGTCCTAAACTTAATGAACCTCCGACTGAAAGCCTGAAAGGTTCCTGAACTTTACATACCTTGGGCTGAAAGCCTCAAGGGTTCTTAAACTTTACAAACCTCGGGCTGAAAGCCTCAAAGGTACTTTAACTTATCATGTTCAGTGTCTGGAAGACTGCTACCTGAACATGAAACATTTCCGAAACAGCCAGTGCGTCATAGTCTAAAAGACAACCTGAAGCCTCTGACTTCGAAATATACTGAGCTCCTTCGCCTGGATGGCTCCGGACTTCTGAAAAGCTCTGAGTTTCAGGGACTGAAAATCCCATAACTCCAGAACTAGAATTCAACTCAATTCCTGGTGCTCGAACAGAATCATACAAGCTATCGGGAGCGTGAGCAGTGAGACCTACTGCTGCCTCATTCACTAAGTAAAATGTATCCGCGTGTAAGCAATATTTACAACTGTCACAGGGTAGATCCGTTGACTTTATACCAGCAACATATGCTGAGCATGGAGTCAAAGGATCAGGGATCCTGGAAATCACATCTGCATTCCTATGCTTTACTCCAGCCCGATGCTTAACCACTATATTTACTGAGACAATTCTTTCAACCATCGGGCTAGCTGCCCCTGTGATTTCTTAAACCGTAACAACCAAGTTAAACTGGAATGATCTGTCCAAGCAAGTAATACCGGAAATGCCTGGTAAACTGTATGATAATTTAGAACTCTTTCCTGGTTGTACCGTATACTCCGGAGTCAATGAGAGGCTGCTGAAAGCAATCACTCTTTCCACTCCGTTCTGTATCTGTATCAATTCCGCTCTGATAGCTGTATACGAGGCATCTACATCCAAGATAAATGGATCTTGACTATTCGGCAAAGCCAACAAGGGGTGTGAAGTCAATGCCTTCTTCAAAGCCTCAAATGCCTTCTGTTCCAAAGGACCCCACTTGAATAGATTCTTGCCAGTTGACCTATATAAAAGCTGTGTCAACTTAGGACATATGGTAATTGGCCAAACCAAGGAACCTTTCAACATCCTCGGATGAAGCTGGAACTTGCTACTGAGCCATGCCATGGTTTCTACAACGCCAGCATCCTTAGAAACCATGAACAGGCAGTTTCCACTGACATTTCTCCCAAGAAACTACTTCTTCCCGGAAGAAAAGACAACTTCCTTGGCCTAAACTTCATGCAATAACTTCATGCTATAGGCTATTCAAATGGTCCTCAAAAACCCTTTCCATTAAGGGAAAGTATCCTTTACAGAGACAACATAGAGTGTCCTGTAATCAATGCACCAGTGAACTATCTCTGCCAGTTTTCAGCTTGCTCACTAACGGAACTCTTTTCTCAGCACTGCGACTGGAAGTCTGCTTGCTGACGACTTTGAGTTTCATCTAAAACAGAGTCTACAACTCGCGCACAAGCTACAATATAATTACTGACCAAACGACCTTGCAGGGTACTCTGTTACTCTCAAAACTGTCTCTTTATCAGCCATCTGCATCAAACCTCTCTAATATTTCGTGGTTTCTCTTTCCAACTTTGGTATACATGTATTTGCGTTGAAAGGATAGTGATCTCGGCCCCGGAATCAATCCTAGCCCTAACCATTCTCCCCCCAACCTTAATATGAAAAAGCACTGAGATTGTGTTTAAGATCTGACAGCAGACTAGATGCAGATCCAACACCTTCCTTGCAGTCTTTTTTATGAAACCTATGAGTATGAGTACCTGCTCCTGCATCAGTCGATTCAGGACTGAAAGTCATCTGAACTGACCTAAAACCTTTTCCATTTGCCGACGAAAGTTGACTGGAAGTCATTCTTTCTGAAGATTAATGCTCTCTAAAGGTTGCTAAAGATTCCTAGCCACTGAAATTGCCTTGATGTGCGACCCTTAACCCCAGTCTTTATTAGTTTAAAGCCTTGTCGGGCTTGTCGCTATCTTTACAATCTCGCTTTTTTGACCAGGCTAAGTATCTCTCACAATCACGCTTCATGTGTCCCCTTTGCTTGCAAAAGAAACACTGAACAGCCATGTTGCGAGAATCAACCTTCCGTGATGGGAACTGTAGCTTGGCATCCAGACTCTCTATAGCTCTAGCTACCATCTGCTCCACTTTAGATTCTGTGATAGAACCTACTGCATTTATAGTAATCGCTTCGTTTAATTTCTTACCAGAAGCCTTCCCCCCTTCAATAGCGCAGTAACTACCATGAATACTCACTGGGTGTTCAATACAAGCATGTTTTGCAGCATCCTTATCCAAACACCCTTTACAAAATTTTGAAATAGCCTCTTGTTTGCGATGGCTTTTGGGTAGATCCTTGTATGCAGGTGTAGCTAAAGACTTGTGCTCTATCTGACATGTGTCCCGATGGCTCCTGTGTCTGGAAGACGACAGATGTTTATTGACTAATTCCCCACTTGCCAGTCTGGAAGACTGTAGCGTATGTGGGCTTGAACCTGTGACCAGCTTATCCTCCTCAACCCTAACCAGATTTTGAATGATGTCTAAAATGCTCTCGCCTCCCGCTGCAGCTCTCGCAAATGCTCCAAATATGAAACTTTAGTATTGGATTCAGGTTTTGGACATATCTTAGTTTGCTTTCCCTTATGGTCAAACAAACCCTTAGTCCTCCCCTGTATTTCAGACATGCTGATAAGCCGGTCATAGTCATCAACTTTAACCTTCGGGTCTGATGGTGATGTAATTAAGGGTAGATTTGCGCTTGCACCCTGAACAAGTCGCTCCTTGACTGAGTTCAGCTCTGCTTGATCTGACTGTCCTGGCAGAGAGAAATCAATTACACGAAGCATGTTTTCATTGAGATTCCCCATCAGCACAAGGGACAAAGCGTCCTTCGTCACTACTTGATACTGAGCACGGAACCTTACAATGGCTTCTGCTCTAGCTTTATCTATTCCTGGGATTAAACGCAACTCCTCTACCGAAGCTGTATTAATCTTCACCAACATTTTGAGCACTGAGCAAGCATATACCTATATTAATCGTGTATGAAATACAACGATAAATCTAAGGTTTATTCTCCCTGTATGGAATACAATGGAAAATCTTTATACTGACTGACAATGAACTTTCTATTCAGTCAACAGGTATAAAATACGTGATAACTGCAATAGTACAAACAAACTTACCTTACATCCCGTGAGCTAATCTACCGTAAATAAAACTGGCATAAAACAAATTTGAAACTGAATGCCTTAAGAAAAAATAACTTTACCTTAGCTTAGAATCAATTAGATGAATTCCTAGAATGCCTTAAGAAAATAATAAACTGGCATAAGTCACCCTACTGAAAACCTATCAGAATCCTAAGACAACAAAGTTATGGACTGGCATAAGACTTTCAATTATCCTCAAACTGTTTTAAGAAATATAACTGGCATAGGACAAATTCAAAACCTGCCCTAAGAAAAATGTCTATTCATCCGCACCTGCAGTGAAATAAACAAACTGTCACTCTCGCTAGATGTGTTAACACTTATTGCACATAAACCGGTAACCAGTGTGTATTGCAATAAATAAATTAACCTGCTCGGTTTAGAGACCCTTTAATTTTCTCCTACTGGCATGAAGCATAAATTCCAAGAAAAACTGGCATGTATGAGTTACCTCGATACAAGAAAGAATAACTGACATGAAACCTACACTTCAAGAAAAACTGTCATGTACGAATAACCTCTGTACAAGAAAACCGAAATGGAGAAATGACTCCTGCTTGAAACTTTAAGTTTGACTGGCCTTTAAATCCTCGTCGCCATTAAAGTAGCCCAGTGTTTGCTCTGGAAGTCTACTCTAAACCTACTGGCTAACGAGAGAGTAATAGAATAACTCACAGTTTGTAAGGACAAGCCTCTCCTGTCCAGTCCGGTTGGCTGTCAGTAGGCAACTGCATAGAGTCCGGTACCACGCTCGCGCGCTTCGAATCAGCTGACTCGGATGTCAACAACACATCGCACATGCGCGTCACAACACGTAGAAGAGCAGGAGGAGGGGACGGAAGAGGAAGAGGGGACGGAAGAGGAAGAGGAAGACGACTGGGAAGACTTGGAAGACTGGCAGGACGAACAGATGGAGCAGGTGCACGAGCAGGAAGAGGAAGAGGACTCTGATGACCGTAAGTAACCCATTCTTGCGTTAGATTGTTTTGAACTGAATTCAGCTGAAATATTTTACAGAAACCATTATGACCTTATATCACAATACCTTTCTGTTCTGTTTTACAGCCATTCCACCTACATCGCCAATTTATAGGGCGGAACGGCTGTACACTATCATAGAGGAGGTGGAAGGGGAGGCTTCAGAAGAGGAGATGGTGGAGATGATGGAGGAGATGGTGGAGACGGTGGAGACTGAGGAGATGGTGGAGACTGAGGAGATGGTGGAGCGTGAGGAGATGGTGGAGACGGTGGAGACTGAGGAGATGGTGGAGCGTGAGGAGATGGTGGAGACTGAGGAGATGGTGGAGACTGAGGAGATGGTGGAGACTGAGGAGATGGTGGAAGAGATACCGGAGAAAGTTATTCGCCTAACGAGGAGACCGGCTCCGAAGCGCAGAGTTCAAGTTACGGTAAGTGTCGTTTTCTACTAGTAATTGCATGCTTTTAGGTCGCGAGTGTAGACGTGTGAATGCGAGTGTAGACCTGAGTGTAGACTTGTAAATATTATTCTTTTTTTTATTATGCGAACGTAGACCTGAGAGTGTAGACTTGTAAATGCGAGTGTAGACCCGAGTGTAGACTTGTAAAAAAAAAAAAAATTTTTAATACGCGAGTGTAGACCTGAGTGTAGACTTGTAAATATTATTATTTTTTTATTATGCGAACGTAGACCTGAGTGTAGACTTGTAAATGTAAATGTCAAATATGAGTGTAGACTTGAAAACTTGTGATTTGCTTCTATATGTCTGTATCTCTTGTTCTTCTAGGGAAAGAAGCCTCAACGGCCATGTGGGCATATTGACTGCCCCGCCAGGTGCGTGAACCTGGCGAGACACTATCGCCAGGTTCACGGCGGAATACGTCCGGCGGACACCAAGGTGAAGCGGGTGTACCCTAGCAAAGAATGTGTGCTGTGTGGCGTCTCAACGGTGAGAATTGACCTCCATCTCCAGCGCCAGCATGCCTTGGACAAGGCTGCGCCAGCCTTTGAGGAGACACTGAAAAAATGTCAAACTGCCAAGAGTGACCAGACCGAAAGGCTCCTCCAATCGGCCCTGCAGAGCTATTCGTAAGTTGATCATTCTTTGATACTTTTGATAATTCTTTGATACTTTGACTAGGGTCATACTTACCTTGGAAATACAGGATACCTATCGTCATGCGCACTTTGTTTAAAAATAACTGTTTAGCTTATAACTACCGTCATATACTTACCTTTATCACTACCGTCCCTCATACCTATAGGTGTGTCCTCTTTGTGCTTCCAGAAATTACCTACAGGACAGGGCCTCAGGTGGCAGAGGCGTTGGCACCGCGGCCAGCCATATGACAGCAATAAAGACCTTCTTGCCTCGTCTGTCCCTAGAGGAATTGACGGAACTTAGAGCCATCGGGGTCCGTGGGGGCAAGGTGGACCAGTTACTTCAATCTGGAAAGTAAGTATTTTTTCTAATTACTTACTACTGTGATCAAAGACCTATAAGTACTAGTGGTGTACGCTCACTGCGAGTGTCGACTTCAATTTTCATAAGTGATCGTTGACCTAAGTGTGTTTATTTATCCCGCATGCGTCAAACCACTAATCATTCACTGCTTATATTTTTCCAGACACAAGGCTGCCACCATTAAGGTATATCTGACGAGCCTCTGCCATTTCATGGCTTTTCTGGCCGGCGAAGGCCCAATATTGACCAAGATGGGTGCCACCACGGAAGTACTGAAGGTAACCAGGGAGAAGTTGTCGGGCGTGGCAGCGTCCCTGAAGGCGGACGTCCAGCGGCAGGCTGTGGAGGCCGCTGGGCAGAAGCCCGAGGGGGCGCTGGCAATAGAGCCCTGGATGGTGGGGGCCTACCTGGACAGCGCAGAGGTGGAGCTGGCCAGACAGCTACTCATTCAGGCCATTGATAGGCCGCTAGGTCCCCGGGAAATGACGACGGCGAGAAACTCGCTCATGCTTCGCATCATGCTCTCCAACTTCAAGAGATCCGGGGACCTGACCAATCTGACCCTGACAGCCGTCAGGGATGCAAGGGCCGATGACGCGGAGGGCGCGGAAATGTTCGTAAGTAACTATTGGCGTCAATTTCCTGTAATAAAAATAATGATAATTGAAACTAACAGTAAATATGAATAATATAAATGTATATATTGGATACATATAATAATGTAAACACATATAATAATAATATAAATATATATGTAAATTATAAATATATTATGTACTGATTTTCGCAGGTGATCACCCCACAAGGAGGCGTCGTCGGGGAAACGCTGCCCCATACTGGTTGAACCGGAATTGCTGGACGATCTAAGACTATACGAGGCTCACATTGCCAAACCCAACCCGGCGGATCTGTTGTTCACCACCTCTTCCGGAGGCAGGGTATCCTGCAGTGTAAGTGTAGTGCAATTGACAATGGCTTAAATGAAATGAAACGATTATTAGAACACTCGATTGCTACTTGTAGTAGTGCATTGCGCTTCCATGACTAATACTGTATTTTACTTCCGATTTTTAGAACATGGCAAAAGTGGTCGATACGACGTGGTCGGCCTTCGGACGAGCAAACAAGATTGCAGAGCTACCCAAATTGACCTGCTCCCTCAGCAGGAAGCTCGCGGTCTCTACACACAGAGAGCTCGAGAGCAGCAGGGAAGAACAGTCGGCCCTGGCAGCCCACATGGCGCACGAGGTTGTGACCGCTGACCGTTATTATAACAAATCAGCGAGGAGAGCCGGCCGACAGAAGGCGAGGGACGCCATTCTTGGCGAATATAAGGCAAGTACTCTACCTTAAACTTCGAAAGACGTGTACCGATGTATTCAATTTTCAAGTCCTGTTCTCGATACACGGGCTATGTTTTTAACCATTTCCGTTCTTGTATTTTTTCAGTCAGCCCACAAACGCCGACGTTTAGACGAGTCGCCCGCCGCCGTCGACAACACCACCAGCACCAGCAGGGCATGAATTTTTACATTGGCATTGTTATCCACCATTAAATTGTTACATGATATTACGAGTTCGTCGAATCTAAATCCCAGATGGTTATGGTAGCTATTTGCCTTTCAAAAATATGACGAACCTGCATGATTGAGGTAGATATGCCAACAAAACATAAATATCAACTATGGCATGAACCTCCATCACGACAGTTCATCATTATTTTGAAATGAAACCCCAACCAAATCAAAGTAAACACTCACTACAGGTCGACCAAAAGGGGGCAGCGTCATAGACGACGCTCCCTATGAGTCGATTTCAAGTGAGTTTGCAAGCGGTCTACAATCGCATGACCGAAAAATACTTTTTTAACAAACTTGTATTGGTACACAATCACTGAGGTAGCATCCTCACCTTTGGCACTCGGACTTTATAGGTAGCAGGTACACGCCCGCAATACAAGTGGGCGATCACGTCGACACTCGCAAGTATTTATACCCCCCACAACGAAGTTTGGGGGGGGTATACTGGAATCAGGTTGTCCGTCTGTCCGTCCGTCCGTCCGTCTGTCCGTCCGTGGACACAATTTTGTCCGGCCTTCTTCTTCTACAGTTTTGCTTCAATTTTGTTGAAAGTTCATATATAGCCATATGACCATATAAACCTGTGCACCGCATATTTCCGTTATGATCGGACCACTACTTCAGGAGTTATCTCCCCTTTTTAGTCCCGTACCAATGTTTTCCGGTTTTCTGGACTTTTTATGGAAGTGACTCCAGATATCAACTCTATATTTAGTACAAAGCTAAATCTGTATAAGTTACAGCTTATGTTACAATCTCAGTCCGGTTGAATAATTATTTCCAGAGTTATTGCCCTTGTATTTTAATTTTTTTCTTCAAATTTGGGATTTTCCGGGCTTTTCTTGGAAGTGGTTGCAGATATTAACTTTATATTTGGCATAAAGCTAACTCTACATGATTTACAGCTTAATTCCCAATCTCAGTCTGGTTGAATAATTTTTGCCAGAGTTATGGCCCTTGAACTTTAATTTTTTGTCAAATTTTCAGTTTTCCGGTCTTTCTTTGGAAGTGGTTGCAGATATTAACTTCATATTTGACATAAAAATAAATCTAGATGAGGTACAGCTTAAGTTCAAATATCGGTCTGGTTGAATAATTTTTGTCAGAGTTATGGTCATTGAACTTAATGTTTTTCTGAAAAGGTACCTAGCTTTAGAACTTTGGATTTGACAAAAACCTCATGAAAGGGTCTTATTTCTAAGAATTATTCTTCATTTTTATTACATAAATTGGGTTGGGGCATGTATTGTTTTTAAATCTCTTCACGTTTCTGTATGTACATATGTTCAGATTGATGATAGGTGTTCTGACAAGCAGACAGGTGGGGGGTATTCGTTAGCCTTTGGCTTACAGTTCTAGTTTGTTACAGGTACACGATCAGGTGTGATTGTGAACTGATAGGGTATTACGACTTTATCATGACTAATACTGTATTTTACTTCTGATTTTTAGAACATGGCCAAAGTTGTCGATACTACGTGGTCAGCCTTTGGGAGGGCAAACAAGTTGCCAGAGCTCCCAAGGCTGACCTGCTCCCTAAGCAGGAAGCTTGCAGTGTCGACCCACCGAGAAATGGAGTCGAGTAGGGAGGAGCAGTCGGCCCTGGCCGCACATATGGCGCACGAGGTCGTGACGGCCGATCGGTACTATAATAAATCTGCAAGGAGAGCCGGCAGGCAGAAGGCAAGGGACGCCATTCTCGGGGAATATAAGGCAAGTACTCTACCTTAAACTTCGAAAGACGTGTACCGTTGTATTCAGTTGTCAAGTTTCTTGTCCTGTCCTCGATACACAGGCTATGTTTTTAACCATTTCCGTTCTTGTATTTTTTCAGTCAGCCCACAAACGCCGACGATTGGAGACCTCGCCCGCCGCCGACACCACCAAGAGGGCCTGAATTGTTCTGATTTGAATTGTTGTTAATCAATCATTAAATTGTTATAATATGATATTACGATTTCGTCGAATCTTAATCCCAGATGGTTATGATAGCTATTTGCCTTTCAAAAATATGACGAACCTGCATGATTGAGGTAGACATGCCAACAAAACATAAATATTAACTATGGCATAAACCTCCATCACGACAGTTCATCATTATTTTGAAATGAAAACACAACCAAATCCAAGTAAACCCTCACTACAAGTCAACCAAAAGGGGGCAGCGTCATAGACGACGCTCCCTATGAGTCGATTTCAAGTGAGTTTGCAAGCGGTCTACAATCCCTTTGAGTCGATTTCAAGTGAGTTTGCAAGCGGTCTACAATCGCATGACTGGAATATACTTTTTTAACAAACTTGTATTGGTACACAATCACTGTGGTAGCATACTCACCTTTGGCAATCGGACTTTATAGGTAGCAGGTACACGCTCGCAATAAAAGTCGGCGATCACGTCGACCCTTGCAAGTATTTTGTTACAGGTACACGATCAGGTGTGATCGTCAACCGATAGGGTAAAACAACTTTACCTCATTATTTTAAAACATAAATGAGGAATCTAACAAGTACAGCAATTATCTGAATTTCGACACTCCATTTATAGGGCACTTTTTCTCGATATTTAGACAGAGTTGTGAGCAATGCGAGAAACACAGTCAAACTATAGGCCAGTACAAAATCTTGATTCGGAGTCACTTGCCACATTTCAGCACCAAACTCTGATGAACTTTTACATTTATAGTCCTACTGTAGTAATAACTGTGGTCCAAGGCAAACAACATCTACCGTCTGAGAGCTTTCATCAACTAAAGTGGGCTTTGTACCAGTACCTGCTGTATCTGGTTATTCCATAGGCTCTTGTGGCTGAATAGTAAGAGGGTTGCTGAAAGCAAGGAAATAAATTTTAATCATTCTTTTTGAGAAAAAACAATATTGATGGTTGTACAATTACATTTTTAATGAGGAGTTTCTATGTATATGATAATAAAAAAAGGTTTTTAACCCATTCACTTATTTTGACTCCTTATGATGCCTCTGTAAAAGTCGCTTTTTGAAACCAATTGTGATACATAGAGCAATTGTTCCATGGGAGCAAACGCTCTATTTATCACAATGCTTTCAAAACAACACAATTAAAAAAATGTTACCTTTCTCTAGTAAAATGCTACTTTTGGGTAGATTTGTTCAATTTGAAGCTGGGTCTGAAAATAGCCCATGAGGGAATGGTTTATAGGGGTAAATAAATAATTAAATACAAACATGTATATCTAACAAACCACATTACGAGGTATTTGGGTAGATACATGTTTAAAAGATTATAATAGTTTGACCATGTTTAATCAAAACTGTTCAAGATAATTATTCATTGTAGCTATGTATTCCAGAGCTTTATATTTAGCTATTATTTTGTTTTTAATGATAATTTTTAAACTAATGAGTTTTCCTTTTCTTTTTGGTCATGTATACCGCTGCATCATGCTTTGTCGTATATCTTCCCATTCATAGAAATATTATATCTTCCTAATGTCCAACACTGCTGAACTTTGTCAAAAATAATTGTGTTTCTGGACATAACCAAAGCATATCTTGAATTGTTTCTATTTCACCAAAGTATCTGCAATTAGGAAGGTTTGAGATTTTGATGTTAAAAAGGTACTTTTGTGTTGAAAGAATGCTATGGTGTGTTCGATGTGCTATGGTGTGTTCAATACTGAAACCATCTTATTTCTGTACTGGTGTTATACTTAAATACGGCATTGTAATTTCTTTCTTTCCAATCTTCATTTTAAATCTCAAAATTAGATTCCAACTTGTCACTGCAGTACCGATAGGTTTTCATTATTGTTTTAATAGTATGTTACATAAAAAATGACCAGTGCTGAACCTTTTGAAGTTACTCAGATTCTCATTTGGTTCAATACTGTTTGCAAAATTTATAAATACCAGTTTCTTAGCAGGCAAAGGGTTAACAAAAGAATTATTTTAAATTTATTTGAGTTGCACCACTGGAAATTTGATTATATAGTGTATTGTACTTTCTAATTGGTGGAAGCTATATGTTTTGTATACACTACTAGTAGGTTTACATGTCCAAACATTCATCCAGTGAATACAAGAGTACTAATTGGTCACGATATTCATGTGTAATGGTCCTAAGGGGCAAATCTGTCTCAGAGGTGGGTTCAGAGAATATGTAGATACTTTTTCATGGTTTTTCAAATAAGACATAAATGATTTTAATCCTTTACTGTTTACCTGTTCAATATTTATTAAAGATTTTTTATGTGCATTTTTCATATTAATCAACACCAGAACCTGTATACACATATACATACAATGAAAATAATGCTTACAAAATACAACCCATTTCCCAACATGATATATTTGTTCAGCTAATTATTATCGCTATCAAAATACTGCTAAATTCTTGAAAAGGAGCCTCCTGTTTAGAAACGGGGATTTTGTACGGAAATCTGCGGACATCTTCGGCCAAGTTCTGAATGACTCCGGTTCTATTTTTAACAACGCTTTGAATATTAAATAGGTTGATACCATATGTACAATGGCTGACACTGGTTGTTGGCATACATATACATCGAATTATTGTTTCCGGTATGTAAATCTAAATCTTACGACAGATTCCCACCAATGGTGAAGGCTGTTCCGTTGGTCTCCGTAGCAATCCATTTTTCTATTTTTTGACACAAACAACTATTTACTGGACATGCTGATTAGCGTTAAATAAGTGTTAAGGTACATAGATTCCAACACTGAAGTCAGTTCAAAACGCAAAAATTGTGGAAATTTGCACAGCATACATCATTAAGAAATAAAGACAATCATTAATATATTAATTTGTCAATTTTTATAATGTAAATTTTTCAAGGGAGGTAATGGTATTCGGTCTATATAATGTCAGAAGCAAACAGCTGATCTTGATCAGACGCTCCTAAATCCTAGATGGATTTGGGTCCTCTGTTTGCAAAGGAATGAACATGTGTTTTTAGAAGAAAGGGGTTAATGATTGAATCAGTATTTCATTTATTTATGTATTTTACAGACATATACATACATGCATGTATATGTATCTGTGTATTCTGTCGGTTTTTTTATTAAAAATAAAACACTTTTTTTGTTGGCATATTTTTGGCTAGACTGCATAATCTGATAAATAGCAATGCGGGGTTTGGGGCAGATAATAACATGATATGAAGAAAAGAAATAATCCTGGCTCTTATTCTAGTCTGATCCGTACATTAAAAGCAAACGTTTGTCGAAGTACTCGTACACGTAAGGCAGGGAACCCCCTCAATTATGTATGTTATTCTCGCCTACCCTAGACAAAACAAGTATTTTTTCAAATACAAAGTGATGAATAAATAAATTCGGTATTCATACATATAGTTTGAATTATCCGAATTTCCTGAATGTCCGGATGCTTGCAGTTGTAATTAAAAACTAAAAATTTTCAGACCCAGAATTTCACTTACCATAGCTTGAGAAACTGGCTTGTGGTCTTTGCGGTTGATATGATTGATCCACAGCAATCAAATTTCTTCATTGTGAGGAATGGCGTACATTTCATAAGGACAGTCTTTATTTAGAAGTACTTTACTGCTTCACCAATGATAAAGTTTCTTCTGAATTCGTACTACATTGCAGGACCGGTTACGGCAAAAGTCCACCAGGACGGCCGGGTGCACCGGGAATCTTCTGATTGTTAAGTTATTGCAGTGAAAGGCAGCACATTCGGCATTGTTTCCCAAAACTAGAATCCACGCAATCCGAAATCAAAAACTCGGCAAACTTAGCAATCGACAGTGATCTCCCCTAATCGCTACTGAAGAGTAAAACACGCATGCGCATCATGTTTCCGTCAAAGCTGAAAGAAGCTGAGCCCAGTGTAGCGATATATAGTTTTGTGTTTGTGTTCACTGTTATATCAAGATTGCATTCGTACTCAATCAGTCACGATTTACACGATCAGTCGCGCTACCGACTTGAGAGTTCTGCAAGCAGGACCGACATATTCATTTATGTGATATCAAAATGCACTACTTTGAGGCGCGGTTGATTACTGCTGCGCGATTAAATATGGGGGGAAATCCATAGGTATTCGGTTCATAAAATTTGTCTGAAATGAGTTAAAATATACCTAAATTGACGTTTTGTAACGTTTGGACCCGAAAAATAAAAGTGTTGAGACAAAGCTGAAATTTCGTACATTCTATGCTAGAGAATCTACAGAGAATATACGAAATTTCAGCTTTGCTTCATGAGCCGAAAACCTGTGTGGAAATCCAGGGATAGCTATAGATTGGGCCAACTACGTTGACCCAATCAAAAAGCAGTATGCACTTTGACTGATAAGCGTTTTACTGACATTGATCAGTAACTAGTAATGAAAAAATAACTCTGAACATTTCGATTGATAAAAAAGTAAAAATGATCTTCGTCCCCATGCCGATTGTACTGAATAAATCAAGGTTTCTTAACGTTTTTTCATGGATTTGTTTTGTAACTTCAGAATTTTCCTCCCAAAAATGGGTGCAAAACACACCTTTTGCTATTGGGAATATACCCGAATAAGGGCTATAAAATAAGCCAAAATATTATTGTAAAATAGGATTAAATGGAATGTCTTTTTCATTGTATACATAAATCTGTTATAACCAGGTGAGCGAATAAGGGCCATCATGACCCTCTTGGTAAACTGTAACATTTGATGTTTGTAGTTTTGATCAGGGTTGTTTTCACATTTAGAAATAAAGACATAAGCGGATGCTAGTTCTGAGATAAATAATGCAGAGTCTGTCCATGGCAAAAAACTTTAAGCATAATCAAATGTCTGTCTGTCTGCCAATAGCAAAAAACTTTAAATCATGTTCATATGTGTGTCTGTCAATGGCAAAAAAAACTTTAGCCTTGATCACAAAGCCCCTGCATTGAAACATTGGTGATCATTCATCATGCTTTAAGTCTATACACTGAAATCCAGGTGTAAAAAGGAGCAACGTGCAAGACGGACTGTTGTCATTGGTTACATTCATCCATCCATTGTTAAACTTATATAATCTCCTCGTTAATAATCTTCCTAGGTTTCCACTCAAGCCTACCTACTGCATATTGATTACATACTCACGTTTCTATTATTGGTGTAAAAAACTGTTATACCTTGTGAATGTATACAGGTAAACCACGCTATATTGAGACTTGTTGTTATTTTGTTGTGTAACAGCGATGCTGTTAGGTATATAAGCGCTATAAACACTCCTTGCCAGGGAGCTAGCTCTTTGGCGACGTGGTTTATGTGCTTGGAAAGGTTGCGAAGTTAAGCAACAGTCTGTGCGGCTCCTGGCTGGATGGGTGACCGCCAGGGATTGCCGATGGCACACGTTACATAATTTGGTGGCAGCGGGGTGGGATGTTGAACAGATAGACACACATCTATCTTCTTACCCATACGTACTTGATACAGCATGGATACAGGCCTCGAACGTCGACTTAAGGCGTTAGACGAGAAATTGGAGAATATGTCCAGACGGAATGAAGCCAGTAGGCTAGAAGCAGAGATAAGCGTTCTTGAGCAGCAGCTGCTGACCTTTGATCAAGGAGACTATGAGAGACATGGTGCAAGTGAGCAACTCAGTAGCACCAGGACGGATGGTCAGATTCATGTACCTACACCGAATCAACAGCCTACCCAATCACATTGGTTTTCACCCAGGAAACTCAAAGTTCATGAGACAGAACATTCCAGATCGGGTCATAGACAAAGTATGTACAGAACCAAAGTCATCATTTACTAGGAGACCGAAACAAGATGAACACAGCACTGGTTCAAAGGTTGGACCCAGTCATGGAGTGAAGTTGAAACCAGCTACATATGACGGGACCGGGTCATGGGCAGACTACATTGCTCATTTTCAAGTCTGTGCGAACATCAATGGATGGAGTGATGCTGACACAGGCTTATACCTTGCTGTGTCACTGAGAGGACAAGCACAGGGTGTGCTTGGGAACATGACGAGTCAGTCAAATGACTTTCACAAACTCAGTACCGCATTGCAGGAACGGTTTGCTCCACCGAATCAGACTGAGTTGTACCGGTGTCAGCTCAAGGATAGAAGACAAAAGGCCTCTGAAAGTTTGGCCGAGTTAGCACAAGACGTTAGGAGACTTACAAACTTAGCATACCCCAGTGCCCCATCAGATCTGAAAGATATTCTTGCTAAAGAACACTTTCTAGACTCATTACATAGTTCAGATATCCGAATAAAGGTTAAACAGGCCCGACCCACAAATTTGAATGATGCAGTCCAACATGCCATTGAACAAGAGGCATTCTACCGAACAGAACAAAAGAGAGTGTCTGACAAAGGGCAGTTATACTCAACTTGTGCTCAAGACACAGATACTGGGACATATGAGATGAAAGAACTTAAGGATGCACTGAGTTCATTGCAAAATGAATTCAAAAGCTGGACCAAGCGGAATGAGTCTAGGACTGAACCCAAAGGTACGCAGCACAACGGAACATGGCAGAAACCAGAGAGATCCAGGCACGATAGTAATGGGTTCAGAAATCGAGGCAGAACAGAACCAAGAAAATGCTATGAGTGCGGGTCTGAGCAGCATCTCAGGTACGACTGTCCCAAGCTGAAACAACAGTCAACCCAGTATGGAGGTGGTAATTGGAATGGACCCAGAGAATATGAGAAGAGCAATTGGAATGGCAACAATACAAAACAATATGGTCATAACAAGGACGATGGGTCTGTGAACACATCTGGCTATAAAGGTTCAGGTCTATACTTGACAGGAGAGATAGCAGGTCGAGTCGTGGATTGTCTGGTTGACACCGGAGCTACATTGACTCTTATCTCGTCCAAGGTATGGAACAACATCAACGATGGCAGCAAGTTGAATACTTTTGACCGAAACATAGAATCAGCATCGGGTGATCTTATAAACAGCCAGGGGAAGACAAGAGAAACGCTGAATATAGATGGTACCCAGTACCAACGCGATGTTGTTGTAGCAGACATTGAGACTGATATGATACTCGGTCTTGATTTCCTCAAGAAAGAAGGAGGGAAGCTGGATTTCGAAAACAACAGTCTGGTCTTAGGACAACAGAGTGTGACCCTGTCTTGCACAGGATCACTAGGCTGCTACAGGGTGGTAGTTACTGAACGGGCCGAGATACCCGCAAGATCTTAAATGATTATTAAAGGCAGAATTGAAAACAACAACTTGAGCAGGACTGAACCATGCCTTATTGAACCCATTCCGAAAGACTGCCATTCAGAAACAAGTATAGCAAAATGTTTGGTTCATGCAAAAGATGAAATACCGGTTCGGGTCATGAACCCAACAAATGAAAAGCAAGTTATTTTCCCTGGAACACAGGTAGCAACTGCAAGCCAGGTATGCGAAATACAGAAGACCAAGTTTCAAACTGAACGGACAGGGAAAGGAACCTCAATACCCTCACGTTTGCAAGACTTATACAATAGGACTGTTGTTGGGTTAGACCCGAAACAGAAGAAAGAAGTAGCTGTACTTCTGAACAAGTATGATGATGTATTTTCAGAATGTGAAAATGACATCGGGCGAACTGGTATCATTAAGCATAAAATCGACACCAGTGATTCGCACCCAGTCAAACAACCAATGCGTCGTATACCCATGCACATGAGCAGCGAGGTTGACACTCAAATTGACCAAATGCTAGAGAAAGACGTGATTCAGCCATCAAAGAGTCCATGGTCGAGTGGCATTGTGTTGGTCAAAAAGAAAGATGGAAGTACACGATTCTGCAATGATTACAGACGACTCAATGATTTGACAGTGAAAGATGCATATCCTCTTCCGAGGATAGATGAATGTCTCGACCAGTTAGCTGGCAACCACTGGTTTTCATGTTTTGACTTGAATTCTGGGTACTGGCAAGTGGAACTCGATGAAGCAGACCGCGGCAAGACGGCATTCAATAGTAGGAAGGGATTGTTTGAGTTCAAAGTAATGCCATTTGGTCTTTGTAATGCACCTGCAACATTTGAAAGACTCATGGAGACTGTTTTGACCGGGTTACAGTGGGAGATATGTTTGATTTACCTAGACGATATCATCGTCACAGGTAAAAGCTTTGATCAGATGATCACAAACCTGTGTCAAGTGTTAGATAGATTCCGAGAGGCAGGACTCAAACTGAAACCGAAGAAGTGTCACCTCTTTGCCAAAGAAGTTGAGTTCCTGGGCCACATCATATCAGCCGACGGAATTAGGACCGATCCCAAAAAGACTGAAGCGATCAGAACTTGGCCAGAACCAAAATGCATTAGAGATGTTCGATCATTTTTAGGTCTATGTAGTTATTACAGACGCTTCATATTCAATTTCGCAGACATAGCGAGACCACTACACAAATTGACAAACCTAGGTCAAAAGTTTGAATGGACCGAGTCTTGTGCTGAAGCATTTGAAATACTGAAACAGAAACTGACCGAATCACCCATTTTGACTCATCCAGACTTTAGCAAGTCATTTATACTGGACACGGACGCAAGTGACCAGTCCATTGGCGCAGTTCTGTCCCAGGTGACAGACGGGAATGAACAAGTGATAGCGTACGCGAGCAGAACACTGAGCAAGTCTGAGAGAAAATACTGTGTCACCCGAAAAGAGCTACTAGCGTTAGTTCACTTTGTTAAATACTTCAAACACTACCTGTATGGGACCGACCGCATGGCTCAGTGGTAGAGCGTCCGCCTGCGGTACGGAAGGTCGTGGGTTCGATCCCCGGCCGCGACAGACCAAAGGTCGTTAAAAGTTGGTACTAGTAGCTCCCTTGTCTGCGCTCGACATTAAAAGGTGTAGTTCTAGGACTGGTCGGCCCAGTGTCAGGATAATGTGACTGGGTGGGATGCCCTTGCCATGTGCCCGCGGCAGGGGTATTTCAGTGAGGCAGCACTATAACTTGTCTCATGCGGGTGCAGTCTGCAAATAACTGAAATACTGTTAGTCGGACGTTAAACCCAACTCACTCACTCACTACCTGTATGGTAAACAGTTCCTGGTTCGGACCTATCACGGCTCCTTGACATGGTTGCTAAATTTCAAGAATCCAGAAGGGCAAGTCGCAAGATGGCTTGAAGTCCTGTCATAATTTGAGATGAAAATTGAACATAGAGCTGGTAGGCTACACAAGAATGCTGATAGTCTCAGTAGACGAACATGCAAGCAGTGTGGACTTGATTGTGTAGTAGCAGAGAAAGAAAGATCAAATCCAACTGCAAGACAGTTACACGTCTCAGATGCTGAGACCAAGACAGTTTAAGAGACATTGGAGCTGAAAACGGCTCAGTACAATGGCAAAGACATAGAGTTGGTCAAGAGTTGGATCCAGCAAGGGTATAGATCGAAGTCAACAGAAGTATCGGAGGGAAGCTATTTCATCAAGTCACTATGGACACAGTTTGACAGGCTAGAAGTCAAGGATGAGATGTTAGTACGAAGATGGGATGTCCTCGGGACAAGCATAGTGAATTTGCAGGCCATAGTTCCTCTTTCACAAAGAAGGAATGTTCTCAAATATTCGCATGACATCAGGGCATCGGGTCATTTGGGCATCAAGAAGACACTAAGTAGAATAAGACAGAAGTATTATTGGCCATGTCTTCAGAATGATGTAAAGAACTATGTGAATGGGTGCGAGATCTGTGCCAAGAGAAAAGGGCCAATGAAGACCAAAAGAGCACCGATGCAAGTGACAAGGGCTGGATATGCTATGGAAAGGATCGCCGTAGATATACTGGGGGTGTTGCCTGAAACAGAAAATGGCAACAAATACATTTTGGTAGTAGCAGACTACTTTACCAAATGGACCGAGAGCTACCCAATGCCTAATATGGAGGCATCGACCGTAGCCAGACTGATTGTGGAGCAACTAGTATGTCGTTTCGGTGTGCCTAGAAAGATACACTCAGACCAAGGGAGACAGTTTGAGAGCAATCTGTTTCTGGAAATGTGTAAATTGCTCCAAATTGAAAAGACCAGAACTACGCCGTACCATCCTGAATCGGATGGCATGGTCGAAAGGTTCAATATGACATTGTGTGAGATGTTAAGTGCATATGTGACAGAGAACCACAGAAGTTGGGACATGCACTTACCCTATGTCATGATGGCATATCGCTCAACAGACCACGAGACAACGGGAATGAGTCCAAATATGCTGATGCTTGGGCGAGAAACTAGAGCTCCACTAGACATCTTGTATGCAATGCCGACAAGCATAAAATCTGTCCCGTCAGGTCAGTGGGTCTGGGAGGTACAAGAGGCATTAGAAGATGCACACAGCTTTGTCAGGGAATACACGGGTAGATCTGTTAGGCGTCAGAAACGGTATCATGATAGAAAGCTTAGTTATGAGACTCTAGATAAGGGTGATAATGTTTTTGTATTTTTTCCAGTTAGAAAGGTAGCAGAGTCATCGAAGCTGACTTCATACTGGAAGGGACCGTTCCAGGTGAACGAGAAATTATCTGAAGTTTTGTACAAAATTAATTGTGGCAGATCTGGTTCCTTTCAGGTAATTCATGTTGACAGATTAAGGAAAGCCAGGGACCAGTTACTGATCGGCGAAGAAATTGTACCACAAGCCGAACCATTTTCTCCGGCTGGAGAAATTGACCCAGTCACTGACCCGGTTGAAGACGAAACTGTTGAAGACTTAGGGTCATGCAAACGCAAAAGAAGGAAGCCTGTGTGGTCTCATGACTATGTATTTTCTCTTTGCAGGGCTAACATGGCAAAGACGAAAACTACTCCTCGTACAATATGTGCCATATGCAAATGCTCAGTTCCCCCTGATCAGAGTTACCAGGACCATGTCGTTAGATGTGTCAACAGTAGATTGAAGTGTGAGGCCTGTGGCATGGACTTTAAGAACAAAGAATGCCTTAAACGGCACATGAAGAAAAAGCATCCACAAGAAAGTGGCGATGATATACCTCACAGTGATCATGCAGATAACAGTGACTGGGACGAGGATCCTGCTATAGAGGTAGGAACCATTGAGCTAGAAAGTGGGCGAGTCGTGAGAAAGCGAACCTCACCAACGCCTGTTATGGCACCTGCTAAAAAGGCAGCAACAGCATCAGTTGTTGAAAGCAAATCTGCTTGGGTACAGGTTCAGACGGAACATGATCACAAGACAGTTCAAGCTGAACCAAAGGTTTGCAACAAGAGTGTACAAGTTGATCTAGGAGAAGACACTGAAAGGAAATACACGTGTGAATACTGTGAGATCAAGTATGTGAATGAAGTTATGTATCACTTGCACACGGGATGCCATTCTGTGACGGATCCGTTTAGGTGCAATATCTGTGGTGCAGGCTGCAATGATCCAGTGTCGTTCCAGGTGCATGTCACCAGAGGGCACACAGTGCAGAATTATATTCATTGAGAATCAGGGAGAACATTTTGTTCAAGTTTTATCCAGTTAATATGAAACTGTTTACTGTTGTTTGTTTAGTGTTAGCTTAGAACTGTTCATTTGTTAAACTTTCAGTTTTTTTTATCATTGTGTTAAGCGGGACGCTTAAATCGGAGGCGTGGGTAATGTGCCAATTGGCTCCTTTTTTGATAGTTTTACCCATTCCTCAACTTTTGTTTATTTGGGTTATTTAGTAGTTTAGAGAGTATTTAGTTCTTCTGCATTGCCCTAAGGAAGCGGCTAACAATTAATGGAAAGAAACTACCCAGTAATGTGAGTAATTACATCGTATTTGCTAGTTATAGTCTAAGACTTATTGGTTTATAATATTGAAACGATGCTTTGGTATATTTGTGCAATAAAAGGTATTGGAATGGCCAGCTACGTGATTCAAGAACGACAACATGTGGGGACGAATAAGTTAAGCGTGGTACCAAGAATTAACAGGGTACCACTCATAAGTGTATATAAACAGTGATTTTCTATTGCATGGCGCATTTGCCTCTCGATCGACGTAGAGTTAACATCGTTGATAATAAATGCCATTATTGTTTTAACTTTGGTTAGTTTGCGGAAGGGGACACTCAGACCGGATTGTATGTTTATATATTTTATATAAACTGCGTTCCAACGTGCAGAGTCTCCTATACCAAATACACGATATACCGGGTTATAACAGCGCTTAACAGATAGGACTGAGTGTGTACTGAGTACATAGGACCGAGTCGGTGTTTGACTCAGTCGTTGATAGACTCGGTGCTGGACCCATTCATAGGACCCAGTCAGTGACTGAGTCGGTCATAGGACTGAATCATATTGCATGAGTCTCAGTGATCTATACGTTCACTGAACCCGTAGGTCTAGGGCTTGTATATCTGACCCGTGTTGGAATACCGGCCTTGGAGTTTATACTGTTTCTTACTATTTGGTATTAAACACTGCATTTAAAACTTAGTTATATTAGAACTGGTTAGACTGGGTGGTTTCTTACTGAGTAATTCTGTTTGATTCTGTATATATTAAATCATAGACCCAATCATTGTTTGATTAAGGGAATATCGCGACCCATTCATTCATTTAGTTTGTTTAATCACAGAAGCAGATAGCTTGAGGAAAATTATATTATATAGATCTAGTGTATTTTGACCGAGTCATACATAAGCAAAGAAGCTTCAGGAATATTTGTATATATAGGGTACACTTGGTCAGGGTACTGAGTGAGACACGCTCGAGACACGTTACAATTGGTGGCAGCGGTGGGATGAAGACAATTGCCGGACTGGAATTGCCTTACCCACGGTTATTTCCCAGGCCAAATCTCGGGTCGAGATTTCTCGGAGGGAAAAGTATTGTAACAGCGATGCTGTTAGGTATATAAGCGCTATAAACACTCCTTGCCAGGGAGCTAGCTCTTTGGCGACGTGGTTTATGTGCTTGGAAAGGTTGCGAAGTTGAGCAACAGTCTGTGCGGCTCCTGGCTGGATGGGTGACCGCCAGGGATTGCCGATGGCACACGTTACAGTTGTTTACATAACAGCACAAAAGTACAGGGCCAGACAACACACTTTAGTAACTCGCCACATATTATGTAGTGGGCTTTGGTCTAATGGATATGTACGTAGTCTTGCAAACAGGGGGTCGTGGGTTCGAATCTCAAGCTATGCAGTTTACTTTTCTTTCTTTTTTTAAACTGATTTGCTATTTGTAATTTTCTTTTTTAATTTTTATTCTTTTTCAATTATGTTAATATTTTGTAAATAATTATTATATGTTATTATTAATATTTATTGTTTTGTACGGACAGTATTTTAATGAAAAAAAAATTAGTCACTGGTAAGAATCGAACTCAAGACCGCCACATGCATGTCCTGATACATATCCATTGCACCAAGACAACTATGTTGAAAAAATTGCGACTTGTTAAGGCTTTTAAAAATAAAGAAGCGCTGTAGTCGCTTCGTTTTGTTTACATTATAGTAGGTCATGTTTTGTTCCAAAATAAGTTGGTCTGTCTGTACCTGTGTAAGTGTACATTGTTTACCTGGCTATTGTGATTGTCAACAGGTCTACTGATTGAGTGTACGGTATGGTGTACAACTAGCGCCATTAGATTGTACTGAACTATAGCAAAGCATTAGTATGGAAGTCAGCATATCAGCCTATCGAGCTCGCATTGGGCGGTATTGTATGTGATAGTGGCAAGAAACGCCCAGGAAGCCACACTAATCACACGCTCAACTGACCTCCACTTTAACCCATTCCCTCATAGGCTATTTTAAGATCCAATCGCTTTGAATGAATTTACCCAAAAGGAGCATTAACTAGAGAAAATGGAAAATTTAGAATTTTGCAGTTTGAAACCATTGTGATAAATAGAGCATTTGCTCCTATAGGAGCAAATGCTCTATTTATCACAATGGTTTCCAGAAGTTACTATTACAGAGGCGTAGAAATGTGTATTTATGGAGGAAAGGGTTAAGAACACTGGCTGTATTCATGATTCTATTGCCGCTTAAACCGATATGCAAACACGCAATTATGACTTACAATTCATACATCAGGTCACAGATTGTGAAGGCAATCAAAGAGTTTGAGTTGATCTTAATGATCCTAATGAAATTTATGCAGACAGACACATCGGAATTGAAATATGATATGTCGGCATTTAAAACTGAACAGAATTAAGTCTGGATTAAGTGTCATCAAAGCAGCAGTCTTTTTAGTTGGCAAGTCTTAATTGTATGAATGTAACCACGTGTCAAAAGGTTAATTTTAGCAAGCTCGTCGACTAACATCTCATTGAAATGTCGCCTGCTTTAACCCTTTACTTTATAAATATGAGATTGTTATAAAATAACATGGACACAGAAACCTTTGGTAGAAACTGTAGAATCATATTTATATTGTATCATAAGCAAAACTGAGCAGCCCCTGATCAGATGGTTCCTACAGGAACCGTCTGATTTGGGTCTACTCTGTTTGCAAAGGCACAGAAAAGCATATTTATGGAGTAAAGAGCTAAAACTAAAAACAAAATCTACCAAAAGACCAGGCCCCGAGGTTATAAACTTTTTGCTTGAGTCTGAGATCATTCTCAAGCATCTGATTGGTCAGATTCTGAGCTTGCTCAGAATCTGACCAATCAGATACTTGAGAATGATCTCAGACTCAGACTCAGCGTTTTATAACCTTGGACCCAGAGCGTCAATCAGTCCAGATCCTGGTGAGAAGGTTGACCCTTTCCCTAATAAAAATGTGTTTTCACGCATTTGCAGACAGAATAGGCCCCGATCAGACGGCTCCTATATGAGCCTATAGGCGTAACATATTAGGAGTGACACTTTAGGAATGATGCGTTAGGAGTGACCCTTTAGTAGTGACGCGTTAGGAGTGATGTATTAGGAATTATGCATTAGGAGTGATGTATTAGTAGTGTCACATTAGGAGTCTCAAAAGTTGTTTCTAACAAGAGCTGTCACAGGACAGCGCGCTCGACTATTCTCAGAATTGTTAGTGTAAAAATGCGTGAGAATAGTGTCAATGATACTATATAAGCAAGTAATCAGTCTCAGTAAAATATCTTTAATAGTATTCAGGATGTAGGATCTCTTTGAACTATTTAATGAAAAAAGGGCAATAATTACTGTTAAAATGCTTGACAGAGTAATGTTCTCTTGTCTACAGATGAAGCAAGTGATAGTGAACAAGTGTTCCAAGTTTCAAAGCTTTATCTCAAAGGGTTATGTAAATAAGTGGACTTAACCAGAAACTTAACCAGAAATTATAAGTTAAAAGGGCCATAATTCTGTCAAAATGTTTGACAGAGTTATGTACTCTTGCCTACTTATGACGCTTGTAGTGGTGAACAAGTGTTCCAAGTTTCAAAGGGTTAGGTAAACAAGGGCTGTCCGCAGACAGCGCGCTACACTTTCTTTAGTGCTGGATAGTGTAGTGGAAATCTAAGTCGGAAAGGGCAGATAACTATAGCAAAATTAATTTTAGGCTTATATGCCCTTGTGGAATGGATCCCCCTTGTAATAGTTAACGTGCATACCAAATTTGAACCAAATATCTTGGACAGTACCTGAGACATGGACCTTAACATAAAACTTAACCAACAATGAAAATTCTAAGTCGAAAAAGGGGCAAAATTAATTTTAGGGGCTCATACCCTTGTGAAATGGGCTGCCCTTGTGATAGTAAACATACAAACCAAATATGAACCAAATATCTTTGATGGTTTCTGAGAAAAGGACCTTAACAAAAAGGTTAAGCGACACCGGCGCCGACGAGAGGGTCATGACAATAGCTCCGCTTTTTGAAAAAGTGGAGCTAATAAGTGGACTTTAACGAAAAAACTTTACCAAAAATTCTAAGTTTAAAAGGGCTATAATTCTGTCAAAATGCTTGACAGAGTTATGTACTCTTGTCTACATATCAAGTATGTGATGGTGAACAAGTGTTCCTAGTTTTAAAGCTTTATCTCAAAGGGTTATGTAAATAAGCGGACTTTAACAAAAACCTTAACCAAAAGTTCTAAGTTAAAAAGGGCCATAATTCTGTCAAAATGCTTGACAGAATTATGTACTCTTGCCTACAGATGAAGATTGTGATGGTGAACAAGTGTTCCAAGTTTCAAGGTTAAAGGCAAAAAGTGGACTTTAACAAAAACCTTAACCAGTCTGTGATGCCGACGTCGGGGCGGGGCGAGTAGGATACCACTTTTGCAATAATAACCAGAATTGCAATAAATTTATTGCGAAACTGGTTGGGATGTAAAATGGGTCCAAATTCGTATTGCAATTACTTGACAACCAGTTTCGCAACAAGAGGGCCATGATGGCCCTAAATCGCTCACCTGGCCTTACGGTTTCAGAGAAGAAGATTTTTAAAGATTTTCCTATTAAAAACTGATAAGCTCAATGGGCGGGCCATATTTGGTCCAGGGGTCATAATTTACATAATATTTGTAGAGGACCATTAGATAATGCTACATACCAAATATCAATGGTCTAGGCCTTACAGTTTCAGAGAAGAAGATTTTTAAAGATTTTCCTCTGAAAAGCTGATAAGCCCCGGGGCTGGGCCATTTTTGGTCCGGGGGTCATAATTTGAACAATCTTTGTAGAGGACCATTAGATGATGCTACATACTAAATACCAAAGGTCTAGGCCTTACGGTTTCAGAGAAGAAGATTTTAAAGATTTTCCTATGAGAAACTGATAAGCCCTAGGGCGGGGCCATTTTGGTCCTGTGGTCATAATTTGAAATATCTTTGTAGAGGACAATTAGATAATGCTACATACCAAATATCAATGGTCTAGGCCTTACAGTTTCAGAGAAGAAGATTTTTAAAGATTTTCCTCTGAAAAACTGATAAGCCCCGGGGCGGGGCCATTTTTGGTCCGGGGGACATAATTTGAACAATCTTTGTAGAGGACCATAAGATAATGCTACATACTAAATATCAAATGCCTAGGCCTTACAGTTTCAGAGAAGAAGATTTTTTCAAGATTTTCCTATGAAAAACTGATAAGCCCCGGGACGGGGCCATTTTTGGCCCGGGGGTCATAATTTGAACAATCTTTGTAGAGGACCATAAGATGATGCTACATACTAAATACCAAAAGTCTAGGCCTTACAGTTTCAGAGAAGAAGATTTTTAAAGATTTTCCTATGAGAAACTGATAAGCCCTGGGGCGGGGCCATTTTTGGCCAAGGGGTCATAATTTGAACAATCTCTGTAGAGGACCGTTAGATGATGCTACATACCAAATATCAAAGGTCTAGGCCTTACGGTTTCAGAGGAGAAGATTTTTAAAGATTTTCCTAAAAAAAACTGATAAGCCCCAGGGCGGGGCCATTTTTGGTCCGGGGGACATAATTTGAACAATCTTTGTAGAGGACCATTAGATAATGCTACATACCAAATATCAAATGTCTAGGCCTTACGGTTTCAGAGAAGAAGATTTTTAAAGATTTTCCTATGAGAAACAGATAAGCCCCGGGGCGGGGCCATTTTTGGCCCGGGGGTCATAATTTGAACAATCTTTGTAGAGGACCATTAGATGTTGCTACATACTAAATACCAAAGGTCTAGGCCTTACAGTTTCAGAGAAGAAGATTTTTAAAGATTTTCCTATGAAAAACTGATAAGCCCCGGGGCGGGGCCATTTTTGGTCCGGGTGTCATAATTTCAACAATCTTTGTAGAGGAACATTAGATGATGCTACATACCAAATATCAAAGGTCTAGGCCTTACGGTTTCAGAGGAGAAGATTTTTAAAGATTTTTCTAAGAAAAACTGATAAGCCCCAGGGCGGGGCCATTTTTGGTCCAGGGGACATAATTTGAACAATCTTTGTAGAGGACCATTAGATGATTCTACATACCAAATATCAAAGCTCTAGGGTTTGTGGTTTCAGAGAAGAAGATGTTTAAGTAAATTGTTGACGACGCACGACGCACACCGCACGACGCACATACGCACGACGCACGACGACGGACGCCGGACACTGCCCCCTCACAATACCTCACCTGGCACTTTGTGCCAGGTGAGCTAAAAATAGAAACTGAGATGACCGTTACTCGAATTTTATACGGAATGCAAAAAGCATTGCACGTTGTTCTGGGATAAATAATCATGTCTATTTCAATTAAAATATAGACAATCTAGATTCAACTGATCCTCTTGTTCAAACTCAGTCACGTTTTCTATAAATACTTTAATATTCAAACTCCTTATTGGTTAGTGATAGTTTGACTGCGTATTTTTATATTACAAAACCTCGCGCATACGAAAAGCCACAACTCGTCCCGTACGGTAGACTTTACTATCCCAATTTAAAACTTCTTGAGATAAATTGTAAACCATCCCAGAATACGCCGATATCCAATTACAACACTATGGAGAGACCTGGTGGTTTCTCCAATAATTCCGTCTACCACTTTGCTCGAGGTAGCAAGGTTGTGCTAGCAGAAGACAACATCCGAGCATCCCAATGGCCAGCCAAAAATCTGGATCTAAATCCGATAGAATATGTATGGGCTCATTAAAGAGGCAGGTTAGAGACCAGTTACAGCCCCTTAATATGGGTGCACTCACGCGTGACGTTGTTCGATTGTGGGCAAAAATTCCTCAGCTTTATTTTCAGAGGTTTATCGTGTCCATAAGGAAGAGGTGCTGTTATTGCAGCACGAGAGGGGGTCAACGTGTTACCAGCATTTTGTGACTTTTTGTTTTGAGGGTTACCATGATACCCTTTTTGTTATGTTTGATATGCTAACGTTATCTGATTTAGATGAAATCCACCATGAATATTTGGAATAAAATGTACAAAACATTTAGGTTTGTATAATACAGTCAATACCCTACCCACTTATGTTTACTTCGGCAAAAGCGAAGCGAAATATTCACAAACATGCAGTCAAAGATTATTACCAGATACTGAGCAGAAATAAAATTTCAATAAAAGATGTGAATAATTCATTCAATGATCTAGTGATGAAAGCGTTGGAGTTGCTACTGTGCTTTTCGGATGGGGGTCAACTTGGCCCATTTCCAACTCGGACCGCATGTCTATGATTGCCAATTCTCTTCATTGCAAATCCAAACTAGCTCATTTAGATATTTAGCTGTATAAACAGCAAGCTTGCTACTTATATAGTTAAATACCTAAATGAGCTAATTTTATGGACTAATGGTGAGGGTTGTGTTGAAAACAAATTAATATTTCTAATTTTCATTTGATAACATTGAAAATATCCATATTGTGCAGAGAGTTATGCAATCTGAAAGGCTTATGCAGACAAGGTACACATTACTATTGTAGCTTGAAAAGTTGACCGCATGTCTATGATTGCCAATTCTCTTCATTGCAAATCCAAACTAGCTCATTTAGATATTTAGCTGTATAAACAGCAAGCTTGCTACTTATATAGTTAAATACCTAAATGAGCTAATTTTATGGACTATCGGTGAGGCTTGTGTTGAAAACAAATTAATATTTCTAATTTTCATTTGATAACATTGAAAATATCCATATTGTGCAGAGAGTTATTCAATCTGAAAGGCTTATGCAGACAAGGTACACATTACTATTGTAGCTTGAAAAGTTTATTCGAATACAGCCCCTCCAATAGGCTAAAGAATCACACGGCATAAGGTTATCATTCTGAGCAAGAATCACACGGCATAAGATTATCATTCTGAGCAAGCGTGATCAAGATTAGGCAGAAAATGTGGCTTCTAGAGTGTAGGCAAGATTTTTCTAAGATTTGACCTAGTGACCTACTTTTTCACCCCACACCACCCACAACCGAACTCAAATGAGAGATCATCAAGGTTATCATTCTGAGCAAGTTTGATCAAGATTGGGCTGAAAATGTGGCCTCTAGGGTGTAAACAAGATTTTTCTAAGATTTGACCTAGTGACCTACATTTTGACCCCAGCCCACCCATGATGGATCTCAATTGAGATATCATCAAGGTCATCATTCTGAGCAAGTTTGATGAAGAATAGGCAGAAAATGTGGCTTCTAGAGTGTAAACAAGATTTTTCTAAGATTTGACCTAGTGACCTACTTTTTGACCCAAGCCCACATATGATCAAACTCGATCAAGATATCATCAAGGTTATCATTCTGAGCAAGTTTGATGAAGATTAGGCAGAAATTGTGGCTTCTACAGTGTAAACAAGATTTTTTTAAGATTTGACCTAATGACCTACTTTTTAATCCTGCCCCACCCATGATCGAACTTGATCGAGATATCATCAAGAATATCATCCTGAGCAAGTCTGATCAAGATTGGACTAAAAATGTGACCTCTAGATTGTTCACAAGGTTTTTCAATAATTTGACCCAGTGACCTAGTTTTTAACCGTATGTGACCCACTTTCAAACTCATCCAAGTTTCTATCAAGACAATCATTCTGACTAAGTTTCATGAAGATTGGACTAAAAATGTGACCTCTAGAGTGTTCACAAAGATTTTGAATAATTTGACCTAGTGACCTAGTTTTTGACCCCACATGACCCACTTTCGAACTCATCCGAGATTTTTTCAAGACAATCATTCTGACCAAGTTTCATGAAGATTTGGCTACAAATGTGACCTCTAGAGTGTTCACAAGCCAAATGTTGACGACGCACGACGCACGACGCACGACGCACGACGCACAACGCACGACGCCGGACGCCGGACGGAGCACCATGACAATAGCTCACTTGAGCAAGCTCAGGTGAGCTAATAAAAACCAGAATTGCAATAAAATTTTCTAGATTCAAGAAATAGGTTACTGTTGCATTTCGGGTAGTTGCTAGTAGTTGCAAACAACTTAACAGGACATACCCGGACGAAAACAAAGCCCAAATGGGCTTATCAGTAAATTAGGAAAACAACCAATTTTCGAATACGTAAGTTCAGAACAGGCAGTTTTTGGTCAATGTCATAGATGACTGATAAGCCTATTAGGCTTCCATATTATCCGAATTAGCTTTAAAAAGATGTTTGCAACTACCTTCGAAACAAATAATCCTATAATCGACTAATTTATCAATCCAGCCGGAGTTCAAACAGAGAAAACACTTGATTGGTTTTCTAATTTACTGATAAGCCCATTTGGTTTGCATCCGGGTATGTCCTATTAAGATGTTTGCAACTATTAGCAACTACCCGAAATGCAACAGTAACTTATTTCTTTCATCCAGAAAAGTTTATTGCAATTCTGGTTTTTATTGCAAAACTGGTTGTCAAGTAATTGCAATACGAATTTGGACCCATTTTACATGCCAACCTGTTTCGCAATAAATTTATTGCAAAACTGGTTGGGACTACGCTGTCAATCCCCAATGTTCAAACAGAAAGAGACGATATACGGTTGGTTTCATAATGTGCTGATAAGCCCATTTAGGCTTTGTTGGCATTGCGATGTGTCCATTTGAGATGTTCGCGTCTGTTAACAACTGCCGCCGATACATGAATAATCCATTTCTCCAATATAGAAAAGTTTATTGCAATTCTGGTTTTTATTGCAAAAGGTTTGTTGGCATTGCGATGTGTCCATTTGAGATGTTCGCGTCTGTTAACAACTGCCGCCGATACATGAATAACTCATTTCTTCAATATAGAAAAGTTAATTGCAATTCTGATTTTTAGCTCACCAGAGCACAAAGTGCTCAAGGTGAGCTATTGTGATACCCCTGTGTCCGGCGTCCGTCGTCCGTCTGTCCGTCTGTCTGTCCGTCAACAATTTCAAACGACTTCTTCTCTGAAACTGACTGCCCAATTGTAACCAAACTTGGTCAGATACATATTGTGGGTCGGTGCTTCAAAAGTTGTTAAAAGATAGTGGGTGGGGCCATCGGTCTTGTTGCCATGGCAACTGTGCACAGTATCTAGAAAAATCTTCTCCAGAATGACTTGTCCGATTTGAATATAGTTTTCACCAAAATGTTTCTCAGTTGATAGACTTTAAAAGTTATTAAAAGAATTTTGATTCGGCAAAAAACATGGCCGCCAGAGGGCGTGGTCATTTTTTCCATTTATGGTAATATGGAATTTTTCATAGGAAAATCTTTAAAAATCTTCCTATCTGAAACTGTAAAGCCTAGACCTTTGATATTTGGTATGTAGCATGATCTTATGGTCCTCTACAAAGATTGTTCAAATTATGACCCCCGGGCCAAAAATGGCCCCGCCCAAGGCCTTATCAGTTTTTCATTGGAAAATCTTTAAAAATCTTCTTCTCTGAAACTGTAGGGCCTAGAACTTTGATATTTGGTATGTAGCATGATCTTATGGTCCTCTACATATATTGTTCAAATTATGACCTCCGGGCCAAATATGGCCCCGCCCAAGGGCTTATCAGTTTTTCATAGGAAAATCTTTAAAAAATCTTCTTCTCTCAAACTGTAAGGCCTAGACCTTTGATATTTGGTATGTAGCATGATCTTATAGTCCTCTACAGATATTGTTCAAATTATGACCCCGGACCAAAGATGGCCCCGCCCAAGGGCTTATCAGTTTTTCATAGGAAAATCTTTAAAAATCTTCTCTCAAACTGTAAGGCCTAGACCTTTGATATTTGGTATGTAGTATGCTCTAATGGTCCTCTACAAAAGTAGTTCGAATTATGACCCCCCGGGCCAAAAATGGCCCCGCCCAAGGGCTTATCAGTTTTTCATTGGAAAATCTTTAAAAATCTTCTTCTCTGAAACTGTAAGGCCTAGACCTTTGATATTTGATATGTAGCATGATCTTATGGTCCTTTACAAAGAGTGTTCAAATTATGACCCCCGGGCTAAAAATGGCCCCGCCCAAGGGCTTATCAGTTTTTCATAGGAAAATCTTTAAAAATCCTCTTCTCTCAAACTGTAAGGCCTAGACCTTTGATATTTGGTATGTAGCATGATCTTATGGTCCTCTACAAATATTGTTCAAATTATGACCCAGGGCCAAAAATGGCCCGCCCAAGGGCTTATCAGTATTTCATAGGAAAATATTTAAAAATCTTCTTCTGAAACTGTAAGGCCTAGACCTTTGATATTTGGTATGAAGCATGATCTTATGGTCCTCTACAAGATTGTTTAAATTATGACCCCGGGCCAAAAATGGCCCCGCCCAAGGGCTTATCAGTTTTTCATTGGAAATTCTTAAAAAATCTACTGAAACTGTAAGGCCTAGACCATTGATATTTGGTATGTAACATGATCTAATGGTCCTCTACAAATATGTGGCTGTGGCTTGTGGTCCTCTGCCAAAAATGTTTAACTTACGATCCTGACCACTGGGCGAAACTTGGCCCTGCCTCAGGGCTTATCAGTTTTTCATGGGAAAAATATAAAATATTATTTTTCTCTGAAACCATAAGGCTTAGACCTTTAATTAATGGCATACTGCTTTGCTTTGTGGTTCTCCACCAAGGTTGTACTCATGATTTCTTTTGGTCAAAATGCCCCCACCCCTGGGGTTATCTCAGGTGAGCGCTTCAGGGCCTCATGGCCCTCTTGTTATTGCAAAAGTGGTTGTCAAGTAATTGCAATACGAATTTAGACACTTTTTACATCTCAACCAGTTTCGCAATAAATTTATTGCAAAAGTGGTTGGGACTACGCTGTCAATCCCCAATGTTCAAACAGAAATAGACGATATAAGGTTGGTTTCATAATGTGCTGATAAGCCCATTTAGGCTTTGCTTGCATTTGGATGTGTCCATTTGAGATGTTCGCATCTGTTTGCAACTGCCTCCAAAGCACGAATAACCCATTTCTCCAATGTAGAAATGTTTATTGCAATTCTGGGTTTTATTGCGAAACTAGTTGTCAAATAATTGCAATACAAATTTTGTCACTTTTTACACCCCAGCCAGTTTCGCAATAAACATTTTGTAATTCTTGAAAAGGTGTCTCATCTAGTAGACTATGGCAAATTGGTCTTCATTGTTATCATTCCTGTCAAATTTCAATTATATATTAAATTCAGAACAGGTAGTTTTTGGCAAGTTCATGGTTGGCAGATAAGCCCATTAGGCTTCCATACTATCCGAATTAGCTTTAAAAAGTAAAGTTCAACTACCTTCGAAACAAACAATCAAATAATTGACTAGAGAAAACACTGATAAATGGTTGTTTTCCTAATTTACTGATAAGCCCATTTGGGCTTTGTTTTCGTCCGGGTATGTCCTGTAAAGTTGTTTGCAACTACTAGCAACTACCCGAAATGCAACGGTAACCTATTTCTTAAATCTAGAAAATTTTATTGCAATTCTGGTTTTTATTGCGAAACTGGTTGTCAAGTAATTGCAATACGAATTTGGACCCATTTTACATCCCAACCAGTTTCGCAATAAATTTATTGCAATTCTGGTTATTATTGCAAAAGTGGTTGTAACATAGCTCCACTATTCTTCGAATAGTCGAGCTAAAAAGGATAGATATTTTATTTGTACCACTTTTTATAACAAAGCTTAAAATCAACAAGATATAATTGTAACGGAATACATTAAATTATATGCCCCAAAAGAACCGGACAACAGGTACTGATGAGCAAATTATGTAAATATTCACCAGTCACAGGCCATCACCAGATTACTGGGGCAACCAACACTTTTGAAACATACTTTTCAAAGTTCGGAGTACCCATATACCCCTACTTACCAATTTTCAGCAAGATCTAATATTTTTTACCAATAAGAGGTCCCCACTTCGTATGGTAACCAACTATTTCGAAACACCTACGATTGAGTTTGGGGTACCCAAATACCACCATCAAACCAATTTTCAGCAAAATCGAACAATATGATATAAATTTCGGCCAATTTGAGCCCAACATTCGGATACCATGGCAACATTTTAAAAACCGAAGGCAAATGCACAGCAATGTCCATGTGTCGTTTCATTAGGACCGGACTATTACTTACTAAGAAATGTGTCTGACAAGTTCACGGCGGAAGAAGAAGAATAATAAGAAGAAACGGAGTAAACACAATATGTCCCACAACTTCGTTACATGTACATTTTTATAGCACACTTTCGAGCATGGTACATAACAGTAAGTGCTTTAAATGAGAATATCAATATTAATAATAAGAACGTGTCAAAAAAGGCAGAACCCCTCTAATGCGACAACTTAATGAATAAACATGGTTGTATTCATACGCAAGTGGTTGCTTAATGCAGGACAAGAATAATGCAGAAAGCTCCTCTAGGAGCTTTCTGCATTACTTTTGTCCTGCATTAAGCTACCACCTGCATATAGCACCCATAACTATACCTCTTTTAGGTGGTCGTATTAGCGGGGTTTTACTGTATATAGAACTTGACTTTAACCCTTTACTCCATGAATATTCATGTAATAATAAGGACATCGTTATACATGTAATTGATAAACTGATTTTATAAGTGTACACCAACACAGGAGTTGCTGGCCATGCTAGAAAATGTAGAATCTACATTATTTCATAAGCAAACCCATTACCTCATAGGTTATTTTTAGATCCAACCTCTTTGAACAAATCTAACAAAAATGAGCATTTACTAGAGAAAAGGAATTTTTTAGAATTGTGTAATTTTTAAACCATTATGATAATGTGTAATTTTTAAACCATTATGATAATTTTTAAACCATTTGCTCCTATGGAGCAAATGCTCTATTTATCAGTGGTTTCAAACTGACTTTTACAGAGGCGTAAAAGGCGTATTTACGGAGGAAAGGCTTAAACACAATAACGAGATCATTAATATAGGTTAGCTGAATTATGTATAATGGAATATGTACGAATGATGTTTTGGTAGAAACTATAGAGTCAAATCCATTATACTGTCATAAGCAAACAGAGCAGACCCTGATCAGATAACTCCGACAGGAGCCGTCTGATCTGGGTTTACTCTCTTTGCAAAAACGTGAAAAGGCGTTTTTATGAGGGAAAGAATTAACATGGCACATTGAAAGAATTATCACCGTCAATAGAATAATGTGTCTACTGGAATTTGAAATCTTATTTTCAAGGGTTGTGTAAAGCATAGGTGTTTGTCGTGTGCTACCCCACTACCCGGCCATTTGCACCCCCCCCCCCCTCATTTAAAAGTGAACTAAAAAATCTGATTATATCTTTCTGTGAGGTTGCAGAGGGGGTAGCAGATGGGTGGGTAGTGGGTAGCACACGACAAACACCTGTGATGTAAAGGACAATAAACCAAGTCACACGTTCTAAAGCAAAACTACACTGGCTGGACCATACGATCTGAGATTCGAGCTGATAAACATGAAACTTGTCCGCATCCCTGTCATATATTGTATTTACTGCAGACACCGCTTCAGATGGATTCATACGTGTCTTCAACATTTTTATCACTCCGGTCAAGTTCTTCGTATCTACCTGAAGCTGTGTTGTTAGGTTCTACATAACCGGAAGATGCCCTAAACAGAAAACACAAGATGACGTCACCAAGCCTTTCGCAAATAACTGTAGGCTACCTTCAATCTATACTGGCTTTTTACTAACTAGAACGATTTAAAGGATAATAACATCACACATATAACAACTTAGATATAAAATGCCTGATATGTTTTTAAACAATAGAAAATTGTGTCTGTAAGATGACCCGTGGTGGTGCTTGCCTAGCTGCATGTAAAATTCCGAAGTCATTTGATCTTGACATTGGGCTTGCGGGCAGCATGGGCTGGGTGCGCAATGAAAGTAATGGGTGGTGGTTAATGTGAATACATATGCAATTCCGTGCCAATAGCTATAGTGGTTCGTGAGATATAAGACAATGGGAAAACTGACAACTGCACATAATTTTAAGCGTGACACACAGACAGACGGGCGGACGGACGGACGGGTCGGTGCAAAACGCAATGTTCCCTGGCTATCGTCAACGGGGGTCAAAATAGTTCTACAAGATCAGTGCAGAATGATAGTATAAAATTATATTTTCATGTTACGGAAACATTTGAATTTGCCATAATTTGGTCGGTTATGAAGTTTTACCATTTCCTTCATATAACCCCCTTTTCACGCATTTACAAACTGGGTAGACCCAGATAAAACTGTTCCTATAGAAACCATCTGATCAGGGTCTGCCCTGTTTGCCAATGGAATTTCATAGAACTATTTCACTACTTTCTAAAATGGTTACAATGTTCCAAATTTCATTATAAGTATTTTGACCATGGATATTCAGTAGGTATTGAGATTTGGAATAAACATAGAACAGGGAAGGGGTTAACATTCATAGGCATACAATGTGTTAACACTCATAGGCATACAATGTGTTAACACTCATAGGCATACAATGTGTTAACACTCATAGGCATACAATGTGTTAACAGTCATAGGCATACAATGTGTTAACAGTCATAGGCATACAATGTGTTAACACTCATAGGCATACAATGTGTTAACACTCATAGGCATACAATGTGTTAACACTCATAGGCATACAATGTGTTAACAGTCATAGGCATACAATGTGTTAACAGTCATAGGCATACAATGTGTTAACATTCATAGGCATACAATGTGTTAACACTCATAGGCATACAATGTGTTAACACTCATAGGCATACAATGTGTTAACACTCATAGGCATACAATGTGTTAACAGTCATAGGCATACAATGTGTTAACATTCATAGGCATACAATGTGTTAACACTCATAGGCATACAATGTGTTAACACTCATAGGCATACAATGTGTTAACAGTCATAGGCATACAATGTGTTAACATTCATAGGCATACAATGTGTTAACATTCATAGGCATACAATGTGTTAACACTCATAGGCATACAATGTGTTAACAGTCATAGGCATACAATGTGTTAACAGTCATAGGCATACAATGTGTTAACATTCATAGGCATACAATGTGTTAACATTCATAGGCATACAATGTGTTAACAGTCATAGGCATACAATGTGTTAACACTCATAGGCATACAATGTGTTAACAGTCATAGGCATACAATGTGTTAACACTCATAGGCATACAATGTGTTAACAGTCATAGGCATACAATGTGTTAACACTCATAGGCATACAATGTGTTAACAGTCATAGGCATACAATGTGTTAACAGTCATAGGCATACAATGTGTTAACATTCATAGGCATACAATGTGTTAACACTCATAGGCATACAATGTGTTAACAGTCATAGGCATACAATGTGTTAACAGTCATAGGCATACAATGTGTTAACATTCATAGGCATACAATGTGTTAACATTCATAGGCATACAATGTGTTAACACTCATAGGCATACAATGTGTTAACAGTCATAGGCATACAATGTGTTAACAGTCATAGGCATACAATGTGTTAACATTCATAGGCATACAATGTGTTAACATTCATAGGCATACAATGTGTTAACACTCATAGGCATACAATGTGTTAACATTCATAGGCATACAATGTGTTAACATTCATAGGCATACAATGTGTTAACATTCATAGGCATACAATGTGTTAACATTTCGGACACGATGGTTGGCCAGCTAGAGTCTACGACCAACCGCTGGACAGATGAGCAGCTTCGGTTAACCCCTGAACTCGTGAATACTTTCATAATAAACAATGGCACCATAAATATGTATTAGCTGTTTTTAATGATGGCATATAGATCTATACACATGATATCATCATTCTGCTGATGGCAGAAAAATATCTGTATCATTTTGAAAGTAAACAGTGCAGACCCTGTTCAGACAACTTCTATATGAGCCGTCTGATCTCGGTCCACTCTGTTTGCAAAGACCTTTATATGAAGGAAAGGGTTTTATTTCCCTGTTCAATATTCATGTAACAAATAATGACGTCATCAATATATACGTATAAGCAGGTTTTTTACAATGGCATATCTATACAGGGGTGTGTTTGGTATTTGTAGAAAATGCACCCTCATGTCTAGTATAATTTCATAAGCAAACAGAGCAGGCCCTGATCAGACGACTCCAACTGGAAGCATCTGATCTGGATCTACTCTGTTTGCAAATGTGTACATGTTATTGTAGTGATGGATTTTGCTATTTTGTATTGAAATGTGCTGTTATTATGGCACCCTGACTACAACCGTTGAAGATATATTCTGCAGCTACATAACAGCAAATATTTGCAGTGAAAATTCTTTATTTGAATTTTTTTACATTTAGCTGATGAATATTAATACATGAATATATGAGTTTGTGAATAATTAACTGAATTGTTATAATGAACAATGGGCAATTTCTGTAGAATCAGTATCCATGCTTATAAAGTTTTTAGTTGAGTCTGAGTTCGTTCTCAAGTTTTTGATTGGTCAGATTTGAGCCTTTGGCTCAAATCTGACCAATCAAAAGCTTAAGAACACAAATCTGACCAATCAAAAGCTTGAGAACGAACTCGGACTCAACTAAAAAGCTTTATAAGCATGGACCCAGATCTATATTACTGCATTGGCAAACTGAGCAGACCGTGATCAGACAGCTCGTACAGGAGCCATCTAATTTGGGTCTACTATGTTTGCAAAGGTGTGACAATGTGTAAAGGGTTAAGTACGTACCTGAGCGATTCCGCTGAAATGATAAAAGATAAGTATGAAAACAATAAGCAAGACCGAAGAGAAGGTACAGAATAAGTAAATAATGGGTTGCTTATAATCTGCAAAACAATGTATGATGGCAAAAAGTAGATGTATTTCTAAACATTTAATACCTTAACCCTCCCCCAGTTCTATATGTTCGTTTCAAAAACCAGTACCTACTGAATGATCATGGACAAAATAGCTATAATGAAATATGGAAGGTGAGAACATTGTAGACATTTTAGATAGTAAAGAAACAAAAATATCAAATTCCATTAGCAAACAGAGCAGGCCCTGATCAGACGGCTCCTCTAGGAGCCGTCTGATCTGGGTCTACTCTGTTTGCAAATGCGTTAAAACATGTTTATATGAAGGAAAGCATTACTATGATTAAGAATATTTCCAATATCAGAAAATACAGTATAACCTAACTAATGCGAACATTCAACTAGTTTGTTAACCCTTCGCTTGCTGAATTTTAAAATACAGTTCTCCTTCTTTACCCATGCCCTGTTGTATAATTACATACAGTGACGTTGCGTTCGATGTTGACGTCAGTTTTGAAAATCGCGTATTTTTGCGTATAAAATATATGACATATCTGCAAATAATTACAGCACCAACATGAAATTTATATTGCCGGAAAGAGCTAAACACTACCTTGCCGACTATTATCTTTTTACGTTTCTATGTATTTCTCATTTAATTTTATAATGAACAACTATCGGCGACGTCGTCATTTTTCCGCGAGTGAGATGTAACACAAAACGGTTGTCTGCAATATTCAAAACCTATTTCATTGTTGCCTGTGTGGATATTTTTCCGGGAAAGATCACCAGATGACGTTACTTCGCTTCAGCTTCACGTTGCTACAACGTCCGGACAATAAAATAGTACACGAAAAGTTACAATTCTATGAAATCAACAATGAGGAAAAGGAGAGATTTTGGAAATAAAATCACCAACATGTTGAGTGTTATGATGTGTTCACAGCAAAATTAGTTTTTTTTAAAGTATCATATATGTTGTAAAAGTACATTTGATATGCTAAAAAATGATATACATGTATGTTAACCAGAAATTTAGTAAATGTAACTGGAACAACGCGAAAAACGTGAATATAAATGTCTAGCCACTATGTAACACATGGGTAAAATGTAGACAAATTACCAAAGTGTGCAATTTCATTCTTAAATTGTGAAATTGTACCTGAACCAAACAAAAATATATTTGGAAGATAAAAAGTACATGTGTCAATAAACATAATAATATAATTTTCGGGAGGTTCAAACAATATTTTTGGTGCTTAATAGCGGAACTAAAATGTCTAGCCATGATGTGACGCTTACGTCACTCTGAGCGCGGAATCGACGTCGAGTATCTCTAAACATTTTCGCTCATAACTTTCTTAATATTTGAAGGATTTTAACCAAAAAAAGACGCGTGCCTACACCTATCAACCGTAAATCGTCTCATTTTCGGTTCGGGAAATTAGGATAGATAGAGTGTGCACAAAGTGGAAATGCGCAGTTTCCAGGATAAAAACAGGTCAGTATACGCAGTTGCGGTTTACCCAAAAAATATTCAACATATTGTACCAAGTCGTACATATAACGATGTATGGTTCATTAGAGCAGGTACTCGTCTTCATTTCGTTAAATTCTTTCAAAAAGTATGAACGTTATAAAATATTTCCTACGTCGATTCCGTGCTGTTCGTATTACATCTTGTACAACGGTACGATAGTTTGGTATCTACATTAGAAATGCTTGTATTTAAAGTATGTACAAATGAACGACAAGTAGAAAAATACATATTATTTGTATCGATACCATATTGGTTTCAATTTTATACTATGTACATCCATTTAAATTATTTCTTAAAGTTTGACCAAAGATGTTGCTAATCACGCAAACTCGCCCTGTTTGACGTCGTAAACGGACACCAGACGGCAACGTACTGTGGTTGCGATATTATTTTTCAGAATGGCGTCTTATCAACTGCAGTTCTAAATCCTCGCACATACATTCAAAACAGGTCACTGTAAACACATATCAAACATAAAGAAAATCGAGTGTTTATTTAATTGACAGAAATAGAACACGAATTGAAACCGTTGTTTCTGGTCTTATCAATACTATCTTTTCTTAATCCGTGTGTGTTAATATCATACTTTTTATATGAAAATGTCAGAAATTTATTCCGGAATAAGTACATGTATTACTTTTAAATATCGGACAATTTATTTACAAACAACATGCATTTGAGTAACACTGCTTACATCACGGCGTCGCAGTAACGGCGTTACGCATATCAATTGACGTCAACAAAGAACGTAACGTCACATATCTTCACTGTGTACAAGCATTTCGCTGTGCAATCACTGCCGTGGAGTGCACTGGTTGCACAATCAACTTGTAAATAGTTTTTCTTACATGCATATTCATGGAGGGAAGGTTTAAAATGACTGGAAGTGGAACTTACGTGTTAGATAGCCATCAGTGGGAGTCTGTGGGGTAGTCTGCACCAGGTTATTGCAATCCGGACTACAACAAATAACGCAACTTCAGTAACAGCTCGGCACTTCGAAATTTAAATAATGAAGAACTAATACCTTTATAGACAGGTGGCCGCTTAATGCAGGGTGACAGTCATGCAGTAAGCTCCTCTAGGAGATTTCTGTATGACCTTCATCCTGCATTAACCTTTACTCTATAAATACGCCCTTGCACAGAGTAGATCCAGACCTACAGAAGCCATCTGTGTCGGCTCTGTTTGTTCATAATATAAAATACACTTGAACTTCGATATTTCGAACTCGGATAACTCGAACTTCGGGATAACTCGAACAAAAAGCTCAGTCCTTCCAAAACTTACAATACATAATTGCTCTTAAATATATCGCTACAGATGGCTATGACCTTGAGAAATTGTCAAGATTAGAAATCGGATGACTAGAACTTCTATGATCTCGAACTAATTTGGATGGTCCCTTTAAATTCTACAGTTGTTACCATGGTCACACATTCCGGTGTCTACATGTATGTGTTATTATAACAATTAATCAAATTAATATTCACGATGTCATTAATTCTTACATGAATATTCATGAAGTAAAGAGTTAAAGGCTGATAATGACACTTGCTTCATTGTTCGAACAATCAGGGTTTTACTGTATTTCGGCATTTTTCACAAACTACCTGTACCAGGGGTCCATTTTATGACAGATATTGTCATTATTATTATTATACCACATTTATATACTATGACCACTCTTTAGAATCGTCTCTCCGAAATACGCAACGGCATTAGTAAATAAAGAAATACGCAAGCACATGTGAATTCCTTAGATGACACCAGAGGGCGCTTTTGACGTCATATATTGCTAAGCAACCGACGTCAAATTTAAAATGAACGTCGTAGTCGTGTCGGCGGTAACTTTCTGAATACTTGGACCAAATATGATGTTAATTGGATAAACTTCGATTTTTGCCGAGCAACAGCGCGAACTACCTTAAAGCAAGGTGAGAGTAAAACAGAACGCTCATATAGGAGCGTTCCGTTTTACTTTCACCTTGCTTTAAGCAGCCACCTGTCCTAAATACCAACTAATTAACACAATTTAGTGGTCGTTATAGAGAGGTTTTATTGTAGTACGACGAATTCAACGGGAAATTATATCGATTTATGTTGAATGACTTCACTCTAACTTGTCGCATGCTAGAATAGGTTGTACTTTCGACTATGCGAATAGCTATTGGGAATTAGGAATTGCAACAAAGTATGGTCGTACGATTTTTTCATAAAATGGCACCACACTATTTAGTTTATGTAACCAGTTTATGCCTAACCAACGGCACCAGCTCAGCACGTTTTTGTTGTTGTTGGGGTTTTGTGTGTGTGTGTGTGTGTGTGTGTGTGTGTGTGTGTGTGTGTTTGGGGGGGGGGGTTACATATGGAGTTCAACTCTAAAAGTACCTTACTATCTAAAGGGTCCCGACTTGTACAGAAATGGTGTCGGGATATATTTCAACTTTGTGTCATCTATCCCCTTACACTACATAATATTCTAAGACAAATGGCTCCTAGTTATTTTACCCGATCAATTAAAAGCAATGCAAACTAGAATTGTTTTTTATACAAAAACCGATATCTCTCCTGATATACTCACTTGCCCTGGTCAATTATTGCTGAAATAAGGATAAAAGATAGATGTTCATGTATGTTAACGCATATACACTAATAGTGTAAACAACATGTAAATGAATTATATATATATTAACCCTTATCTCGCTTTTGAACAAAAATAATGTCTGCATAATTCTGGATCAGGTGTAATTTTAACTACATGTACTTCCTAATCAATCAAACTTTTGATAAAATATTGACGGAGTCTCAAACAGTTTGGATCCTGATGAAACGCCGAGTTAAATTACTCGGCGTCTCATCTGTATCCATGCTTATAAAACTTTTAGCTGAGTCGTTCTCTATATTTTGATTGGTCAGATTTGAGCCTCTGGCTCAAATCTGACCAAGCAAGCTTGAGATTCAAACTGTTTGCAAATGAAAGCCATGCTATGATTAGCGGCATAGAACTTTATCGGACCGAATAGTTCAGCTATAAAATTCATACTGTTCTTCGCACAACATTCAAATTAACCCATCGCCTGATATAAGCACCTTTTGGTGTATTTGCAAACAGTAAACCCTGATCGGAGTCTCGTGTAGGAGTCGTCTGATCAGGGTATATTATGTTTGCTTGTTAAATAATATAGGTAGAATTCTACACTTAACCCTTCGCTTGCTGAATTTTAAAATACAGTTCTCCTTCTTTACCCATGCCCTGTTGTATAATTACATATATCTTCACTGTATAATTACATATATCTTCACTGTGTACACGTATTTCGCTGTGCAATCACTGTTGTGGAGTGCACTGGTTGCACACTCAACTTGTAAATAGTGCAGACCCTGGTGAGACAGCTCCAGCAGGAGCTGTCTCATCTGGGTCTTCACTATTTACAGGTAGGTATATTGACGTGAATAGCAAGCGAAGGGTTAATGTCATGATAAAAATCACTTGTTCATATACAAATTATATATTATAAATACGATGAATTCATAAAGTATTTTTCCTAATATGAATATGCATCAGGTAAAATTTAACCAAATCAAACCTGGGAAGTCCATGACAATGTCAATTCCTGGAGATATATTTAAAACTAAGTTTTGCCGAACGAAACATTTTATCCCATTCCCTCATATTGTCGCCTGTTTGACGCCTCTGTAAAAGCTCCATGGGAGCAAATGCTCTATTTATCACTATGGTTTCAAAACTACACAACTATAAAATTTCCCTTTTTTCTAGTTAATGCTTCTTTTCGGTAGATATTTATTCAAAGAGGTTGGGTCTATAAATATCCTATTAGGGAATTGGTTCTAGTAAGTCAGTTGAAAAATACTTACGATGCCTAACAGACATATAACTATGTAGAGAACCGGGTCTGTTTGGTGGAACAGGTAGAACGGGTCGTGTGTATTTTGTGCTGCAAGAAAGAATGACACTACATGTATATTTACACATTTTACACCATCTTAGTCATGTTATGCCGATGTTGTCTTTGTATTGTACATTTTTGTCAACAATAACCTACTGTAATGTTATGTCATGTTACATTATTCCATGCACTGTTATTTGCAAACAATGTGGACCCAGATCAGAGGACTCCTAGTATGCACCGTGTGCCACTCAAAATCCTCCAGCAAGTTTCATTCTTTCACTCTGAAAATTCAGCTTTGACAATGTTAACCCTTTGAATACGGCAAACAAGTGCTCTGGTATGTGCGAACAGGTAGACAGACCGGAGTTCTCCTAGAGGAACCTTCTGATCAGACTTTGGACTGTTTACCATACAAACGCCATTCAAAATACTCCAGGAGGAACAGTGTAGCCATTTTAGAAACTAAAGGAACCGATCTATCAAATTCCATTGGCAAACAGATCTGGGTTTACCCCGTTTGCAGATGCATAAAAAATCGCCTATTTGAAGGAAAGGGTTGAGAGAAACACAGATCAAAATTAACCCCCTGAATGCGGGTAACATATGTACTGTAGTTTTGCAAACATTGTAGACCCAGATCCGAGTGTTCCTAAGGAAGCCATCTAAACATGGTCTATACTGTTATTTCATCTAAATTCTTACCAATTATACATGTTCGTACTGAATGGACTCTGTTGTTAACCCTTCCCTTGTTCTATGTTTATTTCAAATTCCAATACCTAATGAATATTCATGGGCAAAATAGTTACTAAATATGGAAGGTAGAACATTGTAGCCATTTTAAAAACTAAAGAAACAGATATTTCAAATTCCATTAGCAAACAGAGCAGACCCTGATCAGACGGCTCCTCTAGGAGCCGTCTGGTCTGGGTCTACTCTGTTTGCAAAATGCGTGAAAACACGTTTATATGAGGGAAAGGGTAAAACATTTTTAAATTGTTATTATGTGCTAAGATCATTCTGTTACAATGAAAATCAACAAACCTTTTCTCGTTAATGTCAGACTGTTGTGTGCTCTCTTCTGTAACAAAATGTTAGAAAAAGAGATGTATAGTAAGATAACATAAATAACAAAAATACGTAACTGAAAGTAACTGTCGCCGAGTGTCGCAGTTTCGTTTTGTTATCTTTATCATTCTTCTTACATCATTACCCATTTACCTGTTCACTATTCAGGTAAGAAATAATGATATCATTAATGTCATTAATAAAATTATAATGGTATATAGATACATTATATTTTACTCAGGTAGAATCAAATCTATATCCTACCATAAGCAAACGGAGCAGACCCTGATCAGATGGCCCCTACAGGAGCCATCTTATCTGGGTTTACTCTGTTTGCAAAGGCGTGGAAAGGCGTATTTGTGGAATAAAGGGTTAATCAATGCTATCTCACACCGTTAGCCCTTTACTTGTTCAATATGCATGGAAAAATAATGACATCAAGAATATTTATTAGCGGAATTTTTTATATAAACATTTCAAGGAAAATTCTTGCATTGACTTTATCATGTCAATAGCAAACAGAGCGGATTATGATCAAACGACCCCTATAGGAGCCGTCTGATCTGACTAAAACCAAATCAGACCCCGGGTCAAATCGGACCAAAACCAAATCGGACCGGGTCAAATCGGACCATTTTTATAATGGTAATTTATTCATACAATCTTATGTTTTCCAACTATTTTTTCTGGCGAATACCAAAGTATGATAATAAGATGATTTTAATCATGAATTGAACATTTTTTTTATTCAAACATAGGCTTGTTTTGTGTCCTTTTTAGTCAAATTACATATAACAATTTAACTTATCAATTTAAAGATGACTTCTTATTTCGCTTTTATCCGACTGCCTACATACTCCGAAACGAGGTATGAAATTCAATGTATACAATTCAGTTTAACAGTAATATGCAGGAAAGTGAAAATGAATTACACAATCGTCAGTTGATTAAAGTATGCCGTTTACAAATCATGACAGCAAACATTAAACACATCTTCTTTCATGGGTCAATTAATGCAACAAACGCCGATTAAAATAATCAAGCATCTCTAATTATGATATTGTCAGTCAGTGAAGTTAATGCCGTCTAAATATACACGATTATCAAAATCAAAAATATCTTTCTTGCTAAAATAATATCACAACATATACTATAACTAAAGTAAATAATAAAAATATATACATGTACCCAATTATCTGGGGCCCGCCTAAGCACATTTAATATTTACTTAACACCTTTTGTATAAATCAATGCATGACACTTTTTTTCTTATTTTCCCAATTTTAGGTATCTATTGGTTGTCAGTTGCCAATATGTTATATCGGACTAATAAACCATATGGGGCATTCTATTCAATACATAACGTGGTCCGATTTGACCCGGTTCGGTTTGGTCCGATTTGACCCAGGCCGATTTGGTTTTGATCCGATTTGATCCGGATTCGTCTAGCTACCGCCTGTCTGACTATGGCACAGGTGATCATCGTGTTGATAGGTTTGAAAACTGAGAAAATAATTTTCAAACTGTGGAAATGATCTTAGAATGCTTCTAAAATATGTTTTTATCCATATATACCAAATAACGAACTGCCCAGTATCTGAACACAAGGCAAGGTGTTACGCTAGTTAATGATTTGGACAAAAACACTGTAAATATAGAATGTTGGCCGTATATATTTACCTGTGTAACAGGTAGATATAATACTTACTTTGGAAACCTCAGTAAAATTAATAAAAAAAATATCTCCGCCAAACCCAATAATGTTGCTACTAATTAGAATCGTCTCTCCAAGCCAATTCTAATGAGTGGTAGTAAGATATGTTTTTGCTGAGAAATAAGAGATTTTGACAGTCAGCACACGTCTTATCTACCTTATCTACAGATCAGAGTATCATCTGCATACGTACCTGCTGACTGGTGATGCTTGCTCCATATTGGTGGTGTACGTGAACTGCGAGTACGTATGAAGTAGCAAAGACCAAGTGTTAGCAATACGACAGCCAAAATCCAACCCAGGGCTAGGGCCGCGAGAACACTATCGCTACAGACTTTCTCTATCTTTGTCTCCTGTGCGTTTGAACCTTAAATCATTGAGAAAATAAAACTATGTTACCAAAACAACATCCATCTGTTTTGTTCGTAGCCCTTATAGGTCAGCTTTTATAGACTTTCTAGGTCAAACAAATTCCTTCACAAACAATTTCTATACCCTGCGACAGATCTATACGTGATTATGAATACATGCATATCAAAAGTCCTCAGAAAAATAATGGTGCGTTTTCGAGAAAAATGAATTCAAAGGTCACCAAAAGTATGAAATTCTTGTTGTCATGTAATGCTCAACATAACTGGCCTATTAAGGTTATTCCGTTATTTGCGATCAGGGTCCATGCTTATAAAGCTTTTAGTTGAGTCTGAGTTTCGTTCTCAGGCTTTTGATTGGTCAGATTTGAGTTCTCAAGCTTTTGATTGGTCAGATTTGAGCCAAAGGCTCAAATCTGACCAATCAAAAGCTTGAGAACGATCTCAGACTCAACTAAAAGCTTTATAAGCATGGACCCTGATTCGCATTTGCAAACAACATGGAATCACAGTAAAACCTCTCTATAACGGCCACTAAATTACATCAAGTATTTTGTGTTAAAGGCAGGTGGCTGCTTAAAGCACGGTGAAAGTAAAACAGAACGCCCCTAAATGCAAGGTGAAGGTCACACAGAAAGCTCACAGAAAAGCTTTCTTTTTGACGTCACCTCTGTATTAATTTAAACAGCAATTTGCCTAAAATGTTCTGAATTTGTCTTTACAGTAAAACCTCTCTATAACTCTAAAACGGCCACTAAATTACATCAAGTATTGTGTGTTAAAGGCAGTTGACTGTGAAAGTATAGGAGCGTTCTGTTTTACTTTCACATTGCTTTAAGCAGCCACCTGCTTTAAATACCAATTAGTTAACACAATTAAGTGGCCGTTATAGAGGTTTTACTGTAGTTGATTTGATCATCAGGATCAAAAGTTAAATAGTTTCTCAAAAGCTTAGAAGTAGCCTTAATTGCACAAGATCCAAATTCGAGCATATGTTTTCCACAACGGATTAACCCTTTCCCTGTTCTGCATTCATGTAAGAAATAATGACAACATGAATATTTATTAGCTGATTTTTTATAATATAAGCCTTTCCAGGGAAATTTACGCTTTGACAAAAACTGTAAAAAATCAGATCTATGTCATTTCAAAAGCAAAGAGCAGACCCTGATCATACGACTCCCATAGCAGCCGTCTGATCTGGGCCTTCTCTGTTTGCAAATGCATGAAAAGGGCGTTTATATGAAGGAAAGGGTTAAGGGATAAACAATTATAGTGTTTACATAGCTCTCTTGGACAGGTCAAATTCTTCTCTACTAGAATTCCGGGTTAGAGGGGCCTTACTGTATCCTGATACAGAACTGTAATTCGGACAATAAATTAGAGAAATATTAATCAATAAGACAACAAACCTTTAGGCAGCACATGGATATACGTATGTTTGAAGGTGGTGACCATTCGGCTGATTCCAGCTGCATTTGTTACGTTATTTTCCGTATAACAAGTGTAATATCCGTCCAAGTCTCTCTGGCAATATAAAATTATTATTATTGTTATTAACGCTTTCCCTCATATAAACGCCTTTTCACGCATTTTCAAACAGAGTAGACCCAGATCAGACGGCTCCTAAAGGAACCGTCTGCTCAGGATCTACTCTGTTTGCTAATGAAATTTGAAAGATCTGTTTCTTTACTTTCTAAAATGGCTACAATGGTCCATCTCACATATTCATTATAACTATTTGCCCACGAATATTCAGTAGGTATTGAAATTTGTAATAAACATAGATCAGGGAGAGGGTTAAACTGTCTGTATTCTGTACCTACAAAGGTGTCAGGGTTAAACAGTCTGTATTTTGTACCTACAAAAGTGTCAGGGTTAAACAATCTGCATTCTGTACCTACAAAGGTGTCAGGGTTAAACAGTCTGCATTATGTACCTACAAAGGTGACAGTGTTAAACAGTCTGCATTCTGTACCTACAAAGGTGTCAGGGTTAAACAGTCTGCATTCTGTACCTACAAAGGTGTCAGGGTTAAACAGTCTGCATTCTGTACCTACAAAGGTGTCAGGGTTAAACAGTCGCATTCTACAAAGGTGTCCTATTTACAGACCAGTAAGGAAATGTTCGTATACACAGTAACTCTTTTCCCGCTAACCGCTGCCTGACTCACATTTGAAAGCAGCTCGAATCCAAATGAAACGTAACTCGGGGTCTAATCAGGATACAAACTATTTGAGGTTGTTCGATTCGGAAGCAGTCTAAACTGCAAGAGATCTGGGTCTATGCTTATAAAACGTTTAGTTGAGTCTGAGTTCGTTCTCAAGTTTTTGATTGGTCAGATTTGAGCCAAAGGCTCAAATCTGACCAATCAAAAGCTTGAGAACTCAAATCTGACCAATCAAAAGCTTGAGAACGAAACTTAGACTCAACTAAAAGCTTTATAAGCATGGACCCAGACTAGCATTTGAAAACAGTTTGTGTCTATATGAGACGTCAAGTAGATCGGTGTCTCATCAGAATCACATCTGTTTGATACTCACTCAATAGTTTCTAAAAAGTTTGTTCGATCTAGTGCAATTTGACTGTTTGCAAATCCCTGAAAAACACGTTTAAATGGAGGACATGTTTTAAAACCTGTTGAGAAGGTTCGTCTGTGCATCCGTTTAGCTTTCAGCTTCCGCGTGCGCATCCTAACCGATGTAAGGTACCTATTCTGGCCTTGTAGGCTACCAAATCAATCATATTGTTTGAGTGATTAATTCTACAGTGTTGCAATGAATGGTCAAATCTGGAATGACCAGTAAATATTTTGAATGTCGATACCAAATGCAATTATCTTTTGGGTTGGGCCAATCAAGCTTATCCAAACCAGACGAGTGCTGATTAAAACAAAGGACATGCGCGCGTCGGTGATAAGAGTATATTAACCTTTAGTCTGCAATGAAAGTGAGGCCTGATTAAGCTCCGATCTCTTGCTGTCGTCACCTACTTCTGATTCGTTCCAGGCTAAGGGTTAACACTCAGAAATTGTTACCAAATGCATGCTATCATTCTTTTGTCTTGTCCCATCAAGCTTATCTAACCAATCAAGATGAGTGCCGAGAACAACAAAGGAAAAAGAGTAGAACTAGAATTGATTTGATACAAAATTGATGTCTCTCCCAGCGCGTGGGCAAAATTTCCATAACTCTGCAGAAACTCGGGGGTAATAACTCCAATATTATTGAAGCCAGATTTATGAAACTTGTGCATAACACTTCATTCCATCATGCTCTAAATGAAATGGCATTCCAATTGCATCAGTAGAACAGTAGTTATTGATCTGACAAACATGTAACAAAGGAAAATAACTTGAAAAGTAGTGAAGCCATAGTTATGACCCTTATACATGACACTTCCTCTCATCATGCTCTTTCCATGTATGAAGTCTTAATCAAATGGCATTAGCCATATAGGAGTTATCGTCTGGAGTTACTGACCTTGAATTGTGACCATGACCTTGAATTGTGACCTTGACCTTTGACCCACATGCCTGAATCCTGCTGTCTGCACATGAGGAAAACATTTATGCTACGGCATTTTGGAATCCTTCCAAGGATTATACAGATTTTGAGCAGACATGAAAATTAAGGCTAAAACATTTGACCTTGCATTGTGATCTTGAAACTTTGAAGAATGTGCATGAATCCTGCTGTCTACACATCGACTTGTTATGGAGAACATTTGTGCCACATCATTTTGAAATCCTTCCAAGGGTTTAAGAGATATGGAGTGGACACGAAGGGTGTGACTAATAACATTTGACCTTGAATTTTGACCTTGACCTTTGACCCACATGCCTGAATCAAACGCTCAGCGTATCGTCTTGTTGAGTCGAACATTTGTGCCAAAGCATTCTGAAATCCTTCCATATTTGTAAGATATGGAGCGGACACGAGTGTGACAGACATAATAATAATGTGACGAAAACCATGCATCACTGCACTCTCAGAGTTTTGATTATTATAGCATACTTTTAGGGTTACTTCCCTTGTTACAAAGTGAAAGTGTCAACTTCCGGAATCATAGCACGTGGGCAAACTTAACATCTATTTGGAATAATCAGGTTAGTAAACCAGTTGATACACGACAACATGTTTACATTTAATGGTCTGTATGCACTTTGTTTCCAAATACACCTATTTGATAAGATCTGTGCATAGTTCGCTGTTTTGCTTGAGAGTGTTGCCAGTTGCCCTTGATAACGGAAGTTGTTTATTTCACTCGATAGTTTTCGTTTAAGGTCGGCATATTCCGTCGTCCGCTAGAGGACACCTGCATTAGTAGGCGTAGCTTTACGAACCACGTGACAAGTCCCTATATAAGCAGCAGTTTCGCTCAAATCTGGGAGAATGCTGAATATCTCCGTCAGTGCAACATCGGCTTTACACTGAGTAAAAGGTTTCTCTAATCTGGCATTGACTGTACTGACTAGGAACTTTGGGTACTTAAGACGTGGGTAATTTCCTTATCCTCTCTCGGGAGCCTCGCTTCATTGAGAGGTCGGAATAAAGCCTGCGTCGTGCAGCCCGGGTTGTTGGCAGTATAGTCTCCCGCTAGATAGGTCTAGGCTAGATATACCTAGACTAGATAGGTCTAGGCTAGATATACCTAGAAGGGTTAGATAGGTCTAGGCTAGATAGGTCTAGGCTAGATATACCTAGAAGGGCTAGACAGGTCTAGGCTAGATAGGCCTAGGCTAGATATACCTAGAAGGGTTAGATAGGTCTAGGCTAGATAGGTCTAGGCTAGATATACCTAGAAGGGCTAGACAGGTCTAGGCTAGATAGGTCTAGGCTAGATATACCTAGAAGGGCTAGATAGGTCTAGGCTAGATAGGCCTAGACTAGATATACCTAGACGAGTTAGAGTCGAGGAAGCCTCGCTTTATCGGCTCTGCTTAAATAGGTAGACTTGTAAAAGTGTATCGCTTCACGCTCACACTACCCCTTTGTATATACTGATTGACAGTTGTGTGTTTTAATCACTAGTTCGTTCATTTAGTTTTAGTTTGTTCGCATATATATATTACGACATTTCATTTATGTTACTAATCAACCGGACAGGTAGTCCCCAAGGAAAATTTATATATAACTCGGTCATTAGCTCGGCACACGTTACAACTTTGGTGGCAGCGGTGGGATACGCATGACAAAATCTCCATTGTCAGACCCACAGTCTCATTATTAATACCATGGCCGAGAAAAGTAATGCTCCAGATGTAGAATTTCTCTGGCACCACTTAGAGGAGCTAGAGAAAGACAATGCGTTGCTGAAGATGCAATGTGAGATCAACGATTTAGAACGCCAGCTACAAAGTGCAAACATAAATCCTTCCAGTCAAGCAGAAGGAAGGCATCATTTTAAGACAGAACTGCCTAGCGAAATGACTAGTACACCCAAGCCTAGAGTCACATTTCCAAATACCTCTAAGCAAACCCAATATACAGAGATGCAGGCTAGAGGAGGATTACCGGTGGTAGACCCATCTAGACAAGACATGTCTAGAGCAGGCCAGTCTAGGGTAGATATACCTAGGGTAGACCCGTCTAGACTAGATAGGTCTAGAGTAGATCTACCTAGAATAGACCAATCTACAGTAGACCCACCTAATGTAGGGTCATCTACAGTAGATAGATCTAGGCTTGATGAGTCTAGAGAAAATCATGCACACCAACAGTCTACCAAAGCCAGATCAGCTATGGTCAAAGCTGCGACTTACGATGGGACCAGCTCTTGGCTTGATTTTAAAGCACACTTCGAGACATGTGCTGAGATCAATGCATGGAGCTACACCGAAAAGGGTCTGTACTTAGCTGTCTCCCTGCGTGGACAAGCACAGGGTGTATTCGGAAATCTGTCCTCTAATTCAAAGGACTATGATTCATTGACTAAGGCTTTGGAAGAACGTTTCGCCCCTCCCAACCAAACAGAACTATACAGAGTACAGCTGAGAGAAAGGCGCCAAAAAGCCTCAGAAACACTTTCTGAGCTAGGTCAAGACATAAGACGCTTAACCAATCTAGCCTACCCATCTGCTCCTGCAGATCTCAAGGAAACATTGGCCAAAGAGCAATTTGTAGACTCTTTGATAAACGTCGACATGCGTTTGAGAATAGAACAGGCTAGACCTGTTAGCCTTAATGATGCTGTTCGTCATGCAGTTGAGTTAGAAGCCTTTAATAGGGCAGAAAAGGCTAAGTTGCAGAATCAAGGTATCATTGGCTCTGCAGAGCTTATGTCTCAAACAATAATGCCAGATAAACCTGATGAGGTTACCTTGTTGAAGTTACAAGCCAGCCTAGATAGGCTGGAAGAAAAATTCAATGCTATGCAGCAAAACAAAAGAGCTGAAAATAGCGGGAGGTTTGAACAGCAGAAGCCTATAAGGACCTGCTATAGATGTGGCTCAAAATTTCACCTTCAGGCCAAGTGTCCTAAAAACAAAAGTCAGACTAGAAGATCGCGTGACCAAGTTTCAAAGAAACATGATGAAAACAAGAAAAAGGAAACGAAATCTTCTAAAGCCAATTCTATCGGCTCTGGCTTAATGCTCCAAGTACAGTTCGGAGATCAATCTGTGAATTGTTTGGTTGATACTGGTGCAACTTTAACTGTGCTGTCATCTCGAGTATGGGATGCATCTCCACAGAGCAAACAGGGCATATTGACAGAGTATAATAGGACTCTGGTCGCGGCCTCAGGTACCCCTCTCGAGGTAAGAGGACGAACAAAAATTATGTTAGGAATAAATGGAGACACTTATGAGACCGATGTAGTAGTAGCAAATGTAGAAAATGACCTGATGATGGGGTTAGACTTTCTGGAACGTTATGAGTGTAGCGTAGACGTAGCTAAAAAGACTCTGCATGTACAGGGCAAGGAAACAAGCTTGAACTGTGAAGGTTCTATCGGATGCTATAGGATCTCTATAGCCAATGATGTTACTATCCCCGCAAGGTCAGAAATAGTTGTACAAGGTCAGATCCCCATGATGTTCAAGAGTAGTAATCTCTACCTTGTAGAGCCGTCTGAAAGAATGTTACAGTCAGGAAAAGGGTTGCTGGCTAGGTCATTGGTACATGGAAATACTTCTGTACCTGTAAGACTCTTGAATGTATCTGAGGAAGACCAAATACTTCAAAAGGGCACCCAAATAGGCCAACTGAGCCCTGTTGATGAAAGTAGATGTAGGTCGTTCGTGCCCATTACCAATCCTATGCCTGCTCACCTTAAAGACTTATATGAGCGGACTGTAGAGGGCATGTCTCCAAAGCAATGCGAGGAAGTTAGGAAACTCTTGATAAAGTACTCTTCAGTCTTCTCAGAGACTGATGAGGATCTAGGAAGAACTGGCATAGTGAGACATAGAATTGACACGGGTGACGCGCATCCAATTAAACAACCTTTGCGCAGACCCCATGTACACATGAACTCTGAAATAGACAAACAGATAGATGATATGCTATCAAAGAAGGTAATACAGCCTTCAAAAAGCCCTTGGAGTAGTGGCATTGTCCTCGTGACAAAGAAAGATGGTAGCAAACGCTTCTGCGTAGACTATCGCAAACTGAATGATGTAACAGTCAAAGACTCTTACCCCCTGCCGAGGATTGATGACTCCTTGGAGCAACTGGCTGGTGCGCAGTGGTTCTCTTGCATAGATTTGAATGCCGGGTATTGGCAGGTCGAACTGGAGGAAGCAGACCGACGAAAGACTGCCTTTAACTCAAGACGAGGTCTCTTTGAGTTCAAGGTCATGCCATTTGGGCTGTGTAATGCCCCTGCAACCTTTGAGAGGTTGATGGAAACGGTGCTGGCAGGCTTAAACTGGCAAATTTGTTTAATATACCTGGATGATGTAATCGTCCATGGACGGACATTTGAAGACATGATATCCAATCTGGATAAGGTCTTCGATAGACTGCAGGAGGCAGGACTAAAGCTTAAACCAAGAAAATGCCAGTTATTCTGTAAGGAAGTCTTCTATCTTGGACACGTTGTGACATCTGAAGGCGTGAAAACAGATCCACAGAAGACGCAAACTGTGCGTGACTGGATAGAGCCAAAGAATGTAACTGAAGTAAGATCCTTTTTGGGTCTTTGCAGCTACTATCGTAGATTTATCTGTGGGTTTGCCACAGTTGCAAAACCGTTACATCGACTGACAGAGAAAGGGGTGAAATTTGAATGGACAAACGAATGCCAACGTGCATTTGAGCAGCTCAAACAGAGTTTGTGTGCGGACCCTATTCTCGCACATCCCGATTTCACTAAAGAATTCATACTGGATACTGACGCCAGCGACTTTGGAATTGGGGCAGTTCTCTCCCAGGTACAAGATGGGCATGAGCGAGTAATAGCTTATGCCAGCAAATCTTTGACAAAATCAGAAAGAAGGTACTGTGTCACAAGGAAGGAGTTGTATGCACTAGTACACTTCGTAAAGTACTTTCGACATTACCTCTATGGAAAACAGTTCACTGTAAGGACTGATCATGGATCTCTACGCTGGCTAATGCAGTTTAAGAACCCTGAAGGCCAGCTAGCCAGATGGTTAGAGGTATTGTCAGCTTATAATATGAAAATTCAACATCGCCCTGGAAGGAGACACGGAAATGCAGATGCACTCAGCAGAAAACCCTGCAAGCAATGCGGGATGACAGGCCAGCAGTCTGCTGAAGGTCACCAAGTGAACCAGGTTGATGTGCAATCAAACAATGATTGCACCAACCTCAAGGAAGCCCAAGAAAAAGACCACGACTTGACAAAGCTGCGACAATGGCTTAAAGAAGGAGAGAGACCTGCTCGGAAGACGGTAGGCTGTGAAAGCTTTTTCTTGAAAGCATTACTTTGTCAGTGGGACAGGCTAGAAATACGAGAGGGCATTATTGTCCGGCGCTGTGAAGTTTCCGACACTAGCATAGTCAACTGGCAAGGTATTGTACCGATGTCAAATAGGAGAGAGGTTCTAAAGACCTCACATGACATCAAAGCTTCTGGACACCTCGGTGTGACAAAAACTCTTAGTCGAATCAGACTTGGCTATTACTGGCCGGGAATGCAGAATGATGTTAAAACTTACATCAGCGGCTGCCAAGCGTGCACAAAACGAAAAGACCCGACAAAAACGAAACGAGCACCAATGGAAATAGTAAGAAGTGGCTTCCCTATGGAAAGGATTGCCATTGATATTCTGGGAGACTTTCCTCAGACCGAGAAAGGCAATAGGTATATCCTTGTCATTGGTGATTATTTCACCAAATGGATGGAATGCCATGCAATGCCTAACATGGAAGCACGAACGGTGGCAACTATCTTGATAGAACAAGTCATATCTAGGTTTGGAGTCCCTAGGCGAATACACTCAGATCAAGGGCGCCAGTTTGAAAGTCAACTGTTTGCTGAAATGTGCCGCATGCTTCAAATCGAGAAAACCAGAACGACACCGTATCATGCTCAATCTGATGGCATGGTAGAGCGGTTTAATAAGACCTTGGTGGCCATGCTCAGCGCATTTGTCAATGAGCACCATACCGACTGGGACGAGCATCTTCAGATGGTAATGATGGCCTATAGGTCCGCTGAGCATGAGACTACTGGTTTTACTCCTAACATGTGCATGCTTGGCCGAGAGACTAACTGCCCACTTGATCTGATGTACGAGATGCCACCTGCTATTAAGCAGGTCCCTCTGAACCAGTGGGTCTGGGAGCTCCAGGAAAGAATGGAGTTGGCTCACAAGATAGTCCGAGAAAACACTGGAGAGGCAATGAAACGGCAGAAACACTATCATGACAGTAAACTGTCATTTGATTCCTTTGAGGTAGGTGAGAAAGTTTATGTTTTCTTTCCGGTAAAGAAAGTCGGATGCTCATCTAAGCTGACATCCTACTGGAGAGGGCCCTATGAAGTGAAAGAGAGAATCTCCGATGTGCTGTACAAGGTACTGTGCGGTCGTTCAGGTAATCCCCAGGTGATCCACTGTGATCGAATCCGAAAGTGCAAAGCTCAAATTCTACCTGGTGAGGAGTTTGTAGAGCAGTTACCAGAACCTGAGCACGAAGTAGAGAGACCCTACACACCAGACTATCAGGTAAATTTTCGGCAAAGTAGACGAGAACGACGTAAGCCTGAATGGTTAAGTGATTACGTTTCCTCTCTTTTCAGTAACACAGAGATGCCAAAGACAAAGATGACAGAGAGAACGGCCAAGTTCCTGTGTCCAAAGTGTAAGGAGATGCTGACATCTCCTGAGGAATATAAGCATCACATTGACATTTGCGTGATGAGTTATGTAGGCTGCGACATCTGCCAAAAGACATTCAGCAACAAGAAGTATTACCTGCAACATGCTAGAAGAATGCATCCTGACAAGATCGAGGAGAGTGGATCTAAGGAGATCGAATCTGTCAGGAGCAAGGATAAGGCCGAGGCAGGCAATGAGAGTGATTGGCAAGATGAGTCTGATTATGAGCTCTCTGGAGGTGAAGAAAAGGTGGTAGAAATAGAGAAAGAGGAGGATCTGTTGGTAGGTCGCGTGGTATGTAAAAGGACTGCTCCCTCGCCTGTGACAGCACCAAAAAGGAAACTGTCTACACCAAGTGTGGTGGCTGCACAAGACGAGTCGAGTCCATCATGCAGCGGCTTGGGAGAACAAAGGGCTGTGGAAAAGTCAGCTAGACATGAGGAACCTGTGCCAAACGTGGCTAAAAAGGTTAAGGAAGTGAGAGTTACCTGTCGTAACAATATTGAAGGACAGAGGAAAAGAAGAGACATTGTCGTGGAGGAAGTGGATGGTGAAGAGTTGTACTCATCCAGGGTGAGCTGTCGAAAGCTTGATACTCAAAGGTTCAACCTTGGTGAGATAGTTGGAGGAGGAAGCATTGATATGCAGGATGTAAATGTGATCATGGACGAGGAAGGGCAGTTCCTCCTGGAGATTAGATACTCCTAAGTTTTTGTCAGTTTTTCAAAGTTATCATGACTTAAATGTTTGTTAAAGCAAGTTAGCCTTAACCCTTTACCTGATAGAAGCGGCTTTTAGCGTGTTTGATTTATTCCTCCGCTGAAGAAAATAGTTCAAATTCATACAGTCATGGACATATTGCATAATAAATATTTTCTATATCCTAGTAGGTGGTAGCTTAAAGCAGGCTGAAAGTAAAGCAGAATGCGCCTTAAGGCGCATTCTGCTTTACTTTCAACCTGCTTTAAGTGGTCATATGTCTTCAAAACTAGAAACAGGCTATTGGGTAAAGGGTTAAACTTCAAAATGGATCTCAGGCAGAGAATTTTATTGTTGCGATAAAAATGTGTTTCTTTTTGTTTTATCGGAAATACTCAGGTAGAGATTGATGTGTTCAGTTATGAATATATTTTGTTGATATGATATACATGTAGTTTGTTTATTTTTTTTGGTTATTCCTAAGATGTAGGAATGAATAATTAGGACTTTATCCGAATGCGAGACGCATTCAAATCGAAGGCGTGGGTAGTGTGACGAAAACCATGCATCACTGCACTCTCAGAGTTTTGATTATTATAGCATACTTTTAGGGTTACTTCCCTTGTTACAAAGTGAAAGTGTCAACTTCCGGAATCATAGCACGTGGGCAAACTTAACATCTATTTGGAATAATCAGGTTAGTAAACCAGTTGATACACGATAACATGTTTACATTTAATGGTCTATATGCACTTTGTTTCCAAATACACCTATTTGATAAGATCTGTGCATAGTTCGCTGTTTTGCTTGAGAGTGTTGCCAGTTGCCCTTGATAACGGAAGTTGTTTATTTCACTCGATAGTTTTCGTTTAAGGTCGGCATATTCCGTCGTCCGCTAGAGGACACTTGCATTAGTAGGCGTAGCTTTACGAACCACGTGACAAGTCCCTATATAAGCAGCAGTTTCGCTCAAATCTGGGAGAATGCTGAATATCTCCGTCAGTGCAACATCGGCTTTACACTGAGTAAAAGGTTTCTCTAATCTGGCATTGACTGTACTGACTAGGAACTTTGGGTACTTAAGACGTGGGTAATTTCCTTATCCTCTCTCGGGAGCCTCGCTTCATTGAGAGGTCGGAATAAAGCCTGCGTCGTGCAGCCCGGGTTGTTGGCAGTATAGTCTCCCGCTAGATAGGTCTAGGCTAGATATACCTAGACTAGATAGGTCTAGGCTAGATAGGTCTAGGCTAGATATACCTAGAAGGGCTAGACAGGTCTAGGCTAGATAGGTCTAGGCTAGATATACCTAGAAGGGCTAGATAGGTCTAGGCTAGATAGGCCTAGACTAGATATACCTAGACGAGTTAGAGTCGAGGAAGCCTCGCTTTATCGGCTCTGCTTAAATAGGTAGACTTGTAAAAGTGTATCGCTTCACGCTCACACTACCCCTTTGTATATACTGATTGACAGTTGTGTGTTTTAATCACTAGTTCGTTCATTTAGTTTTAGTTTGTTCGCATATATATATTACGACATTTCATTTATGTTACTAATCAACCGGACAGGTAGTCCCCAAGGAAAATTTATATATAACTCCGTCATTAGCTCGGCACACGTTACAATAATAATAATAATAAAGACTTTATTTAACGAGAGTACTCATTTGGTTAAAACCAATCTTCCATGAGGCCCTCAACAGAGAGAAAACATATATACAATTTGTAATAAAGTAGCAATGCTATCATAACAATTTTGCATAAGCACCAACCTTGCACCGGGTGATAGACAGATCTGAATTAACCCGTAAAGCACAATTGTTTGGGTGTTGGTTTTTTTGTTTTTGTTTTGTTGTTGTTGTTTTTGTTTTTTTCACACAGTGTAGACCCAGATGAGTGGGCTCCTGTAGGAACCCTCTTATCAGGGTCTGCACTGCTTGCAATGGGAAAATGAAAAAAATCGTTGGCTCTGGTGCAAAAGGACTGTATGTGGAATTCATAGGTACATGCAACCCCATTTCACCGAGTTAGATCGATTAGAACTAACGATATTAGTGACACACTGCATCATGTACATAGACTGTGTCAGCAAAAGATTACAGTGAGTAAATGACGTCATGAATTTTCAGACGGTTGAGACCTAACTTAGGACTATTTTTAAACACTGGGAAATCCATTAATTAATAGTATACCATTTTCAAGTGCTTATGACGTGAATGCATACGTCATCCAAAGACGCGAATATTATCAGGGGTGAGAATGGCCGTTGATGAAAAAAGAGGAAAATTGGCAGGGGTCAAGGGGGCCGCCTAGGCCCCTTGCGAGACATGGGCAGCGGCCATGTGGGGGGTTCAGGGGGGCAAAGCCCCCCGAAGCAAAATGAAATATAGCTTTCTTGAGCACTTCAGGAGCCTTCTCCTGCATTTTCACTTGGGTCTGTCATTCATGTGTTTTTTTTACAATTATACTTGAGTTGTGTTTGAAAAATACAATGAGCTGTGTTTGAAACAAACCAGTTGAAGAACATGTCCATACAATTTACATTCAGTTTATTATTGGATCAATTCAACATTGCCAGATTAATTTCTTGTCAAACACAAGCAATTAAAACTCGCACGTTTTAAAAATGAAATCAAATGGAACTCTGTGATCACAGATAAAGATACAAAATTTGATTTAAAGTTGGCATGGTATTGTAACAGTTAATTTTCTAGACAAAATTCACCAAAGTTCACATTACAGTCACGATTTCTAGTCAAAATTCACATTCAAACTCTGATTCTGATTACTTTTTTATGTCATTAAACCATCTTCTAATTCATTAAACTGGTTTATTAAAAACAAAATATAACTTTTCTGAATCGATACATCTTGACCAGTTCCTTTAACATTACCTATGAATAGCTATTGACAGACAACTTTCTGGCGAATACTTGACATTACAGGTTTTTACCTGTGACTGGAAATCCGCTGTTTCAATAACTGGACATGTTTAATGCTTTTCAGAAGGTTCTTATATGCTACGCAGTCGCGTTTTCCGTAATTCATTTGTTTGGAACAAAGTTTACATGTAAGGTTCCCTCGTCCGAAGTTTACTTTCAGTTTCACGAAATCGTCGCCAATTATCACTTTTCTTGTTTCTTTACCAAATGTCAACGTAATTTCTTTCTCTGGCCATCTTGGGTAGAACTTGTTTTCCACACTGTTATCGTAATCTCTGCCTATGCTTCTTGTTTTTGTCTTAAATTCAGATTAATTGACAGTACAAATACGGAATTTCATATCACGGACGCCATCTTGGAAATGTTGAACGAACACTGCATAATACAAGCGTTTTGATTGGCTGTAGGACAAGAATCTCGTTATTTGATTAGCTGAACCGAAATCTCGCTGTTAATGTGATATAAACGTTGTTAACGCGGATTTACTTGGAATAGTGAAAGATTATATCGGCAAATAATAATTTCCTGAATTATTCGCCATAACCCCTCCCCCCCCCCCCACCCCCTTACAAATTTCTCATCTGATTTACATCGATCTCAAAAACGGCCCTTAGTGAAACGAAATCCACGGAATTCCGCGGATCCGCGGAAAATTCTCACCCCTGTATTATACGTCATTAGATGACGCAAATCAAACGCCATCACAAAGATGTTAATACCCAAGGGCCAAGGTTGTCCATCCATAACTGAAAATTCCACGAAAACAACCGAACACGACCCGAACAGAGACCCCGAACACCAACGGAAATCAGCGGAAATCAAAAACCAATCATGGACGAAACACCCTAAATACCAGATCCATGCACATGAATATGTAAGACAAGTGATAGCCAAATACATGTCGAACGTTGCACTAAAATCAGTTCGTTTCTCATCCTCTGTATGTTCTAGAATTTGGCATCGTTGGAGAAGCAACATACAGACGCACATACAAACGGACGGACGGGCAACTCGACCAAAAATATGTCTCCCCATTATAAATTGGGGAGACGTAATGAGAATTGCAGAAAATGTTGCCAGCTGATTTTTTCGATGTTTTTTTCTCGGATATTATTTAAAAATCCGGAGATTCGACAAAAATTCCGGAAATCCTAAGATCTGATGAAAAATCCGGTTATTTAGGAAACATCCGGAGAATTTATGTACTTGTAGTATATCCTACCTGGCTATTCGGAACAACAAAGCGGGAGCCATCGTTGATGACATCCGTATAACCATATTTTGTCCACCAAATGAATGGTTGTGGGGTCCCATGCACTTTACAGCTGTGATCGAACGTACTTCCCTCTTCAACGCTGTAGTTGGCTAGAAGCTCTTGAATGGTTGCCGGTACTGAACAATAAACAAGATTTTAATGGAAGTACTTTTTTGATTATTTCAACTGAATATCCTAATATATCGGTATACAACAATAAAGGTTGTTCTGTTGCTCTGGATTATCCATTTTTGTGTAAATAATCCATTAACTCAGAGCAATTGATTATTACCTTGATATTTCGGTTTTATCGCAAAGCCTTCGTCAACACACTGAGATGTGGTCAGTGGGTATCACATGACTTTGAGTCGCCACTCAATGCCCACCAGTAAACACATGAAAATGGCGTCTTGCACATCTACCACTCATGGTTATTATGTATATCAAATATAAATCCAATAACTGTAAAACTGAAGGAGTAGTTCGTGACACCCCATGTTTCATGCCAAAATGACCAAAAAAAAAACCAGTTTAGGTCCAACCCATAGTGCCATGGATGTGGGGACAAAACAGTATTTGCTTCAGTCCCTACACTTTTCAGATACATATGCGTATATGTAGCAAGTCAATGGTTTTAAGGGATTATATTCCTTTTCTCTAGTTTGGTCCAGTCCCTAAAATTTTCAAATGACATTATATTGCTTTTCTACGGTTTTGGCCCTGTCCATAGTGCCCTGGGATAGGAACCAACAAATTACGAGCTCTGCTTCAATCCCTAAAACTTTTGGATACGCATGCCTATACAAAAATTCTATTTTTCTTCAGGAAAGGGGGATTATATTGCTTTTCAATGGTTTGGTCCCGCCCATATTACCCCGGGAACCATCTGGTGCATTAATGTTGTAGGTTAATTTTTTTTGCCTGAATTTTCAGGATATTTATATTATATGTGTTTAGTTTACTATGTTTTAAATGACGCTGTGTGTGTTTTACAGTGTCTTATAGGTCGAAAACGGCCGGTGTCAATGCTGAATGATGAAATGTATAAAATGTACATGTCTTTATGTATCTATAACTGGCTGTATTGATGCATGACACTTTAATAAACTATCATGTCTGTCTGTCTATTTTTATTCCACAGGGAATATTAATTTGATAACATTATACACAAATAACTCAGTTTTCAATATTTCGGTCGTAGCCTTTTTCAATAAATAACACGTATATCTAATTAAAACTTCACTACATGTTTGGCATTTATTTTTGGTGCTTAAATGCTAAACATGTAGTTAAGTTTTAATTACGTATTATTTCTTGAAAAAGGCTACGGCCGAAATATTAAAAACTGAGTTATTTGTGTATAATGTTATCAAAAACAATATGTATCCCCGTTATAAATGGGGAGACATAATGATGACAGAAATCACTTAGACGAATGAAAGAATGAATACTGAAAGGAGAAACAAGCGAAGAAAGTATGATGCCCATTGCAAGCCGTATTGACCCTTCTAGTATCATCCTGAAACTATAGTGCGTTCGGTGTCGATCAATTCGTTTTTGGTGAGGATTTGACCGACCGAGGACTAGACAAGAAGAATAATCTTACCATGTTCTGTCACATGTTTCCATTTCGAGATTGATGACGTCACAGAATCTCCAAGTGTTGGTATGAGGGTATTTTCCGCAAAACAATAGAATTTGTAGTGTTGAGGGTAGTTAACTTCCGTAAATGTTTGTCCTCTTCCGACAACTGGTACGCCATCAGGTTTATATGACCACCAATAGGACGGCTCCGGATTGCCGCCAGCCTTGCAGGTCAATGTAACGCTTTCAGTCAGGGCACTGTTTGGGCCATCTACAATCATTGCAGTAGGGCTCCCTGAAAAACAATCCACTCTGCAGTGACTACAAATGATCGAGCAGTTTAAAAAACTGTTGCGAAGCAAACTCTTTATACTTTACCATGCCGAATTGCCCATGATGTTCCATTCTGTATTCTATTTTTATATATAAGTAGATTTTATGTGAAAAATCATATACTAAGTTAAATATTACTGGGCTACCTTATTAAACCTGGTCCTATGATAGCTAACGAGTCGTGCTTAACAATGAGCTCCATAGAGACGGCTTTCGGCACTTTTGCAAATAGAGTGAACATAGATCAGGGTCTGTTCTATTTGCGTATCCATTTACTCAATTTATACGCCTATCTAGGTCTATGCAAACAGGGTTGACACAGATCAGACGGCTCCTATCTATAGGAGCCGTTTGGTTAGGTCTGTTCTATTTGCTTATGATATATTATAGATATAATTGTACTGTTTCTGCCAGGGCCAAAATTTCCGGTGTCCATATTGTTAACCCCTTCGCTTGCTATTCACGTCAATATACGTACCTATAAATAGTGAAGACCCAGATGAGACAGCTCCTGCAGATCCTGCAGGAGCTGTCTCATTAGGGTCTGCACTATTTACAAATTGATTGTGGAACCAGTGCATTCCACAGCAGTGATTGCACAGCGAAGTACGTGTACACAGTGAAGACACATGTAATTATACAACAGGGCATGGGTAAAGAAGGAGAAATGTGTTTTGAAATTCAGCAAGCGAAGGGTTAAGTTTTACAGGGGCATTCTGCTACCGTGGTTGACAAAACTCAAGTCTTATTTCTTCTTCACAACATTTAATTTCTAAGTTGTACACAATATTCAAGCTTATTTCTGTAAATCCCTTTCATTCGACTGTGAACTTCTTTGCTTTCTAAAAAGGCCTAAAAGTCATCTAACATCCGAATTATCCTTCTTCTCAGTAACTAAATTTTGAATTTCCTCCCCGTGAACAAAGGAACCCTGGTTTATATAAGATGCTAAACAGAGAAATGCTAAACAAAGAAAGGCTACGTAGGCCAAACTGATTTGCTGAATCTTATCAAAGCTAGCTCCGAATATGGGGAGCAGCATGCTGAAATATAGCACTTCCACTGATCAGTGCTAGCATGCCTTACTAGCCGCTTGGGCTAAAGTAATTACGATTTATGGGGCTACATGATGACAGGTCTCGGCTAAACCTCCACAAGCCCTCTGTTTAGCATTTCCAAAGCTAACACACCTTTCCTTTGTTCAATGGGTCAACCATATTGCAAACCTATGGTAACCAGAATTAAACACAATTATTACATAAAGGTTCAAGAATTGTCTAAACCCCTATGTCAAAAAACACAACAATATGCTATTATTAACAGTTAATCTAATTATATGCATAGTGTCCTTTTTTCTTGCATGAATATGCATGGAGTAAAGGGTTAAGAAATCATATAGATCTGATTCTACATTTGCTACCATAGCCAAACATTGCTGTGGTCATTGGCTGGTATAATAAATCAGTTAATGAATATTCATGAAATCATGAGTTATTGTATGCATATTCATGGAGTAAAAGGTCAAAACATTATATTTATACAGTAGAACCTGTCTTAAGCGGCCATCAAAAAGAGGTATAATTATAGGTCTGCAAGGCAGATAGTAGCTTAATGCAGGTAAAAAATAATGCAGAAAGCTCCTGTAGGAGCTTTCTGTATTACTTTTGCCCTGCATTAAGCAACCACCTGGTTGTTTTGTTTTTTTAAAAAAAATCGTATGTTCAATACATGAATGGCCACTTAAGACAGGTTCTACTGTTTACGAATATTATGTGTTTGGTCATTGTAAATATGTTACCATGGAAAACACTACTGATTGAGACGCAGTCTTTGCATTCCCAGCCTGAGCATCCAGATTTTTTTTCATGTGAGTAAGCCTTCCAGCTTGTTGGGGAAGTTCGGTTGTTCTACCCATGAAGGTGTTCTGTGCACGAAACAATTTTTTTCCATATACGGAAAACCAGGGTCCATGCTTATAAAGCTTTTAGTTGAGTCTGAGTTTCGTTCTCAAGCTTTTGATTGGTCAGATTTGAGTTCTCAAGCTTTTGATTGGTCAGATTTGAGCCAAAGGCTCAAATCTGACCAATCAAAAACTTGAGAACGAACGAACTCAGGGCTCTTCCTTCACTGTAATCCACTGGACGTCGCGATATGACAGGACTGTTTTAACCCATTCCATCATAGGCTATTTTTAGAAACAACCTCTTTGAATAAATCTACCGAAAATGAGCATTTACTAGAGAAAGGGAAATTTATAGAATTGTGTGGTTTTGAACCATTGTGATAAATAGGGCATTTGCTCCTGTGGAACAAATGCTCTATTTATCACAATGGTTTCAAAAAACGACTTTTACAAAATCGTCAAACAGGCGTCAATATGTGGGCATTGGTTAAAGCGACGTAAATAACGATACAAATAGTCCTTATAACTATATCATAGGCCGATTGTCTTACATACAGACGACAAGGAAATGAAAACAAACAGGCAGTGCGTTACTAAACATGCATTAGGAACATTCATGTATATGCTATCTTGGATAACTTTACCTTTTTAGTGTGGGAAACGAGTCGCTAATGTCATTTTCAAACAGTGTAGACCTGAGAGGGATCATCGAAATATGACCAACTAGATGCATGGACCCATGCAAAACGGAGTATAACCTGGACACCTGGTCCAATGAATGTGGTTGTGGTACTTCTCTAGGGTCCCTCTCGTCAGGGTCTGCACTGTTTGTTATACTTTATTTTATTTATTTAAATACATTGACAGTTTTCGTTAAAACCCCTAAATATTGTTTGGAGTCTGGAATAGTTCATTTGACAATTCAGCGTTGAAAGGGTTAGATATTGTATACAGTAAAGTCAAAAAGAGGTCTAATGCTCAGTCGTATATGCCGTGGTAGCTTAATGCAGGACAAAAGATGTGGAGAGAAAGCTCCAATGTGAGTTTTCTGCATTAAGCAACGATGTCAAAATGTATTCATTTATTCAGAAGTTAAAATCTATTTAGCAACTGTGACCAATTTATACAACGGAAGTTTGTATAGCTCCCGTTCAGTGGTTAATGAGATGTCATTTAAAGAAATCGTTCGTTAAAATTTATCTTCAGCCATTGCGAACTACTTATGCAGCGGACTGAACGCGTTAAAAATGTCCTGGAAATAACCCCGGTGAAGTTTGGTCAACTGCCATTCAGCGGTTGTGTGTGTTAAACTCTATATTTAACCAGAGCCACAGCTAAAGGCACGTACGCAAGTACTATAATCGACATTTCTCCACCAAATCCTATTTTGTGACCACTCTTTAGAATCGTCTCCTCGAGACGATTCTAAAGAGTGGTCACAACATAGGGTTTGGTGGAGAAATAGAGAAGCTATTCTTGAAAATGTTTTGATTTACGCATTTTATCGGGACCTCTGATTTAACTCTTGTAACCTACTTATGCAACGGATGGGAACTTTTATATATATAGCTTTGACCGAGGATCACCTAAGCATAATTTCTATGAATTGTGGCTAAGTTCTATTCTGCAGTTAAGCACGAGTAAACGGCCATTACGAAATACTCACACAACACGTTCACTGTAATTGTTACGCTGGACACAGTGTTCCCATTTCCACCCAATGCCGTGCAGATATAATCTCCTCTATGCTCAATCCGAACCTTCTCTATAACCAAGGTAGCACCGTTATGGACGAGCATTGAGTTGCCCAGCTTAGACCATCGCAGAGTATAGTTCGAAAAGTCGTTACGACAACCAAGTGCCAGCCTGCCTCCGTCGATAACACTGACTGTTGATGATTTGTAGACAACTCCCTCTAACGTAATGGATGTCACGGGGGTGCCTGCACCTGCCATGGCTGTCAGAAAGAAAACTTGTCTCAGAAGTCCAGATAAGATGAGCAAATTCAAACATTTTACAGAATAACTCCATTATTTCTCCACCAGTCCTTTATTTCTCCACCAAACCTTATGCTGTGATCACTCTTTAGAATTGTTCTAGCCAGTGGTCAAAATATGGGGTTTGGTGGTGAAATGACGAGTTCAATACTTGAGTACGCACATCTGTCTGTTGTCCTCTTATCTTATTTTCTATTTTTGCCACGACCCAAATGAGACGCCGAGTAACTCAAGCCTATCATTTGGAATAATAATAATAATAATAATAAAGACTTTATTTATCGAGAGTTCTCATTTGGTTATGACCAATCTTCCATGAGGCCCTCAACAGAGAGAAAATATATATACAATTTGTAATGCTTTCATAATAATTTTGCATAAGTTCTTTGGCATTCAGTCAAAACTTGAACAAATCGGAAGTAAGTGATCGGGCGTTTCCTGTAGGAAGTAATCGATTCATCCAATTCATGAAAAAAACAGACAATGCTATATGTAGGCTTGCCCTTGACATGACGCTGAATCTGGATGGCTACTTAACTGGTATGAAAAAATGAAAGACAAACTTGAAACTGTGTTTGAAAGAGGGCATTTTAATGTTAACAAAGAATAAACTAATATATCATTTTTCATATTTGGTCTGCCCAAAGCTGTCTTTTGTGAAAACATAGTGTTTGCCCCCAAAAAGTCCAGCAGTTTTCTGAATGGTTAAGCATGGTATCGACAAAACTTTCTATTGACCTCGAGTACAGAGACACCCGGGTAGAACCACCGACATACCGCAAACACGCTTGAAAGTTTCCACACTTGAAAAATCGGAACGAACCTACTGGGATTCGAACCTAAAGCTGTTAGGGACTTCAAGCGACTTTACCTTCTCAGCCACGGATATTTCTGTACCTAATAGTTCAAATGCTGTGACCATTACCCGTGTTCCAGAGATTTACTTTTAACCTTGAAGTGTATTCTTGACCAGTCTGCTGATCATGACCAGCATTGCCACCAAATATGAGTATTTGAAAAGTTTGGTGAGATATTGACCAGACACCATTTACCTTGACTTTTCACATACTGTCCTCAACATCTACTTATCACGGCCAACCTCCCTACGAAAAATGACTCTAGGTAAAAGGTTGATGAGCTGTTGATTGGAAATATATGTGGTCTACCTACGAACTGGCCGACATGTGCAAAGCAAAGTATCACTCATAAAGGATGAGATAATAATAGTAATGAAATAATCGTTATTATGGCATTTTTCATATGTAATCAATTAAATAATGATTAAGATATTTATTGAATTGCACGATTAGTGCTAGATTATTGAAAAACATGTTATAGTCCATGATATTTCTATCTGAATGCATGAAATTTTAGCCATAGCAAAACACTTTAAATCTCATAAGCACAAACAGAGCAGACCCTGATCAGACGGTTCCTATAGGAGCCGTCTGGTCTGGGTCTACTCTGTTTGCGAATGCATAAAAAGGTATATTTATGGAGTAAATATTGATAATCTCTTTTTATACATGTACTATCTGAACTAGAAAGGACAACACAAAAACAACAGAAAAAATAGTACATTAATGAGCGTGACAAATTATATATAGACAACACATTTTTGTAGCCAAAAAGTAGACCAAAACTGACACACTTATACATGTAACAAAAATACAAACTATATTAGATTAAAGTACAGTCTGCTGTTAAATTCAAAACATGAAAACATAAAAGTAAGACGGGGAAGCAACCTTACGCAGTCTGGATCCTGATGACAATATCAGTTGTTGCTAGTTTCATTTGGGCCAAGCGTGACAGAAAAACCCAGAGCAGTTATTTTATGATTACTTGAATATGTGAGTAGGTGTTGTTCTATTGACCTTAGCCCATACGATGTGGGACACGAGTCACTAAATTAAATGTCCTTTACAAACAGCGAAGTCCAAGATGAGAGGGCCTGCACTGTTTGTCATGTTATACTTTTCTTTAGAAACATCCCTAAATATTCACCGTAAGCTTGACCTGTTTGAATTTTGGAATGGTCCATTTAAAAATTCAGCGTTGTAAGGGTTAGGCTAGCATACTAAATAGCCTTCATTATTACTCAGGCAAGTTTGCCCAACAGGCTATAGGTAAATTTGCCACATACCGTATTCTCCCTAAGAAACACTCCCACTCTAATAAACACCCCCTTACTACTTGGGAAGGGGACCAACTATCAATAAAACAACTAAAACCCTAGATTCTATATAATAATAATAATTCAATAAAGATATTATTAAAATACATGTGATAGCTTAATGCAGACGGAATGCAATGCAGAAAGCTCCCACAGAAGCATTCTTCATTGTTCTCATGCTGCATTAAGCAACTATCTTTGTGCTAGGGGGAGCGTTTATATTAGAGATAATGCGGTAATGTCAAGATATAAATCAGAAACGCAACCTATGTGTATAACCTGCATAAGAATGTAGTGACAAAATTTACCTACTATGTGGATTCGTGTTTCTTCGCATCCACTGTTTTTAAAAAAAAGTATGCAACACAGACAACAAATGGATCGACTGCAAACGCTGCAGACGCTATCAGTTTAATATTTTTCTATTCATGTAAGAAATAATGACGTCATACATATTTATTTGCTTTTTTTTTATAATGGCACACATGATTTGTTGATATTGGTAGAAACTACTCAATCACGTGGGTAATATTCCATAAGCAAACAGAGCAGACCATAATAAGACGGCTCCTACATGAACCGTCTAATATGGGTGTACTCAGTTTGCACAGGCGTAAAAAGGCGTTATGGAGGAAAGGCTTAACATATACTGAATGTCTACAAACTTGCAAGGTCCACTATGTTTAGTTTGAATGTATTTAGGTTGTACACACTGTCCTTACCTAGAGAACCGACCCGCTCATCACCCTGTCAGTGGTACAGAACAAACACCTTTTCATACCTTTACAAACAGAGTGACCCAGATCAAAGTCTGCTCTGGTTGCCTATGAAACAATATAAATATGAAACTACAGTTCCTGCCATGGTAACATATCCCCATGGTCAAACATTTGTATTTCCATTATAACATTTCAGCTAATTGATATTCATCATGTCAATATTTCTTGTATAATGTCAATCCATGTTTAACCCTTACAACGCTGAATTTTCAAATAGACTATTCCAAAATTCAAACAGGTCAAGCTTATTGTGAATATTAAGGGATTTTTCGAAAAAAATAATAATATGACAAACAGTATAGACCCTGATGAGAGGGCTCCTCTAGGAGCCCTCTCATCTGGGTCTATACTGTTTGCAAATAACATTAGTGACTCGTGTCCCGCACTGTAAGGGTTAAAATGACCATTGAGTGAGGGCTCTCAACCGGGATTTAGTTTGTTGTTAACGCTGGGTCATTTACCGGTGTTAGTTTCTTGTTAACGCTGGGTCATTTGCCGGTGGCTATATAAAGAATCAATACATCATTTTATTGTGAAAATTATTCAGTGTTAGTTAATGGTTGTCATGCCAGGTGACATGGACTGTGCTTTATAAAAATTATTACCAGACAAAATGGAGTTCACAGTATCCTTATATTTCATTCCAGGGTTGTTTTCTCTTAGAATTACAGCCGACAATACTTACTCAAATAACCCACTGGAGTCCAGTGTTCCTTTAAATGACATAGGCAATCATTGTAGACCCGGATCAGAGGGCTCCTAAAGGATCCCTCTGATCCGGGTCTACGCTGTTTGCTGAACACATCGATGGCAATAGCTCATACCAACAAATACCGTTTGCTTTGTTCCATCAACCTAAAAATGGATGGGTTCCTAAATAAGATCTGGACAGAGTTTCCTTAAATAGTATGGGAGAAATGTGTTAACATTTGGGCTGGTGACAAGATGCAGAGAAAACCTCTTATTCGAACTCAAATAAGCATGATTATCAACCTGTATAACATGAACATTTTCATATCTTAAACTGGTCGTGGTAAAAGTATAGGACCAACTATTAAATATCGAGATTAAATGTAGGAACATCTCAATTTCTACAATTTCTGATGTATTAAACGTCTTCATTATTATTATTATTTCAGTTTGTGGGGTGAACTAATTTAATTAACCCTGTCCTTGTAATTAACGCACTTTCACGCATGTGCAAACAGAATAGAACTAGATCAGACGGCTTCCGTAGTTGCCGTCTAATCAGGGCCTATTCTGTTTGCTTATGAGTACATATGTCATTATAAAAATTCAGTTAATAAATATTCATGATGTAATTATTCTTACATGGATGCTCATGAGGTTAATGATTAAGCAGTACTAGTGACACGTGGAAGATGGAGATGCCAGAGTCATATGATCAGGATCTAATCTGTTTGCTGATGAACTTACAGCGATCTAACTACAGTAAAATCTCGATTTTTCGAATTTTCGTTATAAACGAATTTAGACCCTTTTAGGCAGGTGGCTGCTTAATGCATGCTGAAAGTCATGCAGAAAGCTCCTAGAGGAGCTTTCTGCATGACTTTCACCATGCATTAAGCTGCCACCTGTCTTAAAGATCGATGATAATACGTATTTTAGTGTTCGGATAATCGAGGTTTTACTGTAGTTTCTGGTATGACCAAACAACCGTACCATTATAGAAATTCAGCCAATAAATAATAATGAGGTTAAGGGTTAAGAATAATGTTTTTTTTATTCTGTTCCTGATTAATTAATATTTTTTGAACATGGGACCGGGCTTCGGTGGACAAAACTTGACATGAACTACTATAAATCATCATCTACTTACCCAAACTGCACTGATAAAAGACGAGCGTTATTGTGAACAGAAGCATCGTGTCAATCCCAAACTATTGAACAGTATACAACAGATATGTAATGCCTGAAGTAATTGAAATCAACACAATTAGCTCGCTTTGTCGAGCAGTTAATGCGTCATGACACACAGTAAAATCCAACAATGTCCTGTTTAGTTCTGTAAAAACGAATAAAATATATCCAACTTAATAACTATTTCATGTATATATTTCGTGAATATCTAAATCCAGTTCATCAGTCTGATATACCAGCTAATACAGTTACTTAATTGATAAATATGTTGACATTCTCTTTATGTCAACCTCTACCTTTCCTAGAAGGCGTGTGTGGTGTGTATACAGGGGCATTGTACATCCTGAGTACATGGCCAAGTTCATCTTAAAAATATGTACAGCGTCATGCTTGACAGGGGACGAAATTAATCCTTTCAATGTGGGAAACGCGTCATTAATGTCCTTTGCAAACAGTGTAGACCCAAATGAGAGGGCTCCTAGCGGGTCTGCGCTGTTTGCCATGTTACACTTTTCTTTTAAAAGACAACACATCCCTGAATATTCACGGTGAGCTTGACCTGTTTGAATTTTGGAACAGTCAATTTGAAAAATGCAGCATATTAACACATAACCTCACAGAGATGCCTAACGCCTTTGCAAACTGCTTCTATGAGCCGTTTGGTCAGGTTCTGCTCTGTTTGCCTATGAAATAATATGAATCAGGGTCCATGCTTATAAAGCTTTTAGTTGAGTCTGAGTTTCGTTCTCAAGCTTTTGATTGGTCAGATTTGAGTTCTCAAGCTTTTGATTGGTCAGATTTGAGCCAGAGGCTCAAATCTGACCAATCAAAAGCTTGAGAACGTACTCAGACTCAACTAAAAGTTTTATAAGCATGGACCCTGATTCTGAAGTTTCTACCATGGCCAATATTTCTTGTGTTCACATGCCATAATAAAAAATATCTATATTTTTTACATGCATATTCATGGAGTTGAGGTTAATTGCAATATTTGTAAATGGGTGCCATGTCAATGTACACAGTCACAAACATACTGTAGAACCTGTCCTAAGCGGCCATTCATTTATTGACAAAATCAGGTGATTGCTTAATGCCGGGGAAAACGTAACGCTTAAAGCTCCTGCATGAGCCTTTGCACTACTTTTGATCTGCATAAAGCTACCACCTGTCTTACAGACCAATAATTAAACCTCTTTTTATGGCCGCTCAAACCAATTCCCTCATATTGACGACTTTGACGACTCTGTAAAAGTCACTTTGTGAAACCATTGTGATAAATAGAGCAATGGTACCAAACTACAAAATTCTAAAAAAAATCCCTTTTTTCTAGTAAATGCTCCTTTTCGGTAGAATTATTAAAATAAAGGTTGTACCTAAAAATAACCTATGAGGTAATGGGTTAAGACATGTTCTACTGTATATACAGGACTTCCTTTGTATGTGCAATATAACCCGGATTTGACCTATAAGTCACCGGGGGGGATTGAAGTGTATCTCCACTCCTCTATACATTCTTCACTACAAGGAAGATGGGTGTGTGATATATGCTAAACGTTTGGATCCTGGTGAGACGCTGAGTAACTCGGAGACTCATCATCGCCAGGATGTACACTGTTTTCCACTCTGTTTATCTTGAATAATTTTTCACTCTAAGAATGAAGCTGACGACAATGTATCAAGTAGAAAATATGCCTGTTTAAGCGATTGATTTAATTGAAATGACCGTAAGTTATACGTATACATGTACAACAATGCCCGTCTTGGCACAGACGCACTTTTTTTTTAACAAAGCCCCATTTCTAACACTGCTGTAGACTATATTAAAGTGGTATACGGAGATGGGGCGTGTAAGAAAATACACCTGAGCCAAGCTGTGTGCATTCTATTGTATGGAAAGTAAGTCCCTCATTTTCTCTGCAAACAGTGTAGTCCCAGGTGAGAGGGGTATATATTCACGGTAAGTTTTCACCTGTTTGGATTTTGGAATACATGTAGTCCATTTGAAAATTCGGCGTTGAAAGGGTTAAAAGTATCAATCTGGACAGTTTTATTTTAAAAATTATGGAAATTTTCAGTTAAATGAAGCGTTTACTACTCTAGTACCAGTGACATATGAGGAAGCTAGACTGGGTAACAACAGTCAGACTATAGGAGAAACGGACATACTATATCTGAAAATAAAATCACATGACGGAAGCCGACCCAACGTATGGAATATGTGATGATTCAGTAACAACGATTACACATTGAATAAAAGAACCTTGCAACGAATGAATGAATGAAATGAAACGAAACGAAACGAAATGAATGAATGAATGAATGAAAAACAACCATTTGCACGTTTTTTTATATATATATACCTAGAGTTCATAGCGGTTAAATCCATTGTATAATATCCAGTTTCACAAATCACAAAATTCCATTTTAGAATCCCAGTATGAACACACTACTAATCCACCACTGCATGAAGCACATGGTAAGAAAAGCGTGCAATTCGTGCATTACGATGCTTTTCGGCACCGGGACGGTCCTATTGCCAAAACAGACATCCCCGATAATAAATGTATGTATGTGTTTGAGCGTGTTCTCAATGTATTAACACTTTCCTTCATATAAACACATTTTCCGGCGTTTGCAAACAGAGTAGACCCAGATCAGACGGCTCAGGACTGTATGAGCCGTCTGATTAGAGTCTGCTCTGTTTGCTAATGGAATTTGATATATCTGTTCCTTTAATTTCTAAAATGGCTACACTGTTGCATCTACACTATTTCACATTAGCTATGTCGTTCATGAATATTCAGTAGGTATTGAAGTATGGATTAAATATAGAACAGGGAAAGGGTTCAAATAGCACAGGAGTGTAACTTATAAATTATTGCCTCTTTTTCATTTTGATCCTGTCCGATTGCTTATGTTTATAATATAGATATTATTAGGATAGTTCTCATGTTTTTGCTTGTAACGTTATATGCAAACTGAGAAATAAAAATAATTTGACTTAACTTGACTTGAACTGAATGAATGAATGAAATACGTACTGAGCAGTACCATTAGAAGATGTGGGTATGGGACTTTACTACTCGTACCGGCCCGTGCAAAAGATGTATGCCTGATACTTTACAGTTCATACTGGGCCATTCTACCAGGGTCTGGTACGTTACAGTTCGTACTGGGCCGTGTCACCAAAAGATGAATGCCTGGCACTTTACAGCTCGTACCGGGTCGTGCCATTAGAAGAATTGGGTCTGATACTTTACAGCTCGTACTGGGCCGTGCCATTAGAAGACGTGGATCTGATACTTTACAGCTCGTATTGGGTCGTTCCATCAGAAGACTTGGGTCTGGTACGTTACAGTTCGTACTGGGCCGTGTTACCAAAATATAAAATGCCTGGTACTTTACAGCTCGTGCTGGGCCGTGCTATCAGAAGACGTGGGTCTGGTACTTTACAGCTCGTACTGGGTCGTGTCATCGGAAGACTTGGGTCTGGTACCTTACAGCTCGTACTGGGCCGTGCCATCAGAAGACTAGGGCCTGGTTCTTTACAACTCGTACTGGGCCGTGCCATCAGAAGACTTGGGTCTGGTACTTTACAGCTCGTACTGGGCCGTGCCATCGGAAAACTTGGGTCTGGTACTTTACAGCTCGTATTGGGTCGTGGTCTCAGAAGACTTGGGTCTGGTACTTTACAGCTCGTACTGGGCCGTGCCATCAGAAGACTTGGGCCTAGTACTTTACAGCTCGTGTTGGGTCGTGGTCTCAGAAGACTTGGGTCTGGTACTTTACAGCTCGTACTGGGCCGTGCCATCAGAAGACTTGGGTCTGGTACTTTACAGCTCGTACTAGGCCGTGCCATCGGAAAACTTGGGACCTGGTACCTTACAGCTCGTACTGGGCCGTGACATCAGAAGACTTGTATCTGGTACTTTACAGCTCGTACTGGGCCGTGCCATCGGAAGACTTGGGTCTGGTACTTTACAGCTCGTACTGGGCCATGTCATCAGAAGACTTAGGTCTGGTATTTTACAGCTCGTACTAGGCCGTGCCATCGGAAGACTTGGGTCTGGTATTTTACAGCTCGTACTGGGCCGTGACATCAGAAGACTTGTATCTGGTACTTTACAGCTCGTACTGGGCCGTGCCATCGGAAGACTTGGGTCTGGTACTTTACAGCTCGTACTGGGCCATGTCATCAGAAGACTTAGGTCTGGTATTTTACAGCTCGTACTAGGCCGTGCCATCGGAAAACATGGGTCTGGTACCTTACAGCTCGTACTGGGCCGTGACATCAGAAGACTTGTATCTGGTACTTTACAGCTCGTACTGGGCCGTGCCATCGGAAGACTTGGGTCTGGTACTTTACAGCTCGTACTGGGCCGTGCCATCAGAAGACTTGGGCCTAGTACTTTACAGCTCGTATTGGGTCGTGGTCTCAGAAGACTTGGGAACTGGTACCTTACAGCTCGTACTGGGCCGTGACATCAGAAGACTTGGGTCTGGTACTTTACAGCTCGTACTGGGCCGTGACATCAGAAGACTTGGGTCTGGTACTTTACAGCTCGTACTGGGCCATGCCATCAGAAGACTTGGGTCTAGTACTTTACAGCTCGTACTGGGCCGTGCCATCAGAAGACTTGGGTCTGGTACTTTACAGCTAGTACTGGGCCGTGCCATCGGAAAACTTGGGTCTGGTACTTTACTGCTCGTACTGGGCCGCTGGCTGCTGGTTTCATTCGATATTGTTTGTATACCAAAACCATCGGAGGCAGGTTACTTCGTGTCAATTCAAAGATTTGAAAACGAAGAAAATTTCATTCTTCATTGACCTTCCACAATTACTTTAATTAGCAAGGTATGGCATAAACGCAAAATAAAAAGGAAAGTTTAACAAGTTTCCCTTTTAGACAGTGTTATTATTATTTCAAGTTGGACAGGAGACTCAATGGACGTAATTTTCATCACCACTTGAGTTAAAACAAGACCCAGTCTGCAGGTGAAATGCCAAATTAATCTTTTGTCTCGAAACTAATCAGAGGCCCGGATAAGATGCACAAATTAACCCTTTCCCTGTCCTATGTTTATTACAAAGTTCAATACCTACTGATAACTCAAGGACAAAATAGTTATAATAAATTATGGAAGGTGGACTAGTGTAGCCAATTTAGAAAGTATAGAACCAGATCTATCAAATGCCATTAGCAAACAGAGCAGACCATAATCAGACGGCTCCTATAATGCAAATGCGTGCAAACACGTTTATGTGTAAGAAAGGGTTAAAACTTTTTCAAGAATAACTCAGTAATTTCTTCACCAACCCCCCCCCCCCCCATGTTCTTAAACCTGGACACAACAAATGTGAAGATAAAACGAGCTTAGTATGCGTTTGCTCCTGCTCTTCGCAAGAGAAATTCAACGTGACCGATACGGATCTTTTCCATAAATCAGTAGTGTACATGTAAACATGTACAAACAGATGCAATCATGGTGCAAAAATAATTAAATTATTGTCTAACAAACAATTTACACGCAAAATCGGGATGGAAGGATGAACGGATGGAGTTTCAACCTATAGCCACCCTCCGATGGCCGGTTGGGAGGGGTGGAGGGCCAATTACAATCATAATTCAGACAGTTGCATTTGCAACAACTTAATAAACAAGAGGGTCATGATGGCCCTGATATCGCTCACCAGACAATCAGAGGAGAAGATTTTCAAAGTGGGCCAGTTTTGACCCCGGGGATATAATTTATATAACTCTTGTAGAGGACCTAAACATGGTGCTATGTGCCAAAGATGAAAGCTGGGAGCCCTATATATTTAGAGGAGAAGATTTTCAAAGTTTTCACTATATGTTTCTATTGAAAACTGGCCACCCCTGGGACAGGGCCAATTTTGACCCCATGTACATAATTTATATAACTTTTGAAGAGGACCGATGATGCTTTGTGCCAAAGATGAAAGCTGAAAACCCTGTAGATTCAGAGGAGATTTTTAAAGGTTTAAATTGTTGACGACGGACGACACACAACAGACGACAGACACTGCACGCCGCCGGACATCAGGCGATCACAAAAACTAACCCTGAGCACTTTGTGCTCTGGTGAGCTCAATATATCACATATTCTTTGAAAATGTTTTTATTGACACATCTAGTGGACCTCTGAATTGTTCATAGGGGGGAATGGTGCACTTAAGTGTTTCCATATCACTGCAAAATAATAACAAAATACATACTAACAGAAAGGGACAGAGACAGTAGGTTATGTACCCAATTAACTCTTACTCCATGAGTATTTATGAAAGAAATAGTGACATCATTAATATTAATTAGATAAATTTTCACAATTGCATATTAACACATGATTTATTTTTTTCAAAGCAAAAACTGGAGAATCAGATCTGTACCATTCCATATTAAGCAAACAGAGCAGACCCTGATCAGACGGCTCCTCTAGGAGCCGTCTGATATTGGTCTACTCTGTTTGCAATGGCATAGAAAGGTGTATTAATGTAGTAAGGTCAATAGGGACTATGCTTTACATATGAATAAACTTAGAATTGACAGGTTCAGTCAACCAATCTAGTACACTGTATTAGTAAGAGTTAAGGTTAAGAATTAGGGTTAGAGTTAGGGTGAAGTTTAGGGTTAGTGATGTAAATGCTAAATAGGTGCAGACAGATTCTAAAAGTGCTTCAACTGCCCTTAGGAAGAAAATTAAGTTGACAACTGTAATTAGTTTTAAGCAATTTATTCAATCATACTGTTCTCAGTTCTGTCACTGATACTTTTCATAAACATTTCTGTACAAATATTACCTTATATACATATAACACTGGAACAGTACTCTATATCAACAAGAATTAACAGCTATAACTTCATGCTACATGCAATATCAAGCTAGGTTGCAAAGAGCAAGTTGTTCTGGATATACAACTAAATCTGTGTTAAATGGCCAAACAAAACTAAAGATTTTAACCCTTTACTGGATAGAGTCGCCTTTGCAAACAAAGTAGACCAAGAGCAGACGACTCATGTAGAACAGGTGCCATTTGAACATGGTCTGCTCTGTTTGCTAATGTAATAATATACACGTAGATCTTATTTTACAATTTCTGTCATGACAAAAACTTCATGCAATCATATCCAAGAATAAAGATTGTTGTCATCAATATTCATGAATAGTCAAGGGTAATGACAGGTGGTAACTTCATGTAGGATGAAAGTAATGCAAGAAAGTCTGGTATTAACCCTTTCCTCCATAAAAATGCCTTTTTACGCCTCTGTAAAATTCACTTCTTGAAACCATTGTGATAAATGCTCTATTTATCACAATGGTTTCAACACTACACAATTCTAAATGCTTCCTTTTCTCTAGTAATTGCTCCTTTTCAGTAGATTTATTGAAAGTGGTTGGATCTAAAATAGCCTATAAGGTAATTGGTTCAGCAACCACTTGCTTTTAAAGATTTATTCATTAACCCTTTACTTCATATAAACACTTTTTCATGCCTTTACAAACTGAGCAGACCCAGATCAGATGGCTCCTGTAGGAGTCGCATTATGAGGTTCTGCTCTGTATGCCTATGACATGATATAGATTTGATTGTACAATTTTTGTCAAAACAATTTTTTTCCCTGATTTTTTCCTGACAATTTAACATCATAAAAATTCAGCTATCAAATATTCATGCTGTCATTATTTCTTACATTAATATTGGACAGGTAAAGGCTTAAGAGGTCCTTTAAAACAGATTTAAAACATTTTACTGTAGAGTGAATGAACAGCTCCTTCACAAGATGTACAGATTGCTGTGTTTGACCTATACACAGACATATCCAAAAGAATGTTTTTTTTACCGATACCGATGTGCAAATTTCTGCCCATTTTAACTTGGTTTGTTTGTATGGTCTCTTTCACTCACTGTTCTGCGTCCCCCTTTCTCATCTGAATCAAACAGATTTGCAAAGGTAAGCATACATGTATAATTCGTTGTTGTCATCAAGAGTTAACCCATTACTCCGTAAATATGCCTTTCTATGCATTTGCAATTAAAGTAGACCCAAATCAGATGGCCCCTATAGTAGCTGTCTGATCTGGGTCTGCTCTGTTTGCTAATGATATAATATAGATACAACTCTACAGTTTCTGTGATAGCCACACATTCATGTGAACATGTGATACTATTACAATTTATCTAATCAATATTCATAATTTCTTACATGAATATTCATGGAGTAAAGAGTTAAAATGTAAGCTTTATTGTCTCCCTTTACATGAATTTCAAGTATCAACTACATGTAGTTTGGATTCTGATTTTGCAAATTCACTTGTAGCATATCTTTAACTTTACTGAGCAAGCTCACATACTCCACGCCACTACACTGTTGGAGAAAAAAAAGTGGTTCCCCATGACATTTTCCTCTGAAAATTGGCCTCATTCAAGCTTTTATTCATAACAATTCTTAAAGCAAACTTGAGATAAATTGGTCAAGAAATCAAAGTGCAAGATGAGCAACAATGTATTATGATACACAGACAGACAGACTGACAGATGGCAGGACTGATGGATGACGGACAGGTAAAAAACTACATATACCGAGCAACTTCGTTGCATTGGGTATAATTAAACAGTGCTAACTAACTACCCATCTTAGAACTGGAGTCAGTTCTGGGTCTACACAGTTTGTAGCGCCAAAACGTCTTATGGAGTCCCCCTTTAATACCATCAATGTGAATTTGATGCAATTTTTCAAAAGTTACACAGAATCATGTCTAAAGAGAGTAACAAGTTTGGTAAAACCATGATTGAATACATATGATTGTCATATTGAAGTTGTCTGTAAATGAATCCAGTTACTTGTAAAATTCCACTGAAGTAATGCATGTTTTACTTAAGAAATAATAAATTCATACCAGTGTTTTATCGTGCAATCGAACACTGGTAGGAGTTGAGATGCGTAGTAATTAAATTACGAGGCCGATAGGCCGAGTGATTTAATTATAAGCATCTCAACGACCACCCGTGTTCGATTGCACGATAAAACACTGGTATAAATTTATTATTTCGATTCTAACACTTCAATTTAACTATAATTTGCACCGCCACAACGGCACTACGTTTCTTGTCGTACGAATTTTCGAAGCCATATTACGTCACGTTACAACGTTACAGCGCGTGCGGTGTTTTATTGAGAATTCAAACATAGATACGTCCCTTCTTTGTTTATGTAGATGTGTGCGCGAGGTGTGTTAGAATTATAAATCCTATATAAAAACAATATCTAAAACTATGAAATTTCAGCCATTCCGGCTATGCAGACTCCTACAGGAGTTGTCTGATCTGGATCTACCCTGTTTGCAAAGGTGTGAAAGGTGTCTACATAAGGGAAAGGATTACGATGCATTATGCTTTTTCAAGTGAAAACAAAAATTTAAGACAAGGAATTGTTAGAAAATGCAGTTATATAAAATTTCTGCCCTAACTGAGGAGGATACATATGAAATTCTTTACAGCACTTGCTCATAAAGTGAGTATTTATACAAAGTGTCACGATTAAACACTGTAAAACCACAAAGAGAAAAGATGTGACTTGTCTCTGCTCTGTCCAACACTAGCTAGTATTTCCAGCTAAAGGCAAGGAATAAAACCAAACTCACGAGTTTAAAAGGGTAAAATAGTGCACACAATAACTATGTCATGCTTTCATTATATCTGATAACACTAACCCTTTACTCCATGAATATTCATGAAGAAATGACATCATGAATATTAATTAGCTGAATTATTGTAATGACGCATGAAATCAACATTTCTGGGCCAAGACAGACACTATAGAATCAGATGTAAATTATTTCATAAGCAAGCAGAGCAGACCCTGATCAGATGGTTCTTCAGGAGCCATCTGATCTGGGTCTGTTCTGTTTGCAAAGGCATAGAACAGTGTAATTATGGAGTAAAGGGTTTTAAAGAATATTAAATAATCAACAAACAGCTTATCTCAAATATTCTTTTCTTTTTTCTCCAACAGATTCTTTATATTAACTCATTCTCTCCTACTGACACCTTTTTGCGCCTCTGTAAAACTCATTTATTGAAACCATTGTGATAAATAGAGCATTTGCTTCATAGGAGCAAATGCTCTATTTATCACAATGGTTTCAAGACTACACAATTCTAAAATTCTCCTTTTCTATAGGTAATACTCCTTTTCGGTAGATGAATTCAAGAGGTTGGGTCTAAATATAGTCTTGGATGGAATGAGTTATTAAACCTTTTACTCAATGAATAATCACATTACAAATAATGACTCTTATGAATATTAATTGGCTGAATTTTGGGGGAAACAAATTTTTTATTACAGCAGACACTAGAAATATATTAAAATTATTCCATAAGCAAACAGAGCAAACCCTGAGCCGAAGGCTCCTACATGAGCTGTCTGACCTGGGTCCAATTAATTTGCAATGGTGCCAAAAGGCATATATTAGGATTCAGGAGTAAAAGGTTAAAATAATGAAGCAGTAATTAATTTGATGAAATTACATCACAACAGCAGTTAGTGTAACATGAACCTACCATCTGTCACTGGGCTATTGCAAACAGCACTCAGACTCATAATATTCACCACTGTCACAGGTTTGGGCTACTTTCTTCATGACAAGGTGTCATTTTGCTTAACCCTTTCCCTGTCCTATGCTTATTTCAAATTTCAATACCTACTGAATATTCATAGACAAAATAGTTATAATGAAATATGGAAGGTGGAACATTGTAGTTATTTAAGAAAGTAAAGAAACAGATCTTTCAAATCCATTAGCAAACACAGCAGACCCTGATCAGACGGCTCCTCTAGGAGCCGTCTGATCTGGGTCTACTTTGTTTGCAAATGCGTGAAAACACGTTTATATGAGGGAAAGGGTTAACATAATTATCTCATTATTTCTTACGTGCATAGTTTTGGAGTAAAGGGTTAAAGCTGGTGCAATGGTTATAGGCATAAAAACACAAAATCATAAAAAACCTATCACCTGCCTGAACCTTTTACTTCAGGAATATTCATATTAGAAATAATAACCTATCAATACTAACCTTATATGGAAGGTGGAACATTGTAACCATTTATGAAAGTAAAGAAACAGGTTTATTAAATTCCTTTAGCAAACAGCACAGACCCTGATCAGACAGCTCCTATAGGAGCTGTCTGGTCTGGGTCTACTCTGTTTACAAATGCATGAAAAGGCATTTATATGAAAGAAATATTCAACTAAACTTTTACAGCAGCTTATGGACAAGGAAGGTTTTGGCCCTGACAGTAGAATCAGATCTATATTATTCCATAAGATAATGCAGTAGACTCTGCTTAGACAGCTTCTACACCAGTTGTCTGATCTGGGTCTACTCTGTATGCAATTGCGTAAAAAGGTATATATGCATGAAGTAGAGGGTTAGGGCCCTGAATCCTTTGAGCTGTTAACCCTTTGCTTGCTGCATATTTATGTAAAAAAATAATGAATATTTATTAGCTAAACTTTTATGAAGGATGTTTAGGTGTTGGTAGAAAGTGTAGAGTATAATCTCATAAGCAAACAGGGCAGACCCTGATCAGATGTCTCCTACAGGAGCCATTTGATCTGGGTCTACTCTGTTTGCAAAGGTCTGATAAAGTATTTGTATTAAAGTATGGTTAAGAGAGGTTTTACTGCAGATTAAAAAGGATATTACTACTATTAAAACAATAGGACTTGCCATCATAAGTTGGATTGTTGCTTCTTTTCTGCATATCCCTATAAGCTTGGGCAAGTTGACAATAAAAAACCCTGATATATCAGATCAGTAAAACAAGACTTAGTTTTACTCTCTTGCCTCAATGTTTATAGCCCAATATGAAAGTACACACTATAATACCTTGTGACACAAACTTCATCTTATCAAAATGGTCATAATAAAAAAATGTATTGAAGTGATAATACTTTGAATACATTTCAAACCAAACAAATTATTTGCTCTATAACATCATCTGTACAAACACAACTTTTACACTAAATGAATGAGCTGAAAGGACTTAATCTTGTGAGATCAAGGTGAAATCTACAGGAATTAACAACTTGAAATTAGACTCAAGCAATCACACTACACATTGTACAGAGCAATAGATAATGGTGCATATTCGTTATTTCTCCACGAAACCCTATGTTGTGAAATAAAGGAGCTATTCTTGAAACTGTAATAATTTACGCATCTTATCTGGACCTCTGATTGTAGTTGAAGCAAAATGAGGACAGAGGAAGCAAAATGACGACAGCGACAGTCAAAATCATCATGGAAATTTTCTTTAATTTGAAACTGACCTACTTACCTTATGTACTTAAGCAAATAGTATAGACCTATATCAAACTGTTTCTCAATGAGCAATTTGATCAGGGTCTTCACTAGTTGCTACAATGTAAGTCTAATTCAACACTTTACTTAATATCAACATCTTTTTATGCCTTTACAAACAGAGTACGGTCTACTGTATTCTTTAATTTACATAAAGCCTGGAATCTATTTAAAACTGAATTGATTGACATGAACACACCCACTGGTTACAACAATATGCAGATGGCATCACAATATATGTTAATAATAAACAAATATCCTTGCAATTTGTTATTTCTACGCCAGACTGCAACACAATAGAAGCTAGCACTAAGGGCTATGAGCAGACTTGGAGCAAAGCTACCTATATAAGAAATTGTAAAATATTTGATGGCTCAATTTTGTAAGACAAGAGGGCCTTGGTGACCCTGCATTGTTCTCACTTGGGAAAATATGTCATGTGCTCTATTGTGTATATAAGAATAGTGGTCCAATTTTTTAAAATGCACCAACAAGCTTACTGCCTTGCAGCCATATTGTTCAGGGATTACTAAATTTTCAATACCTTTCTTCCATAAATACACCTTTCTACACCTTTGCAAACATAGTAGACCCCAGATCTGATGGCTCCTATAGGAGCAGTCTGATCAGGGTCTGCTCTGTTTGCTTACGAAATAATATTGTCATTATTCCTTTAACCATTTCTCTGTTTAATATTCATGTAAGGAATAATAACGTCATGAATATTAGCCGATTCTTTTATAAGGCATACATACACAGGATGTTTCGACTCAGGCAGAAACAATAGAATTAGATCTATATCATACCAAAGCAAACAGACCAGACCCTGATTAGACGGCTCCTACATGAGCCATCTGATCTGGGTCTACTCTGTTTGCAAATGCATGATAAGGCATATATACGAAGGAAAGGGTTAATATATAAATACATATGGGATGAAGGATTAATAAATGTTAAATCACACTTTCCTTTGACAATGCCTGAACAAAAACAGATGGCCAGGATGAAAAACAGGTTGACTAAATAAATGCAAGTTTTACTTGGGTAAGTTTAATACTTTCAATGCTGAATTATCAGAATGGAATAGCCTTAAACCCTTTCCTCCATGAATATTCATGTACGAAATAATGACATAATGAATATCAATTACATTAATTTGTTATAACAGCACATGGGCACATGAATTTTTGGTCAAAGCAGAAACTGTAGAATTATATTCATATCATATTGAAAGCAAACAGAGTAGACCCTGACCTGACAAATCCTATAAGAGCTGTCTGATCTGGGTCTACTCTGTTTGCAAAGCTGTAGAAAGGCATATTTACGGAGTAATGGGTTAACCCTTTACTTCATGAATATTCATGTACAAAACAGAGGCATTATGAATATTAATTAAGATTCATTTTTATAATGCCATATGAACACAGGAAAATTAAACTGTAGAGTCCTATCTACATTATTCCATAAGCAAACACAGCAGACCCTGATCAGACAGCTCCTATAGGAGCCATCTTGTCTGGGTCAGCTCTGTTTGCAAAGGTGTATTCATGGAGTAAAGGGTTAACCATATAATGTCTGATCCAATTTGGCTGTGGTGCAATATTGACTACTCCAGATTCTATCAAGCTGTAAGAGGGGCTCTCTGATCTGGGTCGGTTTGCTAAGGTGTAGAATGAAGTCCTCCAGATGCACTCTGATCCAGGTCTACACAATTTGCAAATGATGATACACTTATTTATCAAAGGGTTAAAAACAATGGTAAGATTGGACTGACAAACTACTGTCACTAAAATACATTACTCATCCCCCAACATACCCTCATTTATACATATAATGCATTTGAATAAAACTGGGATTGATCAAGGAAACAAGTATGAGGCCGAAATGGAACTTTTCAGAAGTTTTCATACAATAAATCCTAAGGGCTGTTCCATTTGAATGTGTATAAGGGGGCAGGAAGGCATTTTAAAAAACAGCTATGCATGTTTGGGTTTCGCTGTAAAAATGGTACTATTTGGTTTGTGTATTAGTAAAAAACTTCTATGGGTGGGTGGCTGAATTTGAAAGTGTCTTCCTGCATCCCCATAAACATTTAAATGGAACAGCCCTAATTCATTATATTATTAATTTCATTTTGGGACAGGTCCTGGGACAAATCGTGATTAAATAATCTATTCACACTATAAATTGCATTCTATCAAGTTAAGCAGAACATTCTAGGATACTACAAATTCCAAGAAATCTTTAGCAAGCGCAAAAGATTATTTTCTTCAATTCATGAAAAATCTTTTTCTGTTCCTTTTAAACCCTTTCCTTCACATAAACGCATTTTCACTCATTTGTAAACAGAGTAGATCCAGATCAGACAGCTCCTATAGGAGCCATCTGATCAGGGTCTGCTCTGTTTGCCAATAAAATTTGATAGATTTGTTTCTTTACTTTCTAACCTGGCTACAATGTTCCACTTTAAATATTTCATTATAACTATTTTGCCCATTGAATATTAAGTAGGTATTGAAACTTGGAATAAACGTAGACCAGGGAAAGTTTAACCCTTACAGTGCGGGACACGAGTCAATAATGTCCTTTGCAAACAATGTAGACCCAGATGAGAGGGCTCCTTGGGGAGCCCTCTCATCAGGGTCTGCACTATTTGTCATGTTACACTTTTCTTTAGAAAACATCCCTAAATATTCCCCATAAGCTTGACCTATTTGAATTTTGGAATATTCCATTTGAAAATTCAGCGTTGTAAGGGTTAAAATCATGATCAGACTGTTTGTACACACACTCGGCATCTCATCAGAATCCTTTGAAAAGGTTATCATGTCACATGAATCTGCTTACAGATTGCTAGAGGTAACCCTTTCCACCATGAATATTCAAGCAAGAAATAATGAAATTATGAATGTTAATTAGATTAATTATTATAATAGAAATGGATACTGGAATTTTTTACCATGGCAGAAACTGTAGAATCATATCTATAGGAACCATCTGATATGGGTCTACCCTGTTAGCAAAGGTGTAGAAATGCGTATTTATGGAGTAAAGGGTTAAACAATTTACCTGATGAATAGTCATGCAAGACCCTGACAATTTAACCCTTTCCCTCATATAAACGTCTTTTCACGCATTTGCAAACAGAGTAGATCCAGATCAGACGGCTCCTAGAGGAGCCGTCTGATCAGGGTCTGCTCTGTTTGCTAGTAGAATTTGAAAGATCTGTTTCTTTGCTTTCTAAAATGTGTACAATGTTCCACCTTCCATATTTCATTGTAACTATTTTGTTCATGAATATTCAGGAGGTATTGAAATAAACACAGAACAGGGAAAGGGTTAAGACAGTAATTAATTCAATTCTTCTATCAAAAATATGATTTAACCATTTCCTTCTTATTAACACCATTTCACATATTTGCAAACACAGCAGACCCAGATCAGACAGTTCCTATAGGAGCTGTCTGATCAAGGTCTGGTCTGTTTGTTTATGAAATTATAATAGATCTGATTCTACAGTTTTTAAATACCCAAAAAATCCTGTTAACATATGCCATAATAAAAAATCAGCTAATAAATATCCATGATGTCTTTTTTTACACAAATATTCAATGGGAAAAGGATTACAGGAAATTCATTGCTATGGCAACAGTTTTCAGATCTGCAACCTGTATGAAAATGGAGCAAACTCAGATCGGACATCTACAGGAGCTGTCTGATCTGGGTCTAAATTGTTGGCATAGGTGTAAAATGATGGGATTATCATGTACAGAATAAAGTTTTAATCAAATTAGAGTCTGTCCTCGTGCAATTCAGCTGTACTGTGATTCTAATCGTTCTTCCATTATGCATATCCAGTTCTAGCTGATCATCATTCACCACTTACAGGACCATCCACATCTCAAATCATTATCTCAACCCTTTACCTAATGAATATTCATGTAACAGATAATTATTTATTTGACATTTTTTTATAATGGCATATAATCACAGGATTTTTTGGCTAGGGTAGAAAACGTTAAATCAGATCTATATTATTCCATAAGCAAACAGAGTAGACCCTGATCAGATGGCTCCTACAGGAACCATCTGATCTGGGTCTATTCTGTTTGCAAAGGCTTCACTATCAGATAAAGGGTTAAAACCATATATTCCAGTTCCAGAAGGTGACTTTTTATCCCATGTTCTCAGTGTTTACAACATCTGATCTGCTGTGCTACCTGACACAGTCATCATTACTGTGAAATGTATCCTAGATATGGCAACCACTTACATGCATAATTGTGAAATAAACTTGGAATGAACATAAATAATGGCACTATCACGTTCCCCCACCTGACACGTCAGGTGGTACAAGTCCATGCTGTTGCAATGTTGTCCTTAAAAGCACATTCTCATTTTTCAGTTCTTCAATTTGTTGTCGAAGTAGCTCATTGTCCACAGAGAGTCTTTCAGTTTCTTTCAAATTTTCACTCATTCTGTTATTTGACTGTTTGAGGTCATTTATGTAATCACAAGCTTTTGATAATATACCACCTTTACTCTGAAATTAAAAAAAGAAAAGTATCAACAAGAAATGTGTCACAATAGGTGACAAATGCCCCCAAAGCAAAGCAATGATGTTGAAATGTGTACTGCACAGTGCGACCTGAATTCTCAAGATGTACTTACACACCAAATTTGGCATTCCTGTCTCAAGTTATATAGGAGATAAACATATGCTCTGGACAAGCTGTACACAGACACACGGACACACACACACAGTTTGATTACTATGCTTTCATAAAAATTGTGATTTTGGAACTGGTTTGATTGTTTCTGTTATCCCTTTACTCCATACATACGCCTTTCTATGCCTTTGCAAACAGAGTACACTCAAATCAGACAGCTCCTGTAGGGGCCATCTGATCAGGGTCTGCTCGGTTTGCTTATGTAAAGACCAAAATTTCCTGTGTTCATGTGCTAATATAACAATTACATTGTAATCTAATTAATATTCATGATGTCATTATTTCTTACATGAATATTAATGGAGTAAAGGTTTAAAAGATATCATTAGGGGACTACTGTGTCATACCAGAAGTCAAGAAGTTTATATTGTATGTGCAGATTTAGTTTTAGATGTAACACAACATATTTTTTGTGACATATTAACTACCAATTTATGTCCCCAAATTTTCAAATACCACACTCTCTTGCCTATTAGTCCAATTGTAATACAGTCAAACCTGTCCTAGCGACACACTGTTTTTAGCGACATCCTGTCAGATGCGACAGTATTTCCTTCCTCCCGATGTATTTTCCTCTATATTTCAACTGTATTTAGCGACACACTGGCAGATGCGACATACGACACTAAATTTGTACTCCCAACTCGGCAAACGACATTGTTTTTAGCGACAATGATCTTTCACTGTATCATTGTGTTTGTACCTAATTGCCCTCATTAACGTGTCAAAGGATTAATGCCCAAGGTGATAAGGGATTATCTGGTCCAGTTGGTCTGTTAGTCTCACTACTGTTGGAGTTTTTATAGCTAGCTACCCAACCATAAATTCTGATAATGAACTGCGCTTTAATCACCCATTTATTTATACCGGAAATCGGTCATAATGTCGTAATTGGCTATTCTAGTGATTTAATTGCCAATTTGGTTTCATAACTTGATAAGAAGTTAACCACACCATTTTAAAAGGTTTATTTCATTAAAACATGAATTATATTCTCATAATTAAAATACAGACATATAGAAATGTGCCTCTGCTTCCCTGTCAAAGACAGGTGTGCTTGGCCTCGTTTTGGCAATGGGCCGAAACGCTTCGAAAAACTACGAGGGCTTCTGATTTGTTTTGTGCACAAACTTACTGTTTATTAATACAATCAATGATAAGGACACTAAAGAAGTAACATCATAAAATAGTTTATTCCATTTCCAACCCTAAAAAAGTAATACCTAGATATAAATTTGAAAAGTCATCAGTTTTCGCGAAGAATGTTGATCAATACGACATGGACCCTGGAGCGGTTGGTATTGGCCCATGAAATTGTTAACCTGAATTCAAAGACACCCTGTGAGATACGACACTTTTGGCTTTCTCCCAAACTATGTCTCTAAAAACAGGTTTGACTGTATGTTTTACAAAATCAAATTGAATTTTAGTACTTCATGACATTTTTAAATATTTTTTTTTATATGATTGTGATGCCAAATGAGATTTCAGATGGTATACATGTATTGTGTACACATATGTCACAGCTTTTGAATCAAATCTTCTGTTACAAGAAATAATGATTAATAGCAATAATAAAGCAAGACAACATTTTTACCAGTGAGAAAGAAAATTGTTCTTTAATACAAAAGCTTAACCCTTATATAATCATATAATATATCATATAATCATGTTTTCCACTGCCCCATTTCAATCATTATCTGATGTGCTTACAACACAATTTTTTTTTTTTTAATTTTTTGACTAAGTGGTAAAAAGCTAAGATCCTGATCTGATGTTTCCCATTGCTAGTTACCTTTAACCATCCTGCTATCATTCACTAGAGTACTTCATTAACAAGTTTAGAAAGTTGTACAATCAAAGATTTTTGAATTTCTCACACTGCTGCACACTGTTGACTTTATTTTATGTGTTCTCTACAGTACTCCAGTAACAAGTTTAGAAAGTTGTCAAATAGTTTTGAATTACTCACACAGCTACACATTTACCCTAGTTAACCTACCTTTGTGTGTTCGCTACAGTATGCGTGAGTTTTCCAGTAACAAGTTTACTAGAGCACTCTGGTACCAGTTTCGAAAGCTGTACAATCAGAGTGTCAAATAGTTTTGAATTCCTCACACAGCTACACACTTACCCCTAGTTAACCTACCTTTGTGTGTTCACTACAGTACTCCAGTAACAAGTTTACTTACTAGAGCACTCTGGTACCAGTTTAGAAAGCTGTACAATCAGAGTGTCAAATTATAGCTTTGAATTTCTCACACTGCTACAAACTTACCCTACTTGACCTCCTTTTGTGTGTTCGCTAGAGCACTCCGGCACCAGTTTAGAAAGTTGCACATTCAGTGTCAAATAGCTTTGAATTTCTCACACTGCTACACACTTACCCCTAGCTGGCCTCCCTTTGTATGTTCACTAGAGCACTCCGGCACCAGTTTAGAAAGTTGCACATTCAGTGTCAAATAGCTTTGAATTTCTCACACTGCTACACACTTACCCCTAGCTGGCCTCCCTTTGTATGTTCACTAGAGCACTCCGGCACCAGTTTAGAAAGTTGCACATTTAGTGTCAAATCGCTTTGAATTTCTCACACTGCTACACACTTACCCCTAGCTGGCCTCCCTTTGTATGTTCACTAGAGCACTCCGGCACCAGTTTAGAAAGTTGCACATTCAGTGTCAAATAGCTTTGAATTTCTCACACTGCTACACACTTACCCCTAGCTGGCCTCCCTTTGTGTGTTCACTAGAGCACTCTGGTACCAGTTTAGAAAGCTGTACAATCCAGTTGTTAATTTTATCTCGACGCCTTCTCTCCACTGGAAATAGATTCAGTGCGCACTAACAAAATCCATAGCAACAAATATCACTAGTTATGACTAAAGAGCACATGTGAACATATTTGAAGTTGTCTATAATTTATACAATAAACAAAAGAAATTGTCCACAGTGACCATCCCAACTATTTTAAAGTCTAATTCTGGGGGTTAAAGACAGGTTGTAGCTTTTTTTAACGAATTGTCGCTGAATAATGTAATATTTTTCAAGGGACTATTTTGCTTTGACACTTACTGTAGAATCAGATCTATATCATGTCAAAAGCAGACAGAGCAGACCCTATAGGAGCCATCTGATCTGGGTCTACTCTGTTTGCAAATACATGAAAAGGTGTTCATATGAGGGAAAGGGTTAAAGAAATTATTGTTTAAATCTATTTTAGGATTGTGTCACCTACTTATGCAATGAACCAGAACAATTTACATAACTTTGACATGAGAGTCATCTAATGATACTCTGAAATTTGGTGGAAATTGATTCAGTGATTTAGGAGGAGATGTCATTTAAAGAAACTGCTCACTGAAAAGCTACATGTGACCTGCTTATGCTGTAAACTGAAACGATTTCTAAAAACCTGATAAAGAATCACCTGAATATCATCCGTGTAAGATTTGGTTAAAATCAAGTCAGTGGTTAAGGAGATGTCATTTAAAAAGACTGTTGATGATGGATGATGGACAATGCATGAAGAAGGACAATGGACATTTTGTGCCAGGTAAGCTAAAAAGAGCTGTCACAGGACAGCGCGCTCGACTATTCTCAGAAAATGTTAGTGTAAAAATACTTGATAGTGGACTAAAATAGTGTCCAATGATACTAGAAGCAAGTAATCAAAGTCTCAGTAAAATTTATTTTATAGTATTCGGGATGTAGGATCTCATTGGACTTTTTAATGAAAGAGAAAAACTTAAGCAAAAAAGGCCAATAATTTCTGTTAAAATGCTTGACAGAGTAATGTACTATTGCCTACAGATGAAGCATATGATGGTTAATAAGTGTTCCAAGTTTTAAAGCTTTATCTCAAAGGGTTATGTAAATCAGTGGACTTTACCAAGAACCTTTACCAAAATTTATAAGTTAAAAGGACCATAATTCTGTCAAAATCCTTGACAGTGTAATGTACTCTTGCCTACGTATGAAGCTGGTGGTGGTAAACAAGTGATCCAAATCTCAAAGCTTTATCTCAAAGGGTTATGTAAATAAGGATTTTAACAAAAAAGTTAAAAAGGGCTATACTTCTGTCAAAATGCTTGACAGAGTTATGTACTCTTGCCTAAAGATGTAGTTTGTGATGGTGAACAAGTGTTCCAAGTTTTAAAGCTTTATCTCAAAGGGTTATGTAAATAAGTGGACTTTAACAAAAAACTTAACCAAAAGTTCTAAGTTAAAAAGGGTCATAATTCTGTCAAAATGTTTGACAGAGTTATGCACTCTTGCCTACAGATGGAGATTGTGGTGGTGAACAAGTGTTCCAAGTTTCAAAGCTTTATTCTAAAGGTTAGAGGCAAAAAGTGGACTTTAACAAAAACCTTAACCAAGGTGTGACGTGGACGCCGAGGCGAGTAGGATAGCTCCATTATTCTTTGAATAGTCAAGCTAAAAATGTACCATCAATGCAGAAACCTTTCTGATTACAATAATTTATTCAAATATTAAAATACCCCACATATTTCGACAGATTTAAATTTAAAGCAATAGAATACAACAAACATAAGTGTTTTCAAGACCTTTTATGATTTTTTGTTCAGGATGACCATCACTTTTATGGTTTGTTTGGTTTGGTTTTTATCGGATTTTACGTCGCTCTAACAGTATTTCAGTCATATCAAGACGTCCAGCTAATTACAGGTGCACAGAAGAACATCTGGGTAGAACCACCGACCTACCGCAAGCCAGCTGGAAGGCTTCCCCAAATGAAAAATCCAATTGCCCAGATTAGGATTCGAACCACAGCAGTGAGGGGCTGAGCGATTGTCAGTTGAAGACCATAACCACTTGGCAACAGAGGCCCCTTTTTATGTTTTTTTCAAGACATATGAAAAATGTTTCAGAGCATGTGCTGGTAGATTACAGTAACCAAAACCCATTATCTGCTTCTTGTGTGTCTGTACCTTCATTATGCGTGGCCCTCCTCCTGTCATCACGTGAAGATCGGCCACCCTCTATCTTTGGTGTGTAGCCAGTTCGTGGAGCAATGTTTCTCTGACCCTGCAGTACGTCTTGCGGAGACATCATGACATAAAACTGACCTGAAACACAAAAATAGATAGCACCAACACTAAACAACACTATGATAATTATATATGTCACTTACTAGATATTGCTGTAATTCATGTTTAGTAAAACCCTTTATATGACAGTTTTCATGCCTTTGCAAACAGAGTAGATCCTGATGTACACAGGATGATTTGATATTGATAGAAACTGTAGAGTCAGGTCTGTTATAATTTCATTAGCAAACAGAGCAGACCCTGATCAGATGGCTCCTATAGGAGCCATCTGATCTGGGTCTACTCTGTTTACAAAGGCATGAAAAGGCATTTATATGAAGGAATGGGTTAACTTCACAAGCAAATTCAACCTATACAGAGGATCTCTGACAATGATGACTCATGGCATATATAGACTGAAGACATCAAAGAGAGCTTACATGGAAAACCCATTGGATTTCAAGTTCCATTCTTTGCATGATGTGTGCTTATCTTGCTTGAACCATTTGATAAGAATCTGTACCAATTACCACTTGTAATAATTTCTGGAAATGTTGGCTCCTCACAAAAAAAAATTCAGCTTAATTCTTTCCCTGTTGAATATTCAGGTAAGAAACAATGGCATCATGAATATCATTAGCTGAATACATGATTGTATTTCTAATGGCATATGTGCACAGGATTTTTGGTACTGGTACAAATTGTTTAGTCAGATCCCACAGGAGCCATTTGATCTGTGTCTACTCTGTTTGCAAAGGAAAGAAAAGGTGTTTATATAAAGAAAAGGGTAAACAAGGAATAGTTTTGAATGAAGATAATCTCCCTAGATTTGTTCCTAAATGAGACATGTTCTCAGTATGAAATGTTTATGTGTGTGAGTAGCAGGCATCAACCCTTTTCACCATGAAAATGAAGTAAGATTTGATGACTTCATGAATATTACATAATTTTTTAATAACGGCAATGGCAGCAACAGTGGAATCAGATTCAGAGCTCCAGGTAAGATTCATAAATTTGAACATTTTCAAGAATAACATCTTTATTTCTCCACCAAACCGTATGCTGTAACCACTCTTTAGAACCGTCTCTTCGAGACAATTCTAAAGAGTGGTCACAACATAGGATTTGGTAGAGAAATGACAATTTTAATATTTGGGTACACATCATTATCTATTGCTCTGAGATCTATATTATACCATAAGCAAACAAAGTGGACACTGATCAGATTGCTCCTTCAGGAAAGTGTTAAAAGGCATATCTGTGGAGTTCAGGTAAAAACTAATTTCAAATTACCCCCCCCCCCCCCCCACACACACACACTTTTATTATACCATAACAATTGAACTAGACTATTGTCAACAGGGCATTAAAAGCTGATAGCCATGAAAACAACTTACAAGATCGTAAAAGACTTGTCACCCTTTGGGTACGTATGTATGGACCATGAGGTTAAACAATACAACGCTGCATTACTCTATACCCAGTTGTCGGCAGATCCATGATAACCTATGTTTGTAAACAGTTTAGATCCAGATGAGATGCGAGTAACTTGGCGTCACATTAGGATCCAAACTGTTTGATACCCAGGTTTCAGTTTGGTAGACAAACTGATTATAGCTCGAATTTGACAATGTAGTGAGTGAAAAAGTGTGCAAAAATAATTTACTCAGCATGCTAAAGGTTAACCTGAGCAGAAAGTATTAATTTTGTTTTCTGCAAACAACTGGCTGCAACAATATTCAATGTAAATTAACTGCTAGTGTGTAAAGACATCATCTGTGACCTGTTAAATATTCATGCAACAAATAATTGAATTAGAATTAATTAGATTGATATTCATAATGGCATATTCTAACACACCTCACGCACACATCTATATAAACAAAGAAGGGACGTATTTATGTTTGAATTCTCCATTAAACACTGCACGCGCTGTAACGGCTTAACGTGATGTAATATGGCTTCGAAAACTCGTACGACAAGAAACGTAGTGCCGTTGTGGCGGTGCAAATTATAGTTAAATTGAAGTGTTAGAATCGATATAATAAATTTATACCAGTGTTTTATCGTGCAATTGAACACGGGTAGTCGTTGAGATGCTTATAATTAAAACACTCGGCCTATGGGCCTCGTGATTTAATTACTACGCATCTCAACTCCTTTCGATTGCACGATAAAACACTGGTATGAATTTATTATTTCTTAAATTATGAACAAGGAACATTTTTGCATTGGCAGAAACGGTAGGATCAGATCTATATTATACCATAAGCAGACAGAACAATGACTATTTGCAAAGGTGTGAACAAGTGGTTATATTAAACACAGGTGTTAGAAAAGCTGTATATATGAGACAAGGTGTGAAAAGGTGTTTATATGGGGAAAGGGTTATCTAAAGGGTGCAGTTCTAACCATTATTAGGGTGGCTTAGATGATCAGCTATTGACTCTGTTTCCAGCTGTTTTGCCCCTACTGAGAAGCAAAAACAATTAATGACAATGATCAGACTCCAAGATTACACACTTCTGAGCTTGTGTCTGAGTTCAGAGCTACAGATGTATCCAATTGGTGTGTATCCAAATAGTAAGATTGTCATTTCTCCAACAAACCCATTACAATGACCATTCTTTAGAATCTCCTTGAAGAGACAATTTCAAAGAGTAGTCGCAGTTTGGTGGAGAAACAAGAGATGTTTGTAAAACATGTATACCCCCCAGACCCCCTGACCTTTGATCTAGTGACCTCAACTATAGAGGTCATCTAGCGGTCATGACTAATCACCACAGCAACTTTGAAGATCCTAAGCCAAACCACTGATCATTTATTGATCTGAAAACATTTCACAAGTTAAGGTCATGGTGACCTTGACCTTTGACCTAGTGACCTCAACAACTATAGGGGTCATCTAGTGGTCACGACCAACTACCACAAACCCTTGAGCAGTTATTGATCGCAAACCATTTCACCAGTTAAGGTCATGGTGATCTTGACCTTTGACCTAGTGACCTCAAAAATAATAGGGGTTATCTATTGGTCATGACCAACCACCACAGCAAGTTTGTAGATCCTAAGCCAAACCCTTAAGCAGTTATTGATCGCAAACCATTTCACCAGTTAAGGTCATGGTGACCTTGACCTTTGACCTAGTGACCTAAAAAACAATAGGGCTCATCTAGTTGTCATGACCAACCACCTAAGCAAATTTGAAGATCCTAAGCCAAACCCTTGAGCAGTTATTGATCAGAAACCATTTTACAAGTTAAGGTCATGGTGACCTTGACCTTTGACCTAGTGACCTCAAATACAATAGAGGTCATCCAGTTGTCATGACCAACTACCGCAGCAAGTTTAAAGATTCTAAGCCAAACCCTTGAGCAGTTATTGATCGGAAACCATTTGACCAGTTAAGAGCATGGTGACCTTGACCTTTGACCTAGTGACCTAAATAACAATAGGGGTCATCTAGTGGTCATTACCAACCACCACAGCAAATTTGAAGATCCTAGGCCAAACCCTTGAGCAGTTATTGATCGCAAACCATTTCACCCTTTAAGGTCATGGTGACCTTGACCTTTGACCTAGTGACCTAAAAAACAATAGGACTCATCTAGTTGTCATGACCAACCACCTAAGCAAATTTGAAGATCCTAAGCCAAACACTTGAGCAGTTATTGATCAGAAACCATTTTACCAGTTAAGGTCATGGTGACCTTGACCTTTGACCTAGTGACCTCAAAATCAATAGGGGTCATCCAGTGGTCATGACCAACTACCACAGCAAGTTTGAAGATTCTAAGCTAAACCCTTGAGCAGTTATTGATCGGAAACCATTTAAACATTTAAGGTCATGGTGACCTTGACCTTTGACCTAGTGACCTCAAAATCAAAAGGGGTCATGTAGTGGTCATGTCCAACCACCACAGCAAGTTTGAAGATCCCAAGCCAAACCCTTGAGCAGTTATTGATCGGAAACTATTTCACCATTTTAGGTCATGGTGACCTTGACCTTTGACCTAGTGACCTCAAAAACAATAGGGGTCATCTACTTGTCATGACCAACCACCACAGCAAGTTTGAAGATTCTAGGCCAAGTCGTTTATTAGTTATCGTTCGGAAACCATCGATCTACCGACCGACCGACATGTGCAAAGCAATATACCCCCATTTTTTCAAAAGGGGGGTATAATAAAGAAGCTACATGTATTATTGAAAATGTTTAAATTTACGCATGTTATCTGGATCTCTGTGAGTTTATTTTCAAGTATCTTATTGGTCTGATTTTGAGAGAAAATCAAAATCTGACCAATCAGACCATTCAGATGTTAGTACATGTACATGTAAATGAATTCAAACAATATAAAACATAAATAACCTCAGGGCTTGGCTTGTTAGAAGTCCTATGTCTCATATAAAACTAAGAGGATTGTTTATATAAAGTGTTTTACCTACATACATATATGATGGTATAGAATGAGACACAACAATTAACCATAATTAAAACTGGCCACAGTTTCACAAACATTCGAAGTACAGTAAAAACTTGATCCTAAAAAATTTAGTGAGGAGGGATTTACGTCTTTGTAGGCAGGTGGCTGTTTAATGCAGGGTGAAAGTCATGTAAAAAAATCTAGAAAGCATGAGTTTCACCCTGCATTAACCATTTCCCTTTTGCATATTCATGTAAGAAATAATGAAGTCATGAATATCAATAAGATATAAAAATGGCATATGAACCCAGGACATTTTGGCTTAGGTTGAAACTGTAGAATCAGATCTACATGTATATTACACAATAAGCAAACAGAGCAGACCCTGATCAGACTGCCCCTGTAGGTGCCTTTTGATTTGGGTCTACTCTGTTAGCAGATGCATGAAAATGCGCTTACATAAGGGAAAGGGTTAAGCTGCAACCTGTGTTAAAGATCAATAATGGTACGTATATATAATTTGAGTGTTCGTAGTATCAAGTTTTTACTGTGATTATTTAATATCAGACAACTTATTAGGGGTATTTAACTTGCATCTTGAGAAGATAGAGAAATAATTGCCTCTAAACAGAATCCTTAAAGACTATATGTTAGTTTTTAAATAAGAAATGACACTTTTTGCATGGAACATCTAATGAATTATATAAAGTCTGTACAAATTCTTAAATGTCTGTTTTGGTTTTTCTATCACTTTCAGTTATTATCAAGTACAATATTTGTACATCGGACCTCGGTTTATAGTCTCGCCCGCCGGACCAAGTCCTTCGGACGAGACTATAAACCGAGGTCCGATGTATCAGTGCTTTACACTGGGCATCTAAAAGAACCAGAGAAACTCAGTCGATAATAAGAGTAGGGCATCGTGCCCGGGTTTCTCTGTATCCTCTTCCCTCTCTCTGGGACGTCCAATTAGCCCATAGTGAGCAGAAACGGACGTTAATCAACACAAACAAACAAACAATATTTGTTCTCAAAATGATAAATAAACAAACATCTTACCTTTTTTTTTCCAATTACACCCTAATTTATAAAAAGTCTGTGCTCTTGAATAATGTTTAAATAACAGATTGAGCTAAGTAATTATTTAAGAATGTCCGTGAAACTGGTGCCAGGTTCCTCCCTTTTCTGACAGCTAATTAAACAGAAAATTGTATTAAAATTCATCTGATATGGAAGAAAATGATTTTTATGACAAACCGTGCTGACCCTGATCATAGCGCTCCTTCAGGAGCCCTTTGATCTGGGTCTACAGTAGAACCCCTCTAAACCGGAATTCTAGTAGACAAGAATTTAGATACTTTTAAGCAGGTGGCTGCTTAATGCAGGGTGAAAGTCATGCAGAAAGCTCCTAGAGGAGCTTTCTGCATGACTTTCACCCTGCATTAAGCTGCCACCTGTCTCTAATACTGACATTTATGCTAATTTTAACGTCCGGTTTAGAGGGTTTTTACTGTACACTGTTTGCAACGGTCTTATATACTCGATTCCCGCACTTTAATCCTTTCCATCATAGAAACATATTTTTACACATTTGCAAACAGAGTAGACCCAGATCAGATGGCTGTCTGATGAGGGTCTGCTCTGTTTGCTTTTGACATGATATAGATCTGATTCAATAGTTTTTGTCAAAGTAAAATTTTCCTTGAAAGGTTTACATTATAAAACTTCAGCTAATAAATATTCATGATATCATAATTTCTTACATGAAAACCGAACAGGGAGATGGTTAAAGTTAGGCTACAATAAATGTCCATTCAACAGTAACACATTTACAAAATAAATATTTATATAAACAGTAAAAACTCGATACTACGAACATTCAAACAGATATCATTATTGAGCTTTAAAACAAGTGGCAGCTTAATGCAGGGTGAAAGCCATGCAGAAAGCTCCTAGGAACTTTTTGCATGACTTTCACCCTGCATTAAGCAGCCACCTGCCTATAAAGACTTCATTACTAAAATTTTGTAGCATCAAGTTTTCACTGTAATTATGATATACAATCTCAATACTGATTGAAGAAATATCTGTAGTTTATAATTATGTTCCAGTCATATGATTTTGGTCTAATATATCAATATTAGACATGACACATCTTTAATACCACGGTTTAACCTTTGAGCATACTGACATTTACAAACAATGTAGACCCAGATTTAGAGGGCTCCTAGTGGAGTCCTCTGATCAGTCTGAACACTGTTTATGTCATTTGAATTCCTCTCATAAATTATCATCTTTCATATGGAGTGGATGACTACTATAATTCAACAAAGAAGGACCATTCAACTTTGAAATTTCAATACTGAAAGTCAAGGTCTGGCTAATCTAAAACATTGATAAACAAGAGCATCGCATGTAGATACCAAAACTCATCTGTTCAATTTTAGCTCTTTAGTGTGTAAAGTTTCATATGATTTGCATTAATAGTAAAGAAGTAATAGGCAACGTAAAAGTTTCCAGACTACAACAACGACAACACAGACCCCAGAGTAACGACAATAGCTCGTATTTTTTCTTTGAAAAACAAAGAAGCTAAAAAGTTCAAAGACTATTTCTTCCCATCACCTAAATCATAATTATCAAGCTACAAATTGTAGTGTTTCACTGTAGCAATGAAACATTTGTATACAACGAATATAAATATTCAGAGCTACATATTAGGTGGTACTAAAATACTAAACTTTCAAATTGTCATTTCTCAACCAAACCCTATATTGTGACCACTCTTTAGAATCATCTCTTGGAGACGATTCTAAAGAGTGGTCATAAGACAAGGTTTGGTGAAGAAATAAAGAAGTAGTATCTGGACTGCTGTATAAAACAAATATAAATATAAAAGATACAAGTAGCATGCAGTACATGAATGTAAGTCTAAAGTGTTTTTATAAAGAACAGAAGAGTCTCGCCAATACAACCACATAAGGAGCTCTCTGATCTGGGTCTACACCACTTGTAATGACATAAAAAAGCATTTAAATGAGGGAAATGGTCAACAAAATTGAAATGAGGGAAACACTCATGTAAGAGACTTTATATAATGAATAAGCTATTAACCATTTACTTAATGAACATTCAATGAATATTCAATCAATACTGACCATCATGAATATTAATTAGATGATTTTTATAATATCATATGAAGACAGGAAATTTGGTCACAGCAGAAACTGTAGAATCAGATATTTACTATTTCATAAGCAAATAAAGCAGACCCATATCAGACAGATCGAATGGAATTATTCATGGAATAATTGGCTCCATTGGAGCTATTCTGCAGCGACATTTACCTTTTATTCCATGAATTTTCATGAGACAAATTATGACATCACAAATAGTAATTGGATTATTTTTCATAATGGCATATCATCCCGCATATGTACAAATGACAATTTGGCTCGGACAAAAACTGTGGAATTAGATCTATATTATACCATAAGCAAACAAGGCAGACCCTGATCAAAAGGCTCCTATAGGTCTTCTCTGTTTGCAAAGGTGTAGAAAGGTGTATCTATGGAGTAAAGGGCTAAAAAGCGTATATATCTGAAGTAAAGTGTTCATTCCTGTCCGTCAGTAGGGAAACAAACAAGTCTTTGATATGGCCTGACACTCAGACTAGTAATAGGAACAAGGTGAAGTGGATAGCATGAACCTACAAAGCACCTCTCTTCAGCCAGTCATTACATTCTTTTGTTCAGGAAAAAAAGCTAAATTTCACAAAAGATTGTCATTCTTCAATACGTATAATATAAGTGAGGCCACTGAAATTCAAAATTATGGGGAAATCAAGTTATAGCAAATATTTTAACAAGAGCCGCGTGCGGCGCCAACACTCATCTGATTTGGTGCTTGTCCAGCTAAATTTAAACAAGAGGACCATGAGGCCCTGAAGCGCTCACCTGAGATAACCCCAGGGGCGGGGTCATTTTTGACCACAAGAAATCATGTGTACAACCTTGGTAGAGAACCACAAGGCAAAGCAGTATGCCATTAATTAAAGGTCTAAGCCTTATGGTTTCAGAGAAAATAATATTTTATATTTTTCTTATTAAAAACTGATAAGCCCTGAGGCAGGGCCAAGTTTCGCCCAGTGGTCAGGGTCGTAAGTTAAACATTCTTGGCAGAGGACCAAAAGCCACAGCTACATATTTGTAGAGGACCATTAGATCATGTTACATACCAAATATCAAAGGTCTAGGCCTTACAGTTTCAGTAGATTTTCCAATGAAAAACTGATTAGCTCTTGGGCGGGGCCATTTTTGGTCTGGGGATCATAATTTGAACATTATTTGTAGAGGACCATAAGATCATGCTACATACCAAACATCAAAGGTCTAGGCCTTACAGTTTGAGAGAAGATTTTTAAAGATTTTCCTATGAAATACTGATAAGCCCTTGGGCGGGGCCATTTTTGGCCCGGGTCATAATTTGAAAATCTTTGTAGAGGACCATAAGATCATGCTACATACAAAATATCAACGGTCTAGGTCTTACAGTTTGAGAGAAGATTTTTAAAAGATTTTCCTATGAAAAACTGATAAGCCCATGGGCGGGGCCATTTTTGGCCCGAGGGTCATAATTGAACAATCTTTGTAGAGGACTATAAGATCATGCTACATACCAAATATCAAAGGTCTAGGCCTTACAGTTTCAGAGAAGAAGATTTTTTAAAGATTTTCCTATGACAAGAGGGCCCTGAAGCGCTCACCTGAGATAACCTTGTAAAACCTTGGTAGAGAACAACAACGCAAAGCAGTATGCTATTAATTAAAGGTCTAAGCCTTATGGTTTCAGAGAAAAATAATATTTCATACTTGTTCCATGAAAAACTGATAAACTCCAAGGCAGGGCCAAGTTTCGCCAAGAGGTCAGGGTTGTAAGTTGAACATTCTTGGCAGAGGACCACAAGCCAAAACTACATATTTGTAGAGGACCATTAGATGTTTATGTTATATACCAAACATCAAAGGTCTAGGCCTTACAGTTTCAGAAGATTTTTAAAGATTTTCCTATGAAAAACTGATAAGCCCTTGGACGGTGCCAGTTTTGGTCCGGGATCACAATTTGAACAATCTTTGTAGAGGACCATTAGATCATGCTACATACCAAATATCAAAGGTCTAGGCTTTACAGTTTCAGAGAAGAAGATTTTTAAAGACTTTCCTATGAAAAATGTTTTTTGCCGGATCAAAATTCTTTTAACAAGTCTATCAACTGAGAAACATTTTGGTGAAAACTATATTCATATCGGACAAGTCATTCTGGAGAAGAAGATTTTTCTAGATATTGTGTACAGTTGCCATGGCAACAAGACCGATGGCCCCACCTACTATCTTTTACCAACTTTTGAAGCACCCACCCACAGTATGTATCTGACCAAGTTTGGTTACAATTGGGCCGTCGGTTTCAAAGAAGAAGTCATTTGAAATTGTTGACAGACAGACAGACGCCGGACACAGGGGTATCACAATAGCTCACCTTGAGCACTTTGTGCTCTGGTGAGCTAAAAAATAGAAAAAAATAAAGGGCCATAATTCCAAAATTTTAAAATCAAGAGTTATGGTTCTTATGTAGGGGCCTTCCCTTCAATGAGATCTACTAACCTATAGAGTTTCACGTTGATACCTCTTACACTTTTCAAGTAATGAGCTACATTAAAGTTTTTGCATGCCGACGACGATGCCTACGACTCAGTGATCACAATAGCTCGACTTTTCTTTGAAACAGACGAGCAAAAAACGAGCTTTGAAAATCAGGGGAAAAAAGGGGGGACCACTTTCAGTCCTTTTGCAACCCGAGTCCTGCGTGAGTTTGCTGGCATACAACATCAGAACCCTGTTTATAGGTGAGTTGAGACTCACCTTGTGATAAATTTGAATCTTGTTGCCAGCTCCCTGCAGCTACACCTGGAAGACAAGCCCATATTGTACTGTTATCCTTCATCGAAGATTCTTAACATTAAGAATCTTGACTTTTCGTTTTATTCAAAGCATATAATTATGGTATCTACCTAAAATACCTTTTAAAAGATAGTGCCTTTTCTGACATACAGTAAACATGTAAAAAAAATCTTTGATAAACAGAAATCCCCTACATTTAACCCTTTACTTCATGAATATTCATGTAACATTTTTAATGACAACATGAAATATTAAATATTATTAGCTGAAGTTGTATAATGGCATATGAACGCAACAGTTTTGGCCATGACAGAAAATGTAGAATCACACAATACAGATACACACAATTCCATTTAAGCAAACAAAGCAGACCGTTATCAGATGCTGATCTGGGTCTACTATGTTTGCAAAGGCGTGAAAAATCACTTGTATGAAGTAAAAGTTTAAGTCTATGCAATCTGCAGATACATGTACTATGTACAAATTAATAAATAAACTAAATATCTAGTTGCTAAAACACCAAAACACTAAAAACTATATGCTACTGACCTAAAAAATTGGACAAACCTACTGACAAACTGTGAAAACAAAGATCAACCTGTTCCTGAAAGAGCAGTTTGATCAGGGTCTACACTATTTGGTACTATGTCAATCTACTCTATTTCAACCCATTCCCTCATAGGCTATTTTTAGACCCAACCTTTTTGAATAAATCTACTGAAAAGGACCATTTTCTAGAAAAAAAGGATTTTTTTTAGAATGATAGCTTTGAAAACATTGTGATAAATAGAGCATCTGCACTTGTGCCACAAATGCTCTATTTATCAAAATAGTTACAAAAACTGAATTTGACAGAGGCATAAACAATATACAATTTGCCTGCCAAATCAAAACTTAGAAAAGAACAGTATTTCTTTTTTGTATTACCACTTCTGTCAGTAAACATTTTAGATATAAACATCCACAGCATGCTTGAGAGGAATTTTTGATTAACTTTGCAAACAGTTTGCATAATGATGTGACACCATGCAACCTGGCATCTTATCAGAATCCAAACAGTTTAACACTGAGTGTAGGTTTAAAGAAAAGGGCTACACAACTTTCATTCCCCAAATACACCTTTTATGACTTTGCAAACAGAGTAGACCCAGATCAGATGTTCCTGTAGGAGCTGTTTGATCAGGGTCTGCTCTGTTTGCTTATGATATAATATAGATATGATTCTCGTTTCTCTCATGGCCAAAACTTCCTGTGTCCATGTGCTATTATAGGTATTAATATACATGATGTAATTATTTCTTCCATGAATGTTCAGAGTGTAAAGGGTTAATTATGAAACAGGTCATGTTTTGACAGGTTTTTCCTTCAAATACAAATCTTCAGTAACACAAGTTTTAATAAAATGGCGGTCATTACCAGTTATTAAAGCACTTAATCTAATCTGTGGTTAGGTGTGAGAATACAGACTGCTGTAAATTTTCAGATTGATCAAGATAAGACAAATCTTTCTGTTCTACTATTATCAATCAGTGTAACATCAACGCGATATAATATATGACTTTATATCTTTAACCCTTCCCTCCATAAATACGCAGTTCTACGCTTCTGTAAAAGTCACTTTATTAACCCTTTCCTCAATAAATACGCCTTTCTACGCGAAACCATGAAACCATTGTGATAAATAGAGCATTTGCTTCTATAGGAGCAAATGCTCTATTTATCACAATGGTTTCAAACTACAAAATTCTAAAATTCTACTTTTTTCTAGTAAATGCTCCTTTTCGGTAGATTCATTCAAAGAGGTTGGGTCTAAAAATAGCCTATGGAGGAAAGGGTTAAACCAGCGTGATAAATAGAACAGTTGCCAAAATGACAAAAATTACTTGAAGTTCAAGGGGAGATAATTCTGAATTGACATTAAAGTTGTGTCTTGCACATCTACCTTTCATGGTTATCATATATACCAAATATAAACTCAATAATTTTCGAGTTTGTGACACAACTACCAATGTTACATGCCCAAATAAAAAAAAATACTCAAAGTCCAAGTGGAGATAATTCTGCAATCCCTGGCACTAAACACATAAACATTACATCTTGCACATCTGCTAGTCATGGTTATTACTTATGGCAAGCATCAATTCAATAACTATCAAATTGAAGGACAAGTTTGTAACACCAAACACCCATGTTTCATGCCAAAAATGGGCAGTAATGCGAGGTAGTATCAACCAGTGTAACATAAAAGTGATATAATATGTCCTTAAAATATGAGGCAGTATTAAACAGTGTAATGAATATTTTTGCTAAAAATAATGATATCATGAATATTAATTAGATAAGTTTTTATAATGGCATACGAAAACAGGAATCATTGACCAAGACAACAACTGTGGAAACTAAATTATTCCGTTAAGCAAACAGGGAAGATGTTGATCAGTCATCGCCTAGGTGTCTAACCCGAGTCTACTCTGTTGGCCAAGGTGCCAAAAGTCGTCTAAATGAGGGAAAGCAATTAAAAAGCAATTTTGTTTTCTCAACAGTGTATACACTGCAGACTTAATGAAATCAGTAAAATAGCAAGAAAGATTTTATGTAGATTTGTCTAATTCTGCAAGAAAAGGGACCTGCAGAGGTTACTGTTGATAGGAAGTACATATCGAGGGCTTGGTGCAAAACTATTCTAACTCCTTCACAAAGTGAAGGAGTTAGAATAGTTTTGTACCAAGCCCTCGAATATACTCTTAAGTTAATGTGACAAACTACAGCATAGATCAGTCAAAGTGTGATCTACAATCACAAAACAAACGTTAGCTTAACCCTTTACTCCATGAATATTCATGTAAGAAATAATGACATCATATTATATTAATTAGATTTAATTTTTAAAATGGAACATGAATACAGGAATATTTGCCATCAAACCCTGATCAGATAATTCCTACAGAATATGTGTGATCTGGATCTATTCTGTAAAAGTGAAGACATGTGTATATATGGAGTAAAGGGTAAAGCATCTTGCAAATGAATATTAAAGCAGATTATACAAGAACAAACACCATGTGATTCTTATAAATAATGTCGAATTCACCGAGTCAAATGATGTTCTGAGAAGGAGTATTCCCTAGAATTTTTTCATGAAGATTCAAAGTTGTTTATTTAAATTTGGAAAATAAATACGAAGGAAGTGGGTTAAAATACTTTGTTTGGGGTAGAAGGGTAGAGAGAACTGTTAGACAACTATGAATAACATATTCAGCAGTGACAAATCTGAATTTGTCTTGCATTCCCTACATTTCTAAAAAAAATAAACATTTGACTTCCTGTATAAATACTTTCCCTTTCCCTCATATAAACACCTTTCACGCGTTTGCAAAACAGGGTAGACCCAGATCAGATGGCTCATATAGGAGCCGTCTGATCAGGGTGTGCCCTATTTGATTTTGACTTGATATATATGATTGTACAGTTTTTGTCAAAGCAAAACGTTTCTTTGTTAAGTTTCAGCTAATAAATATTTTTGATGTCATTATTTCTTGTACATGAATATTCAGCAGGGAAAGGATTAATTGTTGCAGTCTTTTAACCTTTTGCATGCTTACAGCAAAACAGTCTGGATCTCATACAGATCTAAACTGTTTGACACTTTGACCATATTTTTGAGAGAAATGAGAGAAACTGTATTTTAAGAATTAAGCAGGTGACTATTGTTGCAGACAAAAATTTAATTAGCAAGGTAAGAGTAAATGCATTAGTTTCATGGAATACCCCATGGTATAAGGTCTAGCTTTCACTGCAAACAGGCATATCATGAAAACAGTACTGGTGCTACTAACCTGTCTGTCCTGCCAGAGCTACTGCTGTGTCTGCCTGGGTGGTACCAACGTCCCCTGCCCCAGCAGACACAGAGGCCGGGAAATATGTAAACCGTGTGTCAGCCTGTCCATCTGCTGTAGGACTGCCATTGTTGAAAGGACTGGTGATGACAGCCTGCAAATAGTTTATAATCCTTTACTCCATAAATACGCTTTTCTACGCCTATGCAAACAGAGTAGACCCAGATCAAACAGCTCCTATAGGACATAGGATATTTTGATATAACATAGATATAATTCTAGTTTCCAGACTGCCCATGTGTAACTATAACAAATTAATCTAATTAATATGTATGATATCATTATTTCTTTAATGAATATTCATGGAAATAGTGTTTCCAAACAAGATCTCATCGAGATAAAAAAACAACAACTAGAACTACCACTAAAGGTAATGAATACCCCCACTAGCACATTTGACACAGAGATGGGGGTTATAAAAATAAATCACTATAATATCTGCTACAATTTAGAAAAAAACTCCGGAAAACCTGAAATTTCCTAAAAATTTCTAAGTCAGAATACCAAATATCACTTCAATATCTGTAAAGGTTTCGAAAAAAACTCCGGAAAACCTGAATTTCCGGAAAATTTCTAAGTAAAATCACTGTATTTCCGTGAAAAATCAATGAAGTGTAACGAAATTCAAACTTGATCTGTAACTCATTATAATAAAGCCACATACCAAATATCACTTCAGTATCTGTAAAGGTTTAGAAAAAAACTCCGGAAAACCTGAATTTCCGGAAAATTTCTAAGTAAAATTACTGTATTTCCATGACAAATCAATGAAGCGAAACAAAATTCAAACTTGATCTGTAACTCAATATAATAAAGCCACATACCACATACCATTTAAATATCTGTAAAGGTTCAGAAAAAAACTCCGGAAAACTGAAAAATAACAAAGGGCAATAACTCCAAAAAATACTGAAGACAGAGTTACAAACCTTGTGCACTGCACTTGCGGTCAATGTGATATATCTATATATGAAGTTTGAAGTCAACAACTTATGATTATGATTTGCACAAGGCGGACAGACAGACAAATGGATGGACATGGTGACTCCAGTATGCTCCCCCAAAACTTATAATGATTGTTTTTATTTCAAGAGTATACACAAATGTAGGTTATATAATATGGACTCAACACCAGCTGTAGGGTCTCAATAATAAATAACCCCTGAAAAGCTTGGATCATTGCAAATTCATGTTAAATTAAGAAAACTCATTTTTATGCAAAAATATGGCCAAAGTGTCAAAGAGTTTGAATCCTGATAAGATATCGCATTATGTGATGTCTCGTCTGGATCCAAACTATTTGCACTAATAATCACGGTTTCACAGCTAGCGTGCAAAGATTTAATAATATTGTTCCTGGTTTGCCGTAATCCTTTTTCACAGCAGGCACAAAATGGTATGTTTGACTGCCTCAAGCTTGCCTTGAAAGTGTTCACTGTAACATCCCTTAACCCATTCCCGTATAGGCTATTTTTAGATTCAACCTCTTTGAACAAATCTACCGAAAAGGAGCATTTACTACTAAAATGGAAAATTTTAGAATTATGTAGTGTTGAAACCATTGTGGAAAATAGAGCATTTGCTCCTATGGAGCAAATGCTCTATTTTTCACAATGGTTTCACAAAGTGACTTTTACAGAAGCGTCAAAAGGCGTCTATATGCGGGAATGTGTTATCAGTACTTTAACAATGGAAGCAATAAAACACAGGCTGAATATGTTCTGGCACAGCTGAAGTAGTTTTGCCAAGGCAGAAACAGTAGAATCAGATTTTATATAATTCCTATGGGAGCTGTCAGATCAAGGTTTACTCTGTTTGCAAAGGTGTGGAAAAGGTGTCAATACCAGAGAAAGGGTTAAAGGATTTAAATCGAGTCATTTGAATAGGCACATTTTGGCATGGTCAGCAGTGTAAAACCAGAACATTGACCATATAAAGTGTCTGAAAAGGGTTTGTCAATTTGTCAACAAAATGTAACAAACTATACTAAAATGTGGTAAACAGCATAGACCCTTTTAACCCTTTATTCCATAAACACTACTTTTAATGTCTTTGCAAATAGAGCAGACCCAGATCAGACAGCTCCTGTGGGAGCCATCTGATCTGGGTCTACATTGTTTGCTTATGAAATAATATAGTTCTAATTGTACATCTATTTACTTCTATTTCAGGCATGGCCAAAAATGCTTGCCTATATGCCATTACAAAAATTCAACTAATCAATATTTATGATGTCATTTTTTCTTCTAGGCTTCTTTCTCGTATATGATGTATATATAGCTTATGATATAAACATGAGATCTGACAGTATTACAAAGTCATGAATGCATTGTATATAATAGGATGCTTCAATTATTTGGTGATTGGCATCCTGTTACAATGTCATGTGACCCACTTAAGATCCTTCAAATATGACTAACAACTACAAACGGCAAACATCCAGTCACATGATGCACACACAACCCACAAAATTTCCAATAATATCATAATAACTTTCATCACCGACTGAAGAGCTTGTGTCACTGTCATTGTTTACCCCATAGCCTGATACTTCATAGATACATCCTTAAATGCCTCTGAAAACAGACCTACTCCTGTAAGAGCTGTCTGATCATGGTCTGCCCTGTTTGCTTATACATGTATATACGGTAGAATATCTTAGAGATCTGATTCTGTATGTGATAACACCAGAGCAACAGATAAAGGTGAACTCTCAAATCCCCATTTCTTCACCAAACCCTATGTTGTAGTCACAACATAGGGTTTGGTGGAGAAACAAACGAGTTATTCTTGAAAATGTTTTAATTCACACTATATGAAAATTAGTTAATCATTATTTGTATTCAGTGAAATTGTCCATGAAAATTCATGATGTTAAGGGTCAAGAGTTAGCTGTCATAAAACTATTTATAACACACAATGAAGATAATATTCAAACAAGAGAATTAATATAATACATAAATACGCATACTTGAATAGGGCAACTAATATTTTGACCACTAAGGGCCTTTTTTTTCGAAATGTGACGTGTATTTTGACATGATTTTCTTTGAAAAGATTTCCTATGATCAGAACTATTCAAGTATTTATGCAAAATATAACAGCTTCATGAATATTATATAAGTGTCATTCACAAATATGTATTCATGCTTAACCCTTCCCTTATACAAACACATTTTCACGCATTCGCAAACAGAGTAGACCCAGATCAGACAGCTCCTATAGGAGCCGTTTGATCAGGGTCTTCTCTGTTTGCAAATGGAATTTGAAAGATCTGTTTCTTTAGTTTCTAAAATGGCTACAATGTTCCACCTTCAATATTTCATTATAACTATTTTGTCCATGAATTTTCAGTAGGTATTGAAATTTGGAATTAACAAAGAACAGGGAAAGAGTTAACCCCTTGAATGCAGGAAACAAATATTCTGACATTTGGAAACAATGTAGACTCAAATCAGGACTCCTATCTATATGATTCCATAAGCAAACAGAGCAGACCCTGATCACACCGCTCCTAAAGGAACCATCTGATCTTGGCCTACTTTGTTTGCACAGACATAGAAAGGCATATTTATGGAGTAAAGGGTTAAGACTGACAGAGTAGCAAATAGTGTAGACCTTGGTCAAACAGGTCCTGTCACCAAGGTTATTAACCTTTTGCTTGAGTCTGAGATCATTCTCAAGCATCTGATTGGTCAGTCAGATACTTGAGAATTACCTCAGACTCAGACTTTAACCCTTCTCTTGCTGAATTTTAAAATACATTTCTCTTTCTTTACCCATGCCCTGTTGTATAATTACAGTAAAACTCGGTTATAACGAATTCCAAGGGACTGGAGGATTTACTTCGCTATAAACATTATTCGCTATATTGATAGTACGAAGTTCGCTATATATTATCAGGGTTTCCGCTGCCGTTCGCCACTTTCGCAAATGGCGAAAAAATATCCGAGAGTGGCGAAAAAAAAATTGACCAAGCATACTGTTTTTCGGCAGTCCTAAATTTAAAAAAATACCTTAATTAACTCTTTATCTGGGAATTAGCTGTGAAAGATAATTAATCTCATCGCCTCGGGCACCCTCGTGTCAAACTGACAGGTTGTTTACCAATACACACACGGATTCTGATTCTGAAGAGTCTATAGAAAACGATAACCATAGACGCGTTCGATTTGTCACTTTCAGAATAAAATCACGTGACAGCTAGGCAAACATTGCAATCGAACACGATCACAAACTGAAGATTCGTGGTCAGTATAACTCTGTCAAATTGGAACATTAATACGTTATAATTTTTATTTCGCGTCTCCTCTCCTCTTGTTTTCTCGGAAGTAAATGGTGAAGGCAGTAGAACTTGTTCTTCCGAACATATCTACTCCTGTCGCACTTAATCGTACACGTTCATTTTTCAACTTCCGAACTGCATTTTTGTGGACGTTTAGGCATGGTTTGTCATGAATTCTAGATAGGGTTTATGTCATTTTCCTGTTAGTTGCTGGTGATTCAATTCTTGATCAAATTCGAATGCAAAAGATGTGAATAAAATTCAACCGAAAGCAGTTAAAACGCTTAAAAAGCGGTCCAGCTAATGGTATTTTGGGTGGTGGGGTAAAATTGTAGAAAGGCTGTTGGACCTTCGGGAGAGAGCTAGGTTGCTCGACACATTCTGATGGGTTTTTTTCAGTTGAACAAATGATCCTGAACTATAAACTTTGTGTTTTCCAGACAGGGATATCGTTGAAACCGAAAGTAGATCGAGTACACAAATGTGAAATAGAATTTACACAGAAATACACGCTGAATCATAGCTTGTAAAAAATAAATGTGTAACTACCTATACATAACTTGTAAATGTTGATATAATGCATTCAGCAGCCACTTTGGTCCATTCCTTTGGGTGATTGCACAATATAAGTTTGACTGGTCTTAGTATCAGCTATACTTTATCCTTTGTAGTGAAACATTGCCCCCCCCCCCCCCCCCAAAAAAAAAAAATCGAAACTTAATTTCTTCAATATTTACTCAATTTACAACATTAAAAACACACTAGTTTTGATGAAACATTTATTCAGCAATGACTATTCAATGACTGAGTATAGAAGCCTGAGATTGGTGTTACATCTGCAGATACTGAATGTGAAGCTTGCTGTTTGAGTAGTTAAATTTTTATTGCATTATATTGATATACTGCTATGTAGAAAATAAATTTCAGTAAACACAAGTAGTCATCATAATTTTAACATGCATAAATGTTAATGTTTTAGTGTTAGTTTATGCTCCAGGTATACTGGAAATGGCTACTTTTTTAGTCCAGATTTAAAAAAAAATCGACCAGGAGGGGACACCCCTCCCGGACCCTCCCCTCTGACCCAAAAAAGTGGCGGAAAAATACTTTGGCCCAGTGGAAACCCTGTATTATGACTTTGACACACGACTGTTCAATAATATTTATTAAACCGTAATTCAGACATGTATGCGTAGCGATCAAACTCCCAAAATGCACATCATTCATCGTACAGCTTACTCTTTGTGGAAGAAATCGGTCATTTGCTTTTGAACACACGTTGGTGCTTGAAACTTGCCAAATAACTGTTTCATAAATGTCAGTGTTTAAAAATATCAGGAGCATTTGGTCGTTGCTCCAATGTCCGATGCAAATTGGGTATAGCGGACAAAGACTCCGCATATGTTGGCAGGGGCAAATATTCCTTATAGATCTGTGTCGTCATCGGTAGATTCTATTTTTAGCGGAAAATGCTGAAATAATATGCGAACGGGGAGGGAATAACAAAACCAAAAGACTTCAAGTATTTATTTTTGAAAATAAAAAACGAACATCATATCTTAACAACCCGTACTTTTAAGTGCATATATATATGCCCCGCGGCTAGCGGTGTTTAATTATACCCTGCCACCATGAAGAATACATGCTTTACGGATCGCTTCACAGTTCGCCCCAACACTAGTGTGTGTTTTAACACCTATGCGACATGGTGTTAATCGTGCAAAATACACAGGTGCTTGAAGATAGTAGCAAGGTGAAACTTCGCTTTAATGATGGAATTTTAAAGTGTTTTGTGAATAATGGTACTGGAAAATCAGTTCGCCATAAGCGAAAATTCGCTCTAACCAACTTCGCACTAAACATTATAGTCTGTATAGAATTAATGAAGATATCGACCAGGGAACGAAATTTAGTTCGCTATAAGCGGGAATTCGCTTTATCAGAGTTCGTTATAAATAAGTTTTACTGTACATATATCTTCACTGTCTACAAGCATATCTCTGTGCAATCACTGTTGTGGAGTGCACTGGTTGCACAATCAACTTGTAAATAGAGCAGACTCTGATGAGACAGCTCCTGCAGGAGCTGTCTCATCTGGGTCTTCACTATTTACAGGTAGGTATATTGACGTGAATAGCAAGCAAAGGGTTAAACTTTGGACCTGAAGGAGCTGTTTCATCAGGTGTCAGCACTATTAGTCCAAGTTTGTCTACATCCAAATATTTAACCCTTTACAATTTACTCAATAGCCTTTGCAAACAGAGTAGACCCAGATCAGACGGCTTGTGTAGGAAATGTTTGATTAGGGTCTGCTCTGTTTACTTATGATTTCATATTGATATGATTCTACAGTTTCTGCCATGAACAAAATATTCTTGGACCCTTGTGCTATTACAACAATTAATCTAATCAATCTTCATGATGTCATTATTTCTCACATGAATATTGCAAGGGTTAGGGTAATTTGGGACCTGTCTGATCTGGGTCTGCACTGTTTGCTTTTGACATGATAAAGATCTGATTCTACAGTTTGTGTGAAGGCAAAATAATTCCTTCAAAAGTTTACATTATAAAAATTCAGCCAATAAATATTTATTATTTCATTATTTCTAATATGAATATTGAACAGGGAAAGGGTTCACTCTTCCATGGAAATCCTGATTACTGATGCATACAGTTTGGATCCAATGAGACAACATGAAACTTGGTATCTCATCAAGATCAACACTGTTTGACACAGTTTGAAGAGAATAAGAAGAAACATTAAATTTGCAAACTTCAAAACAGTCAACCAATTACCTGATAATCTATCTAGTTTATGCCTTGGAAAACAGTGCAGACCCAGATTAGACAGCTCCTGTAGTAGTGGTTTGGCATAAAAAAGGGAGGCTTGCATGAATATTTATCTGATAAAGGGTTAACCCTTTCCACTATATTCATGTAAGAAATAATCACATCATGAATAATTATTAATAGATTATTGTTTACAATGGAATGTGAATACAGGAAAGTTTGGCTATGGCAGAAACTGTACAATTAAATCTGTATTATTCCATAAGCAAAACAGAGCAGACCCTGAGCAATAGGCTCCAACAGAAGCTATCTGATCTGGGTCTACCATGTTTGCAAAAGGTGCCAAAAAGTAGTCTATATAGGGAAAAGCACAAATTCACAATATAGGAAATATTCCAAACAGGGAATTGATATGATACATAAATACTTGAATAGCTCTTATCTAATATTTCGACCACTAAGGGCCTTTTTCAAAGATTATCATGTCAAAATACATGTCACATTTTTGTTACACGCATACAGCCATAAAATCAAAGAGAACAATATTTATGTAAAGGGAAAAGGTTATGGCATATGTCTCTTACTGACCTGAGCGCCTGCAGGAAACCCTGTTGTAGTGACTACCTGTGCTTGTTGTTCTGCCCCATCTTGGGCAGCCACTTGCACAACCCGGTATGTAACAGCTCCTAAACAAATAAGAAGTGACATAAAACAAATGCAAACAGTGCAGACTCAGAACAACAAATCAAATTGAAAACATACAATATCATCATGGTCAACATTTGCAAAACATGTAGCCTCTCAAGTCTATACTGTTTGCGATTAAATTGTGAAAGAACCAAAAAGGTATGTTTACCCAGAGTTTGGTTCACATACACAGAGCTACAGATAAAGGGGAATACCCAAATACTTAATCATCATTTCTCCATCAAACCCTATACTGTGACCACTCTTTAGAATCATCTCTTTGAGTTCAGTGGAGAAAAATAGTTCTAAGAATTATGCAAACATACTGTTACTAATAACTATCTGTAATAAACACTCCCGGGGGCATTTATTAGTGAGATGTTAATTAGAAATATAGAAATCGCTCTGTAGATATCTATACTGAAGGATTTAAAAAATAGACAGATTTGAAGCTCCTTAGTTTTATTTCAAGCGTAGTCTCATACACATGTTTTATTTCTCCATTTGTTAATGGAATTAAAGATCTGATTCTACAATGTCTGCAGGAATTCCTGCATTCTTATGCAGTTAACTAATCAATATTCATAGTCATTGTTTCTTTTATAAATATTCATAAGAAATTGTTTCAGGCTACTCACCCTGTCCAGTGTCAGCTCGGAATTGGTACTGAATATTGTTAGGATCCAGTGCTAGAGTAGCTCCTTGGGCTGACACGCCCCCTAGCCCAGTCTGTTCATCATCTGGGGACAAAACAATCAGTAGGCATACAGTAATCATCCTTTTCATATAAGTCATCTAAATCCAAACAAATTGCAACATATTTCCATATACTGAAATTATATTACATCTGCACAAAGGTCCTTAACTCTTTCTTCCATAAATACGCCTTTCTACGCCTTTGCAAACAGAGTAGACCCAGATCAGATGGCTACTATAGGAGCCATCTGATCAGGGCCTGCTCTGTTTGCTATTGATACAATATAGAACTGATTCTACAGTACAGCTTCTGTCACAATGAAGAATTATTTTGTTCATAGAACCATTATAAAGATTCAGTGAATTAATATTCATGATGTCATTATTTCTGCCTGAATATTCATGTGGTAAAGGGTTAAAAGTAATCCAAAATGACAACAAGTTACTTTGTCAGAATAACCCCTTACTCCATAAATACGCTTTTGCAAATAGAGTATAATCTAGAATTTAGTCTTAAAAATGGTTTTTTACGCATCTTATCTGGACTTCTGATTGACCCAATGAGATCCACAAATCTATTAGTCTCTACTGTGAAAAGTCCCATATTTGAACAAGAACCTACCTTGACCTTGAGTTATCTGTACTTCATCCGAGGCAGTTGAATCATCGCCCTTTCCATGGCTAAGCATTGAAACAGAAAAAAGAAACAATGCATACATGTATACAGTAAAACCCCTCTAAACAGGATGTTAAATTTGGTATAAATATCAGTCTTGGAGACAGGTGGCAGCTTAATGCAGGGTGGAAGTAATGCAGAAAGCTCCACTAGGAGCTTTCTGCATGACTTTCACCCTGCATTAAGCAATCACCTGCCTAAAAGTATATTAAATTCTTCTTGACTTGAATTCCGGTTTGGAGGGGATTTACTATATATATGCACTCGATATACAGAGATAGAGAAATAGATAAAGTATTTATTTAACCCTTTCCCTAATTAACATTTATGCATGAAAACCACTTCATGAATATTCATTAACTTAATTTTTATAAGGTACAATTTTCCAGGGAAGTACATGTATTGGCTTGGACAAAAACTGTAGGATCAAATCTATATACATGTAATTCTATAAGCAAACAGAGCAGACCCTAATCATACAGCTTCTACAGGAGCTGTCTGACAACTCTGGTCTGGGTCTGCTATGTCTGGAAAGGCTTGAAAGAGTGTTTATCCCTTTCCCTCATATAAACATGTTTTCACGCATTTGCAAACAGACTTGACCCAGATTAGACCGCTCCTAGAGGAGAGGTCTGATCAGGGTCTGCTCTGTTTGCTAATAGAATTTGATAGATCTGTTTCTTTACTTTCTAAAACGCCTATAATGCAACACATCCTTATTTCTTTATAACTATTTTGTTAATGAATATTCAGAAGGTATTGAAATAAAGAACAGGGAAAGGGTTAAATGACTATGAGAGAAAATGTTAAGTGTCATACATATATATTGATATGTACAATACAATACAATAAGACATCACATTGACCCCCCAGTCATTCTAATACTTACATGACATTGTATGGTTAACCCATTCTCTCATATTGTTGACTTTAGACGACTCTGTAAGTCACTTTGTGAAACCATTGTGATAAATAAAGCATTTTCTCCTATAGGAGCAAATGCTCTATTTATCACAATGGTTTCAAACTACAAAATTCTATATTTTCATTTTCTCTAGTTAAAGCTCCTTTTCGGTAGATGTTTTCAAAGAGGTTGTATCTAAAAATAGCCTATGAGGTAATAAGTTAAAACAATGATATATTAATAAAACAATACACACACAGATTTATTCATACATACATATCATGTGACTTCATCAATGTCACATTTTCAGTTTTATATGCATATTTCCCATTATCGCTGATTATGACATTATGTACGTCAACTGCTTATATAAATAAACAAGTATTTGCACAAATAAATTCTGAAATCATCTGAAAATGCAACATAAAAATCTAGTGCCTATTTATGCTGTGACGGTCTAAAAGACCTGTAATGTTTTTATTGATTTAACATATTACAAGTTGTCAAGTGAAACCCGTAAAGCATGTGAAAATGTGGTGACTGCCACAACATTCAGGTTGTCAAAAGAGATTCATCTATATCTTAAAAGTTTACATAGTCCTGTCAACATTGATATTTACACTTTGGTGCACAAGAAAAAGAAGGTATATATAATAAAGAGAAAAAGATAGGGACGTACAGTAAGAAAAGAACCATTCAAGAAATATTGGTGCAGATTTGATAGGTAAAAGGTAGAAATACAAAGTTTACTCAGTTACATTTCAAACCATCAGAACTTGATCACTGCAGCTACTGTGGCGGTACCAGGGTGCAAGACCCCGCTGACAGTTCAAGCCCCTCATTTGGTCCTACTTTGTAACTGGGTTAGAAGGTCACTAGATCTTGAGGTTGGACAACCCACTCTTGAATGATGCCAAAGAGTGGGCTTCAGCAATGGTTGCTGGTATGGAGTTCCATACTGGGATACTTCTTGGGAAGGAGCTGAAATTGTAGATATCAGTAGAGGCGATGATGATGTAAGAACCGGATACTGTGAGCTGATCCGGGCAGAGTCTGGCTGGTCTTACATTAATTCACATTTGTGTGTACTACTCTAAATGGTGATATCAAGCTACTTTCGGTTTTAACGATGTCCCAGCAGATGGCAACCATCAGAAAATTAGCATGCTGTCTTATGTACAGCTCATTAATAAGACTAGTCTTATATGTATGTATCGATAGCCCTTTCCCTCATATAAACATGTTTTCACGCATTTGCAAACAGAGTAGACCCAGATCAGACGGCTCCTAGAGTCTAGTAGACCCAGATCAGATGGCTCCTAGAGGAGCCGTCTGATCAGGGTCTGCTCCGTTTGCTAATAGAATTAGATAGATCTGGTTCTTTACTTTCTAAAATGTCTACAATGTTTCACCTTCCATATTTCTTTATATCTATTTTTTAATGAATATTCAGTAGGTATTCAAATTTGGCCTAAATACAGAACAGGGAAAGGGATAAATTATATCAATGTCAAATCAAAAGTAATTAATTTTTTCAGTCAATAAAGTTGGTTGAAACCAGTTAAAATGAATATTTACTAAGTAAATAATCGGTATAGCCCCATTTTTTTTCTTTATTCGGTGCAGCCCTAACTTGGTATCTACACTGAAACGAGTATCTATGCAAGTGTACATATTATCAAAGCTAGATTATCGATCTTCAACAACTTACCACGGGTCGGCTATTGGAACAGCATTTCTAGATTAATCTATTGCTTTGCTGATTTAAAAAGTCCACCAGATAGTCGAAAATAACCATTTAAAGAAACAATATCGCAAAAAGAAAGTTACAACAGGATTTAGTGCTGTCAAACGTGCTTAACAAATTGTAGCGTTAGAACGCCGTAATTTTACAATGTCATGAAAAATAATTTGTGCTATCGCATAAATATTTAAAATGCAGACTTTGCAACATTTTTTAATTCATACCTTCCATCTAGAGCTTCGTCCAGAATATCCATGTGGACGTTTGTTGTGATTTGAATTTACCAGGATAATTTCAGCTTGATCACGGGGCCAAACAACAGGTCATGTGAGATGGAAATATGGACATGTGACAAAGATGGCGGTCGTTTAGATCGGCGGATGTGTACAAGAATACCTGCGCAGCTTGTTAATCGAATTCGATAATATAATCAGTATTATGTGGTTTTCGAATTTGCATATATTGCCATTCGAACAAATTCTCAAATAACATGCACTTTGGTGTTCCATGTAAACATATACACACGATCTATTTGAGGTCTATTTACTTTATTTTAGAAGTGATGGAATTTAGACGTAATGCGGTCGTCTTCATGATATCTAAAAATATCAACCAATCGTGTAGCATTATTGAGCTACGACGTGGGTAAGGAATAAATTCAGGTTACTTAGGCATTAGAAAGCTGGCAGACTAAATAATGCATAAATACTTGAACTGCTCTGATCTAATATTTCGACCACTAAGGGCCTTTTTCAAAGATTATCATGTCAAAATACACGTCGTCACATTTTTGTTACATGCATTCAGCCATAAAATCAAAGAGAATAATGTTGATCCAATGTCATGGTGACATTGGGTTGTTTTTTAAAATGTCATGACGTCATCAAAATGACGTCGTCAAATGACGTCATGGGTGCAACGACGTCGTGCATGCATTAGCGCATTATCCTCTTTGATGTTACAGCCAAATGGTCTGTACGTTCTCAGCCTCCATATACAATCAGTTTCATGGATCTGTCTTTCAGTTCTACATGCATGGAACATCCGTTTCAAAACTACAAATCTCACATCATCACTGCTATGATCACCGATTCCAAAATGTCTGTTTATTGGCTTCACTCTCTCATGCCTCACATCACTCAAATGTTCTTTCATTCTCTCCAGAATTTCTCTCTCAGTTTCACCGACATACACCATTATATCTCATTTACTGCATTTAATTGCATATACTACATTTCTTTCTCTACAGTTAATATTGGTAGACTAAATAATGTTCAATAACCTAGATATACATTATGAATATCATACCACATAGATCTATGATTTGCTACAATATTTTAACATATAATACTGATTAACTGTACATGTAAACATATGTATTTGCTGTATGTGTGATGTCGCAATTCTTAGAAAACATTAATTATGTTTTATCACATACAGTACTGCTTTGTGGGAGTGCCGAAACAGAGTGCCGTAAATCGCGGAAATGCACTAATGCATTTGTTTTAAATGTAAATGAGCAGTTGAATCGGGATGTACTACGCTGTAAACAATGGCCGAAGTAACCGTCATATATAGTGTGTTTCACTTTCTATGTCACTTTTAAGGGTTATGTGAAAAGAATCTAACATTCGTTTCCATTACAAATTGTTTCATGAAACTCGTTTACTATAATGAATATTACACTTGCAATAAAGCTCGTGTCATATCATAATGTTTCATAAAAACAATTTCTAATTTAAGAACACTCATGTAAGCTCCTCTATTTATGCCTGGTCATATGGTTAACTGTTTCACCACAACATGGTGGGACTTGAACCCTGGGCTTTTGGCTTAATTACCATGCCAACACTCTACCGACCGAGCTTTCAATTAAGCCACACAGTCTAAAGTCTATCAAATGTTTCACCACAATATCTACCCGGCTACACTATGTTCGCTTAATGTTAATTTCATGCTACCTTTACACATTCCTTCATAAGTTATTTTTAGACACAGCTCCTACCGAAAAGGAGCATGTATTAAAGAAAATAACATTTTTTAAAAGAATTGTGTAGTTTGGAAACCAATGCTCTATTTATCACACTGGTTTCATAAAGTGACTTTTACATAAGCGTCAATATGAGGGAATGGGCGAAGTACAATGTATATTTATATACGGATGACCTTGCATAGGTAAAGAAAACATTATGATTTGATGGAGAAATAGAGGAGATATTCTTGAAGAAATGTTTGATGTACACATTTTTTTTTGTTTACTGTGTTTGTCACTCACCCTTGTCACTTGATTTGAATCGATAATTTGTTAAATTTCAGGACTGACTGAACATATATTTACATCATTCGATTGCATTGGTTTTAGGGAAAAGTGTAAAAACAGTCATGCAGGGAGCGCCACACACAAAAGAGCACGGCGCCAAACACGAAACAGCACAATTACAAGACAAAACGTGACGAAACGCAAAACGAGACATAAAATAAAAAATAATAAGAACTCTCACATTAACTATTCATCTATTCCACATGGGAACAATTAGGAAGAATTAAACACTGAAACTGTTATTGTAAAACTAAACAAGTTTATTTGGCAGAGTTTTGATAAGCTGAATAAAAGGACAAGTAACTTTATAGTGTAAATCCAGAATAGCTCCTTTATTTCTCGACCAAACCATAGCGTGTGACCATTCGTTAGAATTATTTCTTGGAGACGATTCTAAGGGGTGGTTATATATACTTATAGGGGTTGTTTCAGGAATGACGATATTTGATTTGGGTGAAGCTGGGATAAACGTGAAGCTGGGTACTCACAAACCTAGTTTAAGCTACCGGTACCACCGACCGTTCCATGGGCGTTGTCCTATGGTCTACTTTGTTTTTATGGTAAATTGTCTTCTTTGCGCGATTCGCTATGTTTTGTCCTGTTATTATCCTGTTTTGTTTGACGATGTTTGGGTGTCATGCCTTATGTGTGTGGCACTCCCTGTAGGATTGTTTTACCCATTTTAAGTACAGTAAAACCTCGATTATTCGAATTTTCGGTATAGAAGAATTTAGACCCTTTTAGGCAGGTGGCTGCTTAATGCATGGTGAAAGTCATGCAGAAAGCTCCTAGAGGAGCTTTCTGCGTGACTTTCACCATGCATTAAGCTGCCACCTGTCTTAAAGATCGATAATAATACGTATTTTAGTGTTCGGATAATCGATAATTTGAAATACTTATCTTTATCTATTGCACTGGTATGTTTCATCTGTTCTCAAAACAAGCTTTTCTCATTTCTTTTCAAACACAATCAGAATGTTAGTCTGAATACTGATGAAATACTGGCTTAATTAATTACCTCATTTTGATCTAATTTGTTTATACAGGAAGAAAATATGAACAATGACTATAATGTGAATTAACCCTTCTCTTGCTGAATTTTAAAATACAATTGTCCTTCTTTACCCATGCCCTGTTGTATAATTACATATATCTTCACTGTGTACACGTATTTTCGCTGGGCAATCACTGCTGTGGAATGCACTGGTTGCACAATCAATTTGTAAATAGTGCAGACCCTGATGAGACAGCTCCTGCAGGTGCTGTCTCATCTGGGTCTTCACTATTTACAGGTAGGTATATTGACGTGAATAGCAAGCGAAGAGTTAAAACATAGGACACATTTTGCATTTCAGCGTTAACCCTTTCAGTCCTGAATTTTCAGAGTGGAACAGCCCATCAGTGTTTAACTGCAGTACGTGTCGGCTAAAACATACTTGATGACTTTGAATAACCAAACAATGCAGACCCTAAGCAGGGGCTCCTCTGATCTAGATCTACACTGTTTGCAAATGACAGTGGATGCGTGTCCTGGATTGGAAGGGTTAACTTAATATGATCCGTTTGAACATGTAAACAAAGTATATTGTATTTGCATTATCATGTTACGATACCGGTAGTTTATTGTCTATCTTAAAAGCAAACAGGGTTTCTAGCTCACCGAAGTATGCCCAGGTAAGCTTTAGTGATCGCCCATCGTCCGTCAGATGTAACTGCTTTGAATTGAACTGAATTGAATTGGTCTTTTGTGTTATGATCTGTCTATAAAATTTGCTAAAATAATCTGGATCCATGAATAACTTTGGTTGCCATGGTAACCAAAAGAAACATTGTTACATGTTCATAACTATATTAAGGTAGACAACTCTGTTAACCATTGCATACTTAATAGATAGTAACATTGGATTAATGTTCTTGACCAATTACATGTATATATATACTGCATGCTCTCTCAAATACTTCAGTTCTTGTTAAGACACACTATAATAAAGATCCAACATCTAAGAAGACTCCGTTATCAATACATCTATATCTACCCACGAAGTACAATAGATACATAAAACCATAACATGGTGTCAGAGTGGTGCTTATGTGAATGATACATGGAGTAACGCATTTAAATACTCAAAGGATTATTTAATTTGAAGTCATTCTGCGGACAGTTTTGATTTTGTACACTGAGCAAGTGAAAAGTTCCATTTTAACACTATGGATCAAAATACAGGACAAAACCCTAGAATGGACTGGGATGCAAAGGATCTATCCACTGCTTTTAAGAGATTCAAGGAACATGCAGAATTCATGTTTGGTGGCCCTTTGGACAAAAAATCTGAAGAAGTGAAATGTAATTATTTCATGATATGGATTGGAGAAAAGGGGCGAGAGATATTCTCAACATGGGACATATCAGATGACGACAAAAAGCAGTTGCGAACATTTATGAATGGGTTTGAAACGTACTGCAAACCCAAGACGAATTTGATATACAACAGATACAAATTCAAGTCAAGAACTCAGTTTGAAGGGGAGACATTTGAGCAATTTGTAACTGAGCTCAAACTGTTAATCAGAGACTGCGGATACCCACCTGAGATACAAGAGGATTTAATCCGTGACCACATTGTCTTCGGAATTCAGTCAAATGAAATCCGTGAGAAATTAATCCGTGAAGGCTCTGATCTAACATTGGAGAAATGTGTAGACCTAGCTAGGACACACGAGCTGAGCCAGGAACAGTGCAAAGCCATGGACCAACCAACATCGGTGAATGCTCTCAGACAGCAAAGGCGACAACACAAAACCAGGCATCCAATTCCACCAAGCCAGAAGTTTAAAGTGTCAAACCAGAGACAATCATGTGACAATTGCGGACAGTATCATGACAAGAGCAAGTGCCCTGCCAAAGGAGTAAAATGTCATTATTGTGCCAAATTGAACCATTTTGCAAAGATGTGTAGGACTAAAACCCAAGACTCAAAGCAAAGGATCAATGAGGTAAATCACAATTCGCTTGATCTTGATTGTTCAGAATTCTTTGTAAGTTCAATTGAACATGACACTAGATTGAACCAGGCTTTTGTCCACATTGATATTGGCAACAAAACTTTGCGCATGAAAATAGACACAGGGGCTCAAGTAAATGTCATACCCAAATCATGTTTTAGGTCTTTAGGCACTAAGGGACCGCTTCAGAACTCAAACAAGCGTCTCACAGCTTATGGAGGCAATGCCCTCAATGTTGTGGGTTACACAAAACTCACATGTACTTACAAACGCAAGACTTCTCATGCAGAATTCTATATTGTAGACTCGCCTAAAGCATGCCCAATCTTAGGCCTGGAAACCTGTCTTTCCTTGGGGCTAGTAAATCTTATAATGTCTGTCGACTCAAATGCACCTTTAACTAAGGAAAACGTACTGACAGACTACGCTGACGTCTTTGACGGAATAGAGTTGTTACCTGGACAGAGCGAAATACGCATCAAAGAGGATGCAATTCCTGTCATACACCCTCCCCGTAAAGTGCCCTTGGCAATACGGGATAAACTGAAAAATGAGCTTGATAGAATGGAGAATTTGCAAATTATCAGCAGGGTGACAGAACCTACAGAATGGGTTAACAGTCTTGTCACTGTTCAAAAGGCAGACGGGTCACTGAGACTATGCCTTGACCCAAAAGACTTGAATGATGCAATACTGAGACCGCATTATCCAAGCATTACAATTGACGACATTCTCCCAGACTTGACTGAAGCGACAGTCTTCTCCAAGTTTGATGCCCGCAGCGGGTACTGGTCAATTGCACTGACAGACAAATCATCATTTCTGACGACATTCAATACTCCATTTGGTAGATATAGGTTTTTGAGACTACCATTTGGAACAAAAAATAGCAACGATCTGTTTCAACAGAAAATGGACGAATGTCTCGAGAACTTGCCTGGAGTAAAAACAATAGTTGACGACATTGTTGTATATGGCAAGGACCAACGTAGTCATGACAAGCATCTGCACATGTTCATGGCCAGGTGCAGAGAAATGGGTATTAAGCTTAACCCCAAAAAGACGGAAGTAAGCAAGAATGAAATTCCATTCTTCGGTCATGTGCTCACTGACAAAGGACTGAAAATGGATCCAGGAAAGGTCAAGGCCATTCGTGAAATGCCTTCCCCAACAAACAAAACAGAGCTAGAAACTATTCTCGGTATGGTTACCTACTTACAACGGTTTGCTCCAAATCTGTCTGAACTGACAAGTCCAATGCGACAGTTACTGTCCCAGGATGTAGAATTCATATGGGACACGCCTCAGCAGGAGGCATTTGAAAAGGTTAAGGCTGTAATTACACAGGAGCCCGGTCCTGTCCTCGCTTTCTTTAATCCAAAGAAACAGGTGACATTACAAGCAGATTCTTCAAAAAGCGGACTTGGCGCCGTTCTTCTTCAAAATGAACGCCCAATTTGCTTCGCATCTAAGTCACTGACTCAAACAGAGATAAACTATGCCCAAATTGAAAAGGAGCTCTATGCTATTTTGTTTGGGTGTATGAAGTTTCATGACTATTTGTATGGTATGCGGTTTACAGTAGAAACAGACCACAAACCATTGTTAGCTGTGTTCAAGAAGAACCGCCTCGTCTACAGCGAATGTTACTACAACTACAGACTTATGACATTGACCTTAAGTTTTGCCCTGGTAAGGACATACCTGTAGCTGACACACTTGCACGCAAATACCTACCTGAGACTCACCCTGAGTTTTCTGCTGACATGAATATGCATGTACATGCGATCATGTCAAGCATGCCTGTTAGTGACCAGAAAATGTCACATATCAAGATGGTCACTGCTTCAGACGAACAGATGACACAACTCAAACAGGTCATACACAGTGGATGGCCTAACGACAGATCACAATGTTCCAAAGATTTGACAGAATTTTGGAATTACAGGGATGAATTGACAGAGGTTAATGGCATCATCCTTAAAGGCAACAGAATTCTGATACCTAAAGGCTGTAGATCAGACATGCTAAAGGTTATACATGGATTACACCTGGGTGTCGAAAAATGCACGCAACGGGCTAGAGAAATACTGTTTTGGCCAAATATGAATGCTGACATTAAAGACATTGTACTATCTTGTCAAATCTGTCTTGAGCATAGAAACTCAAATGTCAAAGAGCCGATGCAGCCGAGTGACATACCTGACAGACCATGGCAAATTGCTGCCACCGACATATTTCACTGGCATAACATTGACTACATACTGCTAGCTGATTATTACAGCAGATACTTTGAAGTAAGTATGCTGCCAGATACCAAATCTTTGACTGTAATAGACAGGTTAAAGGGTTATTTCAGTCGACATGGCACTGTATGGACACTGGTAAGTGACAATGCTAGACAATACACATCACAGGAGTTTGCTGAATTTGCGAAGAAATGGGACTTTCAGCACAGAACTTCAAGCCCTGGTTATTCCCAGAGCAATGGTTTGGCTGAGAGAACAGTGCAGACTGTCAAAGCATTGTTTACTAAGGCTAAACAATCAGGACAAGACCCTTATCTTGCTATACTTGAGTATCGCAATTCCCCACTAGCCTGTGGAAAAACACCTGCCCAGTTGCTAATGAGTAGACAGCTTAGATCAGTTCTCCCATTAACTTCGGAACAACTTGACCCACAGGTCTCCAATAAGTCACAAACTCAAAACAAACAGAGATCACAGAGATATTACAATCGGTCAGCACACCCATTAGAACCACTTTCTATCGGGCAATCTGTGAGAATTAGACATGGAAAATGCTGGAAGCCAGCAAAGGTTATAAAACAGGTTAACAATAGGTCATACATAGTATCTACTCCAGATGGGGGTACTTACAGGCGCAATCGACGCCACCTCTTAGCAAATAAAAACAATACACTTTCCTGTTATCAGCCAGCAGTTTCCTTTAACCAGCCAACGTTTGACCACTCAAACAAATGCAGGCAGTTATCATTTACCCAGACTGCAATAAATACACCCGCCTCAAACAGCAGTTTGCTTGATAATAACACAACAAATAAATCACCAGCCAATGCCAATGATGATTTAAGCACAGGTTCAAATCAAACAAATTCTGGAGACAAATCAGAACTTTATACAACAAGATCAGGTCGAAGTGTGAAACCACCAGTGAAGCTTGATTTATGATAAACTGACAGACACCTGGAAAGAGGAGTACTTAGTTTTGCTTATTTACTGATAACAGTATGTATACAGGGATTATCAGTTCCCAGGAACAGGTGTATCTGATTTCTAATTACATGGACAAGAAGACCATAAGACTTCGTGCAAAAGGAATTTACCAAAAATGCAGTCTGCCAGAATTATTTGAATGTCAAATTTGAATAGTTATATGTTTGAGTTTATCTGTAAATAGTATTTGCTATACTTGTAAAAAAGGGAGATGTTACATGTTCATAACTGTATTAAGGTAGACAACTCTGTTAACCATTGCATACTTAATACATAGTAACATTGGATTAATGTTCTTGACCAATTACATGTGTATATATATATATATATACTGCATGCTCTCTCAAATACTTCAGTTCTTGTTAAGACACACTATAATAAAGATCCAACATCTAAGAAGACTCCGTTATCAATACATCTATATCTACCCACGAAGTACAATAGATACATAAAACCATAACAAACATATTTAAACATTCTTCTAAAAAACAGTGGTCATAATTGAAAGATATTTGATAGTAATTTAGACTTCTTGTGATCCTCTACCAAACTTGCTTTAATCATGTTGATATCTCTAAAAATGTCCACCAGGGGCGTGGCTAGGTTTCCTTATGTAGCTAAATTTCCGTATATGACCGTATGGAAAACTTTAAAAATCTTCTACTCCAAAACCGGTGGTTGAACTTGAATGGTATTTGGTAAGAACGTCTTCTGGTAATTCTCTTCCAAAAATTGAAGAAAAAAAAACAAGTTAATATACAAAACTCATGGCCGCCAGGGCCTTATATATTTCTTTGGAAAACTTTAAAAATCTTCTTTTCCAAATAAATGTTCCTATTTAAATAGCATTTAGTGACTTAAACAAAATTGCTAAAACCATGTTGTTATCTGAAAAAAAATATGACCGCCAGGGGCTGGGCTATTATGTTCTACATAACCGAATCTAAATAAAGCTTCTTGCATCTTGTATAGTGAACATCGATGGTACATTTGAATGGTGTTTGGTAGGTATAATCCTCTGGTGACCATGTTGAGAATTAATCAAGACTACCATGCATTTTGAACAACTGAAAATCTTTAGTTGAAAACAAATACAACTACTATGGCCCTCTTATCTTAATTTTCCGGATATGTTTGTGACTAGTTCATCTAGGGCTACAATTCGAAGATGAGCGACATATAGGACCATCATGGCCCTCTTGTTGTGTTTTGGGTAGGGGCTATCACATTTCATTGCTTATTGTGTTTTTATTAAAAATGAAGTCTGCTTAGCTTTTCAAAATAAAATTTCTTCTCTTATTAAACAAAAACAATTGCAATTCCTTTATGTTTACTGGTACATTCATTTTCAAATGAATATTGCAAGACAGCAATTAGGCATTACCCCTATAAGACTGGAGTGAACTAATCTTGTACCTGTATGAGTATATGTTGGTGTTTGCATGGCCAGAAACTGTAAAGTCTGTGTCAGTATAGCATCTTTATCACATAACCTTCGGCGAGGTAGTGCCGAAATAGTGTGCCGTAAAACGCGGAAATGCACTAGTGCATTTTCATGCAAATGAGCAGTTTGAATTCGACCGATACCATACAGAGAACACCCTGAACAAATGCATGGCGTCACTGGATTCATTTAATCGCCAGTCAATCATTGCGCTGCATTTACATCGTCTTTTGTAAACAATGGCCGAAACAGCCGTCAGCTATAGCCGGTTTCACTTTTAAGGGTTATGTGGTAAAAATAATAATCTTACATTCGCGTTCATTACAAATTGTTTTAATGGCTCTCGTTTGCTATAATGAATATAACACTCGCTAAAGCTCGTCTCATATTATTATAGTAAATTCGTTTCATAAAAACAATTTGTTATCAGCACTCATGTAAGATCCCCTATATCTATTAATCTATGATTATCTCCGGGTATCACAGATTGTCACGAATGTACCATATGGAATGAACACTATTTTACCCCCTTCAAGGTTCGAAAGCAAACACTTAAGTCAAAAGTTTACGGAGTGTCTATTGCCACGTATTTTTATAACCGGTGACAGGGTAAAGTTTATTGCGTACGTCTGTTTTATTCAAGACTATCAGTGCATACTTCTTATTATTTGGATATGGCAGAAAGAGACTCTGTATGTGTGGGATCTGACAGTTTTCGGGAATTGTTTTGCGATTTATGTTCTGTTGATGGTAAACTCATTAAAGCAGAAGGCTTTTGCACTTCATGTGTGGACTATTTGTGCATGGAATGTGTCACGGCCCACAAGAAACATTCAAGGACCCATGCTATTTTGGAAAAGGATATGCCGCAGAGGAAACCAAAGCTGCTGTCAAGTTTTGCTGTAGAGGACGACTCCTGTGTAGAGAAATGCGATCGCCATCAGAATGAATTTATCAAGTATTACTGCAGAACTCATACATCTTTAGGGTGTAATGTTTGTATTACAATTGATCACAGACTCTGTGAAGGTATAGAACATATCCCTGACGTTGCAGAGGACATTCTAGGCGGGAAGGAGCAACAAGAGCTACTGACACAGCTGGATAATTTGAAATCCAAGTCACAAAATGTACTTAAACTATCTGAATCTAATAAGACCGATGCGGAAAAGGCATCAAACGCCACGATTAATTCTACCCAGCATATCTGCTTGGAAATAAGGGATGTGGTAAAAACGTTCGAAGAATCCACCAAAAGAGAAGCAAAAACGCTCAAAACCACGAATCTCAACAGACTGAAAGACGTGGAGGATAAGTGTAATCACGTTCTCAGTGAGATTGAGAAATCAGCATCCAACTTGCAGAGCCTTCAAAGTAATAAACAATACACCCAGCTTTTCATTATGGTGAAAAAACTCAGTGGTAGGATACAGACATGGGACAGAAACCTGGACGAGGCAAGCTCGGGAAACACCGTGAGTGCCTGCCACGCGAAGTCTAAATCCTTAGTACAGCAGATTGTTGACAGGCTGGAGAAAGTAACAGCAGGAAAAGGCAAATACAACAAAATTTATGATTGTGTTCCAAATGAAACTTGTTCATGTTGTTTGCCAACTAGGCCTGGTCCACCTGCAATAAACTGGGCAACTAAACCTAAGCTATACAAAGAAACAAACCCTCTTCGTGGTCATCAACCAGCATATGTACTAGAAGCAAAGAATACAGAATGTCAAGACAACCAAGCGAAGAATACAGAATGTCAAGACAAAGCGGATGGTGTCCGTACAGAAATGGAGGGAGGGCAAGAACTGATAGCAGAACATTTACACGACATCACAGTTAAATCCAAAGGTGACAGTTCTGAACTTGGGTGCCACATCACAAGCTTGGCCATAGTGTCAGATGATAAGGTAGTGGTCGCAGACAGAAGGCACAATAAACTCAAACTGATCAACTTGGATTCAAAAACTGTCGTTTCCGATCTGTCCCTTCCATCGGGCCCATGGTCTGTTGCCAGTATAATCGCTCAGAAAATTGGGGTAACACTGCCTGATGATAGAAAGATCGCGATTGTAAGGGTGACAAAAACGAATACCATTGTGCTGGATAAAAAGATTTCAGTTGGAGGGTGTTGCAGAAATATTGTACTGTACGAAGAAAAGCTGATAGTTTTGTTTTCTGATAAGCCAGCACGGTTGGAGATCCTAAGTTTGAATGGGAAGTGTGAGAAAAAACTGGTTAAAGATGATTTGGGGAAGGAACTGTTTGTAAATCCACAGAGTCTTGCCCTTGGTCCTGACGGAACAGTCTTTGTGTTAGATGACGGAGACAAGTGTGTCAAATGCGTTTCTTTGGACGGAACTGTGACAGAGAAGTATAAGAACATGGTGAATACTCATGCCGAGCTTTTATGTCTAGTTGTTCTGGATCAACATGGCAGAGTTGCTGTGTGCGTGTGGGGCTCACATTATGGTGCAGGCTATGTTTTTTTGCTTGAAGAAGATGGCATCAAGCCACTGCTGGGGCGACTTTCGTCTCCAGAGAGTCTTATGTACTGCAAGCGCACAGGTCGGCTGTATATAGGCTTTCACAACGTTAACTCAATCAGTGTGTATCAGCTTTTTCACGCTTCCCCAGAAGCCCGACACTTGACCTTGCCCAAATAGAAAAAATCAAAACACATAAACCCTTTGAACTGTATTAAACTGTATTTACTCTAGATTTTAGGACACTGGCCACATCCATTCTGCTGGTTTAATAACAGTTTACTGCATGGATATTCATGCTAGAAATAATGGACATCATGCATATTAATTAGATTGATTTTGATTTTCATAATGGCATATTTGCCCATGGCAGAAACGATCATATTAGCAAACAGAACAGACCCTGAAAATAATTATATACAGAGAATCAGTCTAGGTTTAATTCATTCTCTCCTAGGCTATTTTTAGACACAACCTCTTTGAATAAAACTACCGAAAAGGAGCATTAACTATAGAAAAGGAGAGTTTTAGAATTATGTAGTCTTAAAACCATCGTGGTAAATAGAGCATTTGCTCCTATGGAGCAAATGCTCCATCTATCACAATGGTTTCAAAATGTGGATTTTATAGAGGCGCAAAAATGCGTCACTAGGGGATAACGTGTTAAAGCAAAAGAGATTGTGTCTACACTGAGGTTGTGTCTGTATATAATACAGTTTCTAACTGGTTACAGGTCATTTTTCTCATACCTTTATGGTGTAAAGAAATATACTCTGTAACTTTGTTATATGTTACTAGTTGGTTGTCACAGCTAAATGTATTATGTCTTGTCACAGCTACATGTATTCTGTCTTTTTAATCAGAGCTCAAGATACGATGCGTAAATTTAAACATATTCAAGAATAACTCTCGTTTCTCCGTTTGGTGGAGAAATGACGATTTTAACTCTTCGCTTGCTATTCACGTCAATATACCTACCTGTAAATAGTGCAGACCCAGATGAGACAGCTCCTGCAGGAGCTGTCTAATCAGGGTCTGCACTATTTACAAGTTGATTGTGCAACCAGTGCACTCCACAGCAGTGATTTCACAGCGAAATACTTGTACACAGTGAAGATATATGTAAATATAGAACAGGGCATGGGTAAAGAAGGAGAAATGAATTTTAAAATTCGGCAAGAGAAGGGTTAATATTTGGTTAGCGTCTTTATCTCTAGCTCTGTTTCAACCCTTTACTGCATGACAATTCATGTTATAACATGGCCTCTAAACTTCAGAATTATATCTATGTTATACCATAAGCAAAGAGCTCTTGACTCCTTCCCTCACATTGGCGCCTTTTGATGCATCTGTAAAAATCACCATGGGAGCAAATGCTCTATTTATCACAATACATGTTTCACAACTACACAATTCTAAAATATCCATTTTCTAGTAAATGCTCCTTTTCGGTAGACTTATTAAAAAGACTGGGTCTGAAAATAACCATTGATGGAATCGATTAAAGGACTGGAGCCGCCTGAATTAGGCAATTTCTGTTTGTAAAGGCTCAAAAGGTGTATTTGATGGGAGTATACTGTTCATGTGTGTTATAAAGTGCACTGTGCTCATACATTAGCCCATTCCCTCATAGGCTGTTTTTAGATCCAACCTCTTTGAATTAAATCTACCGAAAAGGAGCATTAACTAGAATTAGAATTTTGTACTTTGAAACCATTGTGATAAATAGAGCATTTGCTCCTATAGGAGCAAATGCTCTATTTATCACAATGGTTTCACAAAGTGACTTACAGAGTCGTCAATATAAGGGAATGGGTTAAAGTATCTTCTTCCAATGCGTTTCACCCCTGTACTCCATAAATACGCATTTCAACGCCTTTGCAAACAGAGTAGACCAAGATCAGACGGCCGTGTTTGTTTCATACAATATACATGTACGTGTAGATAAGATTATACAGTTTCTGCAATTGCCAACAAATAATGTGTGCATGTGCTTTTATAACAATTTACCTAATCAATATTCATGATGTCAATATCTCTAACATGAATATTTATTGTCATCATGGAGTAAAGGGTTAAAAATGCCAAAACTTTGTTAATGCTGAAAAGAGGAACATGTATATCACTCGAAGACCGATCAAATAAACGCCGAGGAAAACACAAAAGATTAGAAAATTGTGTCTATAAGACACAGTGATGCCCCCGTGGTGGTGCTTGACAATGACAACCAACTGCACGTGACGCACATGTGCAAAGCACAATGTTCCCCGACTACCGTCAACGGGGGCATAATTATGTGTTTGAGGATTCCGATGTTATTCGCAGATGTAATAGTATTTATTCTAGTTGTGTTTTAGTTTCGTAACCGTTTAATAATTTATTGAAAAACAAAATAAGTATCGACGGAAAAGGTTTATTTCGTGTTACAGTCATTTATCGATATAAGCTTAAATTGACAATATTTTTTTTTATAAGAATTATTGAATATAACCAACACCATGATTTGTTATTTTATTGAAAATATGCGTTTATTGTAGAGACTAACACTTCAGCTGTATCGTTCATGGAGCAGTTCCACATTTGACCCATTACCTCATAGGCTAATATTAGATACAACCTCTTTGATTAAATCTACCGAAAAGGAGCATGAAATGGAGAAAAGGAAAAGTTTATAATTTGAAAACCAGTGATAAATAGAGCATTTGCTCCTATAGGATTACAATGGTTTCACAAAGTGGCTGTTACAGAGTCGTCAAAAGTCGTGAATATGAGGGAATGGGTTAAAGCAGACATGACTGATTGTAATATATCTTATCATGTATATATGTACAGTATAGTTACTTTTGCAACTGATTGGGACTCTTTTTAACTTATTCCCTCATAGGCTATTTTTAGACCCAACCTCTTTGAAGAAATCTAGTGAAAAGGAGCATTTACTAGAAACAAAGGGGGGGAATAGAATTGAGTAATTTTGAAACCATTGTGATAAATAAGGTATTTATCACAATTATTTCAAACAAGAGCCGCGTGCGGCGCCAACAATCGTCTGATTTGGTGCTTGTCCACTGCATACACTTCTCCCCAAAGAGATCTACCAACCTATGAGATTTCATGTTGATACCTCTTATACTTTTTGATTAATCAGCTACATTAAAGTTTTTGCACGCCGACGCCAATGCCTACAAGTACGACAACGCTTAGGACCCAGTGATCACAATAGCTCGACTTATTTTCTTCGAAAATAGACGAGCTAAAATTGCTACTACAAAGGTAGTAAAAGGCGTCAATGTGAGGGAATGGGTTAAGTGTATAACTTTGGGCTTCCTCATAGTGCGTATGGGCAGAATACATTTGGACCAAGTTCCATATTATGCAAGGGCGCATATTTCAATCCTGAGTTATGATCATTTAACGGATGGAACATTAAACCATTTGAATGCAGGAAACAACTGTATTGGCATACGCTGACAGCGGAACATCAGAACAGAGGGCTTCTAGAGGAAGATCGACTCTGTTTGTCGTTCGGCATCTTCTCACAAATCATGCTCTTTCTATGGCGGCATATTTCTAACACCGCTTACCATTTAGCTTTTTTGAAAAGTTTCCAGTTATCATCTTACTACTAGGTCGAGTATCGCATGAAGGTTTAAGATATGTCATAAATGGTACTTCTGTGTATATTACTACATGTATATGTAAATAACTAAGAGATATGTATAAATGTATAAAGACAGTTCTGTGTTGTTATTTTATTTTGCTTAAGTTAACTTAACCCTTTCCCTCTTATTAACGCTTTTTTCATGCCTTTGCAAACAGAGTAGACCCAGATCAAACTTCTGTAGGAGCCGTCTGATCAGGGTCTGCTCTATTTGCTTATGTTATGATCTAGATCTGGTTCTACAGTTTTTGTCAAAGCAAACAATTATCTTGAAAAGTTTACATTTTAAAAATTAAATCAACGAATATTTACCAATTCATACATAATAGCTCATCAGGGAAAAAGTTAAGGAAACAGTTAATGGGGATATAGATACTTCTTTGGCAATGTTCGACAATCAGCCATATTGCTCCGGACTCTCTGGTAGTTTCTTAGATTTCAAGCTCACCTGAGTACTGTCCAGCCAGCTGTCAATCATTGACTTAACCATAAATACGCCTTTGCAAACAGAGTAGACCCAGATCAGATGGCTCCTATAGGAGTGGTCTGATCAGGGTCTGCTCTGTTTGCTTATGATATGATATAGATTCTACTACAGTTTCTTCCATTGTGCTTTGATAACAAGTAATCTAATTAATATACATGATGTCATATTTTTTACATGATTATTCATTAAGGAAATGGTTAGCCACTCCATGATCTTGGTATCATGCTCTATCAAAATGGCTAAAAAGATACATGTAGAACTCTGATTGCCATGACAACCAATAGAACAAGAGCTGTCCACAGACAGCGCGCTCCACTTTCTTTAGAGCTGGATAGTGTAGTGGAAGTCTAAGTCAGAAAGGGGAGATAGCAAAATTAATTTTAGGGTTACCTGCCCTTGTGAAATGGGTCCCCTTGTAATAGTTAACATGTATACCAAAGTTGAACCAAATATCTTGGACAGTTTCTGAGACATAGACCTGAACATAAAACTTAACCAACAATGAACAAGAGGGCCAAGATGGCCCTTAATCGCTCACCTGATTACCATAAGATTTTTGTTGGGTAGCCCATGGGTATGGTCAATATTGACCTTAGGGACAATATATGGACAATGTTGATAGTGGCTCATGAGCAGTGGTTCTGCAGAACAAGATTTTCAAAGATTTAGTATATTGATTTCATCAAGACAATGATTCTGACCAATGAAGATTAGGCTAAAAATGTGCCCTCTAAAGTAATTTTTATAAGATTTGACCTAGTGACCTACTTTTTATTCCCACCAACCCATGATCACACTCAACCTTGATATCACCAAGACAAACACTCTGAGCAAGTTTGAGGAAGACTGGGCTAAAAATGTGGCCACTGGAGTGTAAACTAGACTTCTCTAAGATATGACCTAGTGACCTACTTTTTGACCTCAAATAACCCACTTTCAAACTTGTCCAAGATTTTATTAAGACAATCATTCTGACCAATTTTCATGAAGATTTGGCTATAAATGTGACCTCTAGAGTGGTCACAAGGTTTTCCTACTATTTGACCTAGTGACCTAGTTTTTAACCCCACATAACCCACTTTCAAACTCGTTTGAGATTTTATCAAGACAATCATTATGACTAAGTTTCATGAAGATTGGACAAAAAAATGTGACCTCTAGAGTGTTCACAAGGTTTTTCTACTGTTTGACCTAGTGACCTAGTTTTTACCCCCACTTGACCCACTTTCAAACTCCTCAAAGATTTTAAAAAGACATTCATTCTGACCAAGTTTCATGAAGATTGGACAAAAATTGTGACCACTAGAGTGTTCACAAGGTTTTTCTACTGTTTGACCTAGTGACCTAGTTTTTGATTCCACTTGACCCACTTTCGAACTTGTCCAAGATTTTATCAAGACATTCATTCTGACCAAGTTTCATGAAGATTGGACTAAAATTGTGACCACTAGAGTGTTCACAAGGTTTTTCTACTATTTGACCTAGTGACCTAGTTTTTTACCCCACATAACCCATTTTTCAAACTCCTCCGAGATTTTATCAAGACAATCATTCTAACCAAGTTTAATGAATATTGGGCTAAAAATGTGACCTGTAGAGGGTTCACAAGGTTTTCCTACTATTTGACCTAGTGACCTAGTTTTTAACCCAACTTGACCCACTTTCGAACTCGTCCGAGATTTTATCAAGACATTTATTCTGACCAAGTTTCATGAAGATTGGACTACAATTGTGACCACTAGAGTGTTCACAAGCAAATTCTTGACGCCGGACGACTCACGACGGACGCCGGACATTCAAGTATCCCAAAAGCTCACCCTGAGCTTTGCTCAGGTGAGCTAAAAATCTAAGTCGAAAAAGGGGCATAACTATGGCAAAATTAATTTTAGGGTTACCTACCCTTGTAAAATGGATTCCCCTTGTAATAGTAAACATGCATACCAAATATGAACCAAATATCTTTGATGGTTTCTGAGAAAAGGGACCTTAACAAAAAGGTTTAACAGACGCTGAGAGGGTCATCACAATAGCTCCACTTTTTGAAAAAGTGGAGCTAAAACTATTTAAACATCTTCTCGAAATCAATGGCAGACACTTTAGAAATGGATCTTAATTAGTTGATAAAGCAAACAGAGGGAACCCTGATCAGAGGACTTGTACAGGAGCCATCTGTTCTGGGTCTTCTCTGTTTGCAAAGGTAAGGGTCAGTAAGTGCCCCCATCTGTGAATTATCTCCCTTTATCTGATATCAAATTGTGTCCTAAATAGTCCGTGAGCCACACGGTTGGTCGGTACCATCTTTGGTGAATAAGGCTCATGGTCATTTTTTGAAAGATATATATCCCTAGATCAAGAAAACATGTGATAGCATTTCAGCAACTTGAGCACCTGGGTGTTATTGCGTTTTTTCTAAACCCACCCTAAAATGCTTTGAGTATAGGCGAAAAATGGCAAAGTTCACTTACGAAAGCCACCTATTCACTTATAGCTCTAAATTCTCAAGAAGGTACTGATGAATTACTTTTTACACTATATATTATAGTTTGAAAACAACAATTTACATTTACCACTCTATCTTGAATCATGCAAACGCAATTCATATATTTAAAAAGGGAGATAACTCGCATAGAAAAAAACACCTTATTTGTTAAAACATAATAAAAGGTTTCAATATTATTCTTCAATATATCACAGTAATATGTCATACACCTTCTTCTGAATAGAAGGTTTTAAATGTAAAACACACAAAAACATCCATTCAAGAGTTATTTTGTTATTACCTCCCTTTTAATTAAAAAAATGTATCTAAAATGCTGTGTGTCTGCGGAGAATTACTTTCAAGCTGAAACTTTTGGCATGTAGTATATACAAAATATTAAAATGTTACCACATAACTTCAATGGGAAATCAAAACAGGTTCTGAATAATAATTTGAGTTTGCAAATTGGGTTGTCACTGACCGTTCCAAGGCATCTCCTTGTTATGTCTGTGCGTCTCTTTGTGTGTTTTATATACATGTACATTTGCTGTTTGTTGTCGTGGTTCTGTTTGGGCAGTTGTGTGTTTTGTATTCGGTGTTTCCTGCACGATTCATACATGTACTTTTATAATGATTCATTTTGGGATTTTTTATTACAGTTGATGCTTCATTGATAAAGTCTTTCCAAAAGTTGTACAAAACAGTTTAAGGATGCTTTCCTTATTCAAAGTAAAATAAGAGAACAAGTAAAATTGACAAACTTTTATGAATTTTGAAAAAGAAACAGAAATTCAAAAGTTACACTTTTTACATCTAACATGCTTTAAATAAGTGTGTATTTACAAAACTTGGAATCTGAAAGATCATCAGAAACTTTTGCTACAGGTAATTTCTTTCAGAATATTATGTCTACTAGTTTAGGCATAGGTCTCTAGATAAGCTCTAAGCAATTACACACCACCCTCTAGTATATATATATAGATGAATGCAGTGTGAATGAAAGTAACAATATTCACTTAAAAATCAGACTCATTATCTGTTTCTTCAACATCTGGAGTATCTTCATCAGCACTTCTTTCATTGTCTAATTCAAAGACGGAAGCCTGATTTTCACAGTCTTGCAATCTGCACATATCAGTGCATTGAGACCATTTGACAAACATGTACAGTTTGGCAGTGTGCATTTCCTTGCACAGTAAAAGGTAATAAATCAAGGACTGCTTCAGGTGCCGGCTGACCATTCATCCAGTGCACAACCAACTTTTCAGTGCCATCTTCCAAATCAAGTTTCCATCCTCGACCAACAGGACTTGGAATGCCTGGGTCCTGTTCAAGACAACGTCTCCAGATGGCTGCCTGGTAGTTGGCTCTCCGAGCATGCTCTACTAAACAATCAAAGCATGGAGGAAGCTGGTGACTTTCTATTTCACCTTTCTTTGAACAGAATAAATCATATCTAAGATCATTGACCTAAGAAGATGATAATTTTGGTGCATATATGAGGCAAGTGAATCGTTCTAATTTTTCAATCAATGACAAAGAAAGGTCCCATTCCTGACCACGTTCTAGAAATATGTCCTGAATGTCACTGGTTTTTGTCAAGAGTTAGCACCGGATTTTCCTTTTCCAGAGAATGCACTCACAGTGTCACATCCTGTAAATGCATGCATTCCAATGAGCGCTCGACAAACATCTATGCCAAGAGCGGCGGCAATCTTTCGAATACCAACCAGACTCGTTCGGGTTCTATTTCCACATTTTTGGAACAAATGTGTTCCAATCTTGTCACTGCATGCCAAATGCATAATGAAGACATCTGTGTCTTCAGAACAGATTACCGCAGCTTGATAGCCCTCTTTCCCTGCATGAAATAGTAGGCGTCCGTCTGCTTCTTCCTGCTGGCACTGAATATCTGGTACTTCTTCACTTTCATGAAACGTGATCTTGAAACATTTATCTATCACAGTGGCATACACAATATTCCGCTGCAGCTTTTGCCTGTACTCTTCTTTCATCCATTCATTTACTAAAAAGGTGATGAGACTGGTTTTGTTCTTAACAGAACTCAAGAAAGTCCTCCATTGTCTCACGATCTGTGTGTTTGTTATGTTCTGAAGCTGGTGGCCGGCCTCTTCACCCCTTAGTGATCTCTCACTATTCTTGATTGACCCTTCAACATAGGTATCAAAATTTATGTCGATACTGTCACTCCCTGCACCTTCTTTGAGTGCCATAGCAAAAATAGTTGTGGCTATATCCCCAAAAGTTTTGTGGTCACCTTTAACCAGCTGTACCAAGTTCATTGCGTCGATGACTGTGACACAATTGCTTGGGAAATGTTCTGCAACATTTACATTTTTCTGCAAAGTTGTGGCTAAAGAGGCTTTGTTGGTCTTTCGCAGAAATCCATCTGGTGTGGATAAAGCCCAGGGCAATGGTCCAAGCGGATGAGAGAGGATTTCCTCCATCCGTAGATTGCGGCCTTGTGACATCACTATGATGCGTCCAAGCAAAGTTCTGTCAGCCTTTAAGATTGTCACCCTGCCTCTTTTATACCTTCTGATCCTTCGAGATAATGAATTTCAGTACTTCTTGTTCTGAAAATTGATTACCGCATAAGCCGGTGCTAGGGGGCGTGAGCAGTGTTGCACTTTCAATTACTGTTCATGAACAGACTCAATAAAACCGAGTCTGCAATTTTCTCTTTTTGTGTTGCAATTTTTGCTCTCGGGGGATCACCTCCCTTCAGAATTTGATCTCTTTCTTCTGAAACATGTTGCTAAATGTTTTCAGCTTTTTTGTCTTAATTGGATCATGGAATTTCTTTGCTGGAGGATCACTCTCTAGTCTATCAGCTTTAAAGTTTGCATATGCTTCCTCTCCTATCTCCTTTGCATTTAAGTCCAGAGCAATATCTCTAGGTGCTGATTTTGCAGTAGAGATACTAATAAGGTCTTGCATGTCTGAAAATAGGTTAACCCAATCCCTGATAAGACCAACAATTGTAGACACGGCCTCTTCATCATTTTGGATTTTGGTCTGATGCAACTCTGTATGGCAAACTTCTGATTTGTTACTTTGCACCATGTCCCGTAACTGCTCTAGAAATGCACTGCGATACTCAGTGGTTATGTAGTACCGCTTAATAGCACTAGCATTCAGGCTTAATCTCACTGTGCCTCCAGGAGTTTGTGTGTCTTTGTTTACAGTGATCTCAGTTGTCTGGTCGACAGGAATCCGTCCAAAAGGGTTCTTTCTGGACATCTGCACAGAGAACTGACCTGATCTGAAGGCTTCAAAGATTTTTAGGACGTTTGTCTGGAAGATTTGGCATCTGAGCAAAATACGGTGTCAGGTATCTGGCATAATTGAGTTTATCATACGCAAAGCACCATGGAATCATGCGTCTGATGGCATGAAGGTGTAGGTCCCAGTTACCCTCACGGGAGACACGAATAAGACCAAGAATAACAATCTCTACTAAATCTACATATGCGAACCAGAAAGATGAAAGTTCCCCACTGTTGTGATGTAGATGTTCAAGAAAGTCATTCCACAGTGCTGCAAGCTCAGTTAAGAGTGGACTTTGCAGTAATCTGTCAAATATGTCTTGATTCAATTCACTAGCCATATCTGTCACTTGATCCAGGAAAGTCATTAACATTACACTCTTGCCATTTGCGATGATAAAAGATGTTTGGAGTATCTCAACTTTCAAGCGGCATTGCTATGTCCAAAATAGGTGAATGATTTCTCAATGTTGCTGCCTCTAATAAGGCTACCATTGAGTCATGGCTCTGAAGACTAACCAATCGTTCATCGTCTAGTTTGGATGTAGACATATGTATTATACATTGAATCTCATAGGACTCCTTGTTCTGAGACTGTGCCATTTTGAAAGGCAATTATGCCCTATATCTGATATGTCAAGTATATGTCAAAGACTATTACAAGATAAGAAAACTATTTGGAATTGTTTCAGAAGGGGAGTTGCCTATTATAATCTCTCCAAAATAATGGTGACTGTTTCCGTATTTCTCTACAGGGACATAGATTTATCATTCATGTGTATTATCTGTCAATCAGGAACGGCAATGAGGATTTCTATGCACTCCATTTCATAACAACAAAATTGATCACCATTTTCAATCCCCCCATTAACCTTTAGCCTGCTACGGGCAGATGAGTGAATACCTATACAAACAGTTTGGATCAAGATGAGACGCAGAGTAACTCGGCGTGTCATCAGTATCCAAACTATTTGACATCCTGACTGCAGTTTGGTAGACACATTGATAATAGCTTGAATTTTGAAAATGTAGTAGGTGAAAACTTACGTAAAAATAATTTGCTCAGCAGGCTAAACGTTAGTTCAAGTCCATTATTCCAAAACATTACTCGAAATTGGTTTTGTGCATTGTTTTGATCAGAAATACTCTAAATTGTACCCACAACAATATTTAAAACGATGTGGTTTCATAATAAATGCAAGTTTCTTAAGTATGGGAGAAATGAACTGCCCCCTGTCCCATATATATGTCCGAAAACACGGTATCTTGGGTGGGTGTGCTAAAGGGCAGATAACTCACAGGTGCTCAAACTAATACAATGCTATCACGCATTTCCTTAACCTACAGACCTATGCCTTTCAAAAAATCATATTGAACCTTATTCACCCAAAATGGTACCAATTGGCCTGAAATATGGCTTTGGCTCACGGTCTAAAACTTGACTCCAGAATGATTGAACTCTTTCCCTCTCACAAACACTTTTTTCTGTATTATTCATGATGTCATTATTTCTAACATGAATATTCATGGAGTAAATAAAGGGTTAAATATCAAATCACTATGCAAGAAATATTCACAGGACTGGAAATTCTTTGGGAAGAAAAGTATTAAAATCACTTACATATAATTGCATGCATACAATAAAACCAGTAACCTTTCTACAATGGCCACTTAATCCTTTCCTTAACCCATTCCTTCACACAAATGCCTTTTCATGCATTTGCAAACAGAGTAGACCCAGATCAGACAGCTGATCATGGTCTGCTCTGTTTGCTTTTTGCATTATACAACTCTACTGTTTTTACCAATACAAAAATATCCTGTGTGCATATGACTTCATAAAAGTCCTGCTAATCAATATTCATGATGTCATTATTTCTTACATGAATATGCAACAGGGAAAGGGTTAATGAATATGTATGCATGAATTGACCACTTGAATGAATATGCATTAACTTATTTTCAATAATATAAAATTTTCAAGCCAAATATAGACAAAATGCTGTAGGATCAGATCTATATAATGAGCATACCCTGATCAGATGTTTCAAAGTCATGAAAAGGTATTTATATGAAGGAAACGGGTATTCAGGTGAAAACTTACAAATTCCGGACAAAAGTTGTACAAAAGCTGCTTTGCTTCCTCTTTGCATGCCCAATAATATTGTAGTCTTCAAATATTTGTGACTAATTTGTCCACTATTCCTCTTAACTCATTCCCTCCTAGACTATTTTTAGACCCAACCTCTTCGAATTATTACATATACCGAAAAGGAGGATTAACTAAAGAAAAGAAGAGTTTTAGAATTGTGTAGTTTTGAAACCGTTGTGATAAATAGAGCATTTGCTCCTAAGGAGCAAATGCTCTATTTATCACAATGGTTTCAAAAAATGAGTTTTACAGAAGCACAAAAAGGCGCCAGTAGGATAGAATGGGTTAAGAAATACAATGTACAATCATAATTAAACATTTTTGATCCTGATGAGGCTCCCAGCGACTTTATATCTCATCTAGAACCAATCTGTGCAAAGAGTTTAGCAAGCCCAGGCTCCTACAGACCACACTATTAACCCTTTATCCATAGATATGCCCATCAATGCCTTTGTAAACAGAGTAGAGCCATATCTGATGGCTAATAGGAGACGTCTGATCAGGGTCTGCTCCATTTGCTTATGGAATAATATAAATTTTAGTCTACTGTTTACAACAGGACCAAAACATGTCTTATTCAAATGACAACTTAAACAGATATGCCCTTTTAATGCTTTTGAAAACAGAGTAGACCAAGATCAGATGGCTGCCTGATCAGGGTGTGCTCTGTTTGCTTATGGAATAATACAGATCTGATACTAGTTTCAGCCATGGCAAACATTCCTGTATTCATATGCCCTTATAAAATCATCTAATTAATATTCAGGCTGTCAATATTTATGAATATTCATAGAATAAAGGGCTAATTAATATTCATACATACATGAACATTGCTTTTTACGTAAATATCCAAGAAGTACAGCATTAACTCATTCCCTCATATTGACGCCTCTGTAAATATCATTTTTTGAAACCATTGTGATCAATAGAGCATTTGTTCCATAGGGGCAAATGCTCTATTAATCACAATGGTTTCAAAACTACACAATTCTAAACAAGATGTGTTTGTGAAACACTATGCCCCCTCGATATGATATTTGACCCTAAAGGATGACCTTGATCTTGACATGTTACCACTCAAACTGTGCAGCTTCATGGGGCGCACATGCATACCACATCTGTATCTCTTCTGGTTCAAAAGTTATGGCCAATGTCAAAGTTTGTGACCTTTGACCATGAAGGATGACCTTGACATGTTACCCCTCAAACTGTGCAGCAAAATGAGAAACACGTATACCAACTATCAAGTCTGTATCTCTACTGGTTCAAAAGTTATGGCCAATGTTAAAGTCGGTGACCTTTGACCCTGAAAGATGACCTTGACCTTGAAATGTCACCCCCTAAAATGTGCAGCTTCATGAGATACACATGCATACCAAATATTAAGACTTTATCTCAATTGGTTCAAAAGTTAGGGCCAATTTGAAGTTGGTGACCTTTGACCCTGAATAATGACCTTGACATTTCACCCCTCACACTGTGCAGCTTCATGAGATACACAATCATGCCACATATCAAGTCTCTATCTGTACTGGTTCAAAAGTTATGACCAATGTTAAAGTCGGTGATTTGACCCATGTGTTTGACCTCTGACCTTTAAAGATGACCTTGACCGTGACATGTCACCCCTCAAAATTTGCGGCTTAATGAGATACATATGCGTGCCAAATATCAAGTCACTAGCTGTACTGGCTCAAAAGTTATGACCAATGTTAAAGTTACAGACAAAGAAACAGACAATTTGACCTTTGACCCTGACATATGACCTTGACCTTGACATTTCACCCCTCAAAATGTGCAGGTTCATGAGATACACACGCATGCCAAATATCAAGTCTCTATCTCTACTGGTCAAAAAGTTATGGCCAATGTTAAAGTCGGTGATTTGACCCATATATTTGACCTCTGACCTTGAAGGATGACCTTGACCTTGACATGACACCCCTCAAAATGTGCGGCTTCATGAGATACATATGCATGACAAATATCTAGTCTCTATCTGTACTGACTCAAAAGTTATGACCAATGTTATAGTTGCGTTAAAGTTACAGACAAAAAACAGACAATTTGACCTTTGACCCTAAAGATGACCTTGACCTTGACATGTCACCCCTCAAAATGTGCAGCTTCATGAGATACACAAGCATGCCAAATATCAAGTCTCTACCTCTACTGGTCCAAAAGTTATGGCCAATGTTAAAGTCGGTGATTTGACCCATATATTTGACCTCTGACCTTGAAGGATGACCTTGACCTTGACATGTCACCCCTCAAAATGTGCGGCTTCATGGGATACATATGCATACCAAATATCAAGTCTCTATCTGTACTGGCTTAAAATTTATGACCAATGTTAAAGTTGCTGACAAACAAACAGACAAACAGACAAACAGACAAACAGACAGACAGACAGACAGGGCAAAAACAATATGCCCCCCAGATCTTATCTGGGGGGCATAAAAATTCTTTTTCTCTTGTAATTGTCCCTTTTCTGTACATTAATTCAAAGAGGTTCGATCTGAAAATAGCCTATGCGGGAATTGGTTAAATAACCTTTTTCTTCATATTAACCCTTTCCTTCATATAAATGCCTTTTTCACAAAGTAGACCCTGAGTAGATGGCTCCTATGTATGCCTGTGGAATTATATAGATCTGATTGTACAGTTTCTGCCAAGGTCAAACATTGCTGTGTACATGTTCCACTATGAACATTCAGATAATAAATATTCAATGAATATTGACACAGGGAAAGGGTTAATCAACAGGTAGCAGTGGAAAGTTTTTACTGTATTAGCGCTTAACATATGCAGAATAAACAAGATGTGTTTGTGAAACACTATGCCCCCTAGATATGATATTTGACCCTAAAGGATGACCTTCATCTTGACATGTCACCCCTCAAAATGTGCAGCTTCATGGGGTGCACATGCATACCACATATCAAGTCTGTATCTCTACTGGTTCAAAAGTTATGGCCAATGTTAAAGTTGGTGACCTTTGACCATGAAGGATGACCTTGACCTTGACATGTTACCCCTCAAACTTTGCAGCCAAATAAGAAACACACGTATACCAACTATCAAGTCTGTATCTCTACTGGTTCAAAAGTTATGGCCAATGTTAAAGTTGGTGACCTTTGACCCTGAAAGATGACCTTGACCTTGTAATGTCACCCCCCCAAAAATGTGCAGCTTCATGAGACACACATGCATACCAAATATCAAGACTTTATCTCTATTGGTTCAAAAGTTATGGCCAATTTGAAGTTAATGACCTTTGACCCTGAAGGATGACCTTGACATTTCACCCCTCACACTGTGCAGCTTCATGAGATACACAAGCATGCCACATATCAAGTCTCTATCTGTACTGGTTCAAAAGTTATGGCCAATGTTAAAGTCAGTGATTTGACCCATATGTTTGACCTCTGACCTTTAAGGATGACCTTGACCTTGACATGTCACCCCTCAAAATGTGCTGCTTTATGAGATACATATGCATGCCAAATATCAAGTCTCTATATGTACTTGCTCAAAAGTTATGACCAATGTCAAATTCGGAGATTTGACCCATGTGTTTGACCTCTGACCTTGAAAGATGACCTTGACCTTGACATGTCACTCCTCAAAATGTGCAGGTTTATGAGATACACATACATGCCAAATATCAAGTCACTAGCTGTACTGGCTCAAAAGTTATGACCAATGTTAAAGTTACAGACAAAGAAGCGGACAATTTTACCTTTGACCCTGAAGGATGACCTTGACCTTGACATGTCACCCGTCCAAATGTGCAGCTTCATGAGATACACACACTCGCCAAATATCAAGTCTCTATCTCTACTGGTCCAAAAGTTATGGCAAATGTTAAAGTCGGTGATTTGACCCATATATTTGACCTCTGACCTTGAAGGATGACCTTGACCTTGACATGTCACCCTTCAAAATGTGCGTCTTTATGAGATACATATGCATGCCAAATATCAAGTCTCTATCTGTACTGGCTCAAAAGTTATGACATATGTTAAAGTTGCGTTAAAGTTACAGCCAAAAAACAGACAATTTGACCTTTGACCCTGAAGGATGACCTTGACCTTGACATGTCACCCCTCAAAATGTGCGGCTTCATGAGATACACAAGCATGCCAAATATCAAGTCTCTATCTCTACTGGTCCAAAAGTTATGGCCAATGTTAAAGTCGGTGATTTGACCCATATATTTGACCTTTGACCTTGAAGGATGACCTTGACCTTGACATGTCACCCCTCAAAATGTGCGGTCCTATGAGATACATATGCATACCAAATATCAAGTCTCTATCTGTACTGGCTCAAAAGTTATGACCAATGTTAAAGTTGCTGACAAACAAACAGACAAACAGACAAACAAACAGACAGGGCAAAAACAATATGCCCCCCAGATCTGATCTGGGGGGCATAAAAATCTTTCAATTCTCATTGTTTATTTTTTATGTAATGTAACAAGGTTTCCTTCATATAAACGTCTTTTCACATATTTGCAAACAGAGTAGACCCAGATCAGACAGCTCCTATCGAAGCTGTCTGATCAGGGTCTGCTCTGTTTGCTTGTGACATGGAATAGATATAATGCTTCATTCTTTAAATGCAACAGAATTCTAATTTTATATTCAGCTAATAAATATCTGTGATGTCGTTACTTCTTACATGGATATTGAACAATGAAAGGGTTAAGAGTACTAGCAATATAAACTCTCATTGCCATGGAGTTAGTTCTTTGGTGATGTGGTCTAACCATTTCCCTCATAAAAATGCCTTTTTATGCATTTGCAAAATGAGCAAGGTCTGTTCTGTTTGTTTACATTATAATACAGATATGATTCTACAGTTTCTGACTGAGCAAAAACATCCTGTGTACATTATGCCATCACAAAACTTCAGCTAATAAATATTCATGATGTCTATTTGTCTTACATGAATATTAAAAAAGTACCTAGTTATAGTCTACTTTCAGTCCGAATGACCGCTCAGCCGACTGTACATTTACTCCCCTGGTCATTGAGTCATTGGCCTACAATATTGAGGACTGCTAACATATGGCGCAATCATGCAGCCGCAGTACCGGCGAGTGACCCTCACAGGTACCCATTCATTTTAACCCCTGGGTGGAGAGGATGTGCGGGTGGGAGACGCAGAAAAGCGTCTCTGAAATTTCCGGGAAGGACCGGGATTTGAACCCCGGACCTCCGGATTGATAGTCAAGCGCGTTACCACTAGACCGCCGCCATATTAAACAGGGAAAGGATTAAGAGCTGGAAGTAAAATAACATACTGTGTAGTATTAGCTGGATGGATGACCACCAGAGTTTATTGGCAGTGCATGCAACAGTAATATCAGTGACAAACAGTTTGGACATTTGAGAAACAGGCCTACTCAACTTGTTTATCTGGATCCAATTGTTTGGCAAAGACAATCATAATCACCAGCATGCTAAAAGTTCAATGATAATGAAAATCTTAGGTATTATACAGTAATTCTATTAGAGAAGAATTTAGATACTTTTAGGCAGGTGGATGCTTAATGCAGGGTGAAAGTAATACAGACAGCTCCTAGAGGACCTTTCTGCATGACTTTCATCCTGCATTAAGCTGCCACCTGTCTCCAAGAATGATATTTATACAAAACTGAACATCCGGTTTAGAGAGGTATTTGCTTTTGCACTTTAGCCCATTCCCTCTTAGGCTATTTTTAGGTCCAACCTCTTTAAAACTAAATCTACCGGAAAGGAGCATTAACTTGAGAAAAGGAAAATTTTAGTTTTGAAACCATTGTGATAAATAGAGCATTTGCTCCTGAGGAGCAAATGCTCTATTTATCACAATGGTTTCAAGAAGTGACTATTACAGAGGCGTAGAAAGGCGTATTTATGGAGGAAAGGGTTAAAACAAAATAAACCAAATTAAGATTGAAATGACAGATATTGTATGCTATGGTATAGTTAGTGTCGCATATAGAACCCTTTCCTTCATATAAACACTTTTCACACATTGCAAACAGAGTAGACCCTGATCAGATGGCTCCTATAGGAATTACCTATGGAATTTGATAGATCTGTTTCTTTACTTTCTAAGATGGATACAATGTTTCACCTCCCATATTTCATTATAGCACTCAGCCCCTGTAGTCCATTAAACCTTTTCCTCATATAAACGTGTTTTCACAAATTTGCAAACAGAGTAGACCCAGATCAGACGGCTCCTAGAGGAGCCGTCTGATCATGGTCTGCTCTGTTTGCTAGTGGAATTTGAATAGTATTGTTTCTTTGCTTTCTAAAATGGCTACAATGTTCCACCTTCAAGGTTTCATTGTTACTATTTTGTTCATGAATATTCAGTGGGTATTGAAATTTGAAATTAACATAGAACAGGGAAAGGGTTAATATTCAGTAGGTATTGAACTTTGGAATAAACATAGAACAGGGAAAGGGTTAAAACATTTCAATACATGTAGTATGACAATCCTTGACAGAAGCATGTACAACATTGAGACAAACATGACAAGAAAAGGTGTGACAGTATTATAACTGTTAGAATACACAAAATAAAAGACTTCATGAATATTCATTAACAAACTTTTATAATGGCAAATACACAAAGGAATATTTGGCAATGACAGACACTGTAGACTCATCTATGTTATTTCATATGCAAATAGAGCAGACCCTGATTAGATGACTTCCAGGTCTACGCTATTTGCAAATGCATGAAGAGGTGTTTCTATCAGGTAAAGAGTTCATCCATCAGTATTAAACTATGGAATCAACAGGGTTCGCACAGACCTGGAAAAGTCATGGAAAATGAGGTCTGCCTGGAAAATTACGGAAAACTGAATTTTCAAATTTTAACATGGAACAATAGCCGCATGCGTCCCCAACGCTTGTCTGATTTGGTGCTTGTCCAGCTAAATTAAAACTTTTTGAAAACAAGATGTGTTTGTGAAACTAATTTTGAAATCAAGAGTTATGTTTCTTATGTAAGGGCCTTCACCTCAACAAATACACTCTTGAATAACTCATTAGTCTTGCCATTAAATCAAACAAGAGCTACGTGTGGCGTCAACACTCATCTGATTTGGTACTTACCAGCTAAATTAAAAAAAATAAAAAATGAAAACAATAAAGGGCCATAACTCAAAAATTTTGAATTAAGAGTTATGGTTTTTATGTAGGGGCCTTCCCCTCAATGAGATCTACTAACCTATGAAGTTTCATGATGATACCTCTTACACTTTTCGAGTAATGAGCTACATAAATGTTATTGCACGCCGACAACACCTACAACCCAGTGATCACAATAGCTCTACTTTTCTTCGAAACAGACGAGCTAAAAACAAAGAGTTCATTACCGAACATAGATCTAGTCAGCATTATGAGTAACGTAAATTTTCTGACCGTTAACATAAAGATCTTTAAAAGGCTTGTAAAAAGACATCTTCTTGGCAAACAAGTTGCAGATTTTCAGAATTATTCTTTATATTATTCAACTGAACTAGTCTTAGAACAGTGGAGCAAGGACCTACACAGTTTGAATTCATATCATTTATATATTTCAATCTACAAAGTAACTCTCTCAGACCAGGGATGGTGCAATGGTATAATGGTAACAAACTTGATAACCATTCCGGAGGTCAGTGTCCAAATCCTGGTCGTTCCAGGAAATTTCAGAGATGCTTTTCAGAATTTCTGTGTCTCCCACCCACACAGAGTCTGTGAAAAACTGTCTGTGATGCTTGAAGTGCCTGAAAAGTAGTCAATAGCCCACACTGACTTCTGACAAGGCTTGTCACAGCGAGTCTGAAAGAGCCTAGCCATGATTAGAAAAGAGCTGTGTATGTGTGATAAGTGCTGAGTAGATTCTACCAGCATATGAAGAGGCAGTCTATCCGAACATTGATGTGACAGCACTCGGGAAGCCATGACTAGGAGGGAAAACTCAGAGAGAAAACTGTGGAGACGAAATCACAAGTAACCATGTATGACACTGAGTATGAGAATGCATGACAGAACGACACATAGTGGTAAGCCAGCGGATGTGATTGTGGGTGACGAGCATAACTTGGGGATGAATACGCCGCAGGCAGGGAAAAAGAAAAAAACAACCCCCCCCCACCTCTCAGGCCAGTTTTTATCATCTGTTTCAAGCCCCTTACTGCACATTGCCTTCAGCATTGAGATTGTTGTGTGCAATATTGAATTTAAGGTACTCTGACCGGGCCTATCGATATGTGTGTGTCAAACAGTCAGATACCGCATTACATAACATCTGATCAGACATCGAGTCATTCTAGAGACCTACACCTGGAAGAACTAGAACTATCACTTATGGTGATGAATACACCAGCACGGCAGCCTCGATTGCAATTCCAAGTTTGTGACACCAACTACCCATGTAACAGGACCAAATGACAAAAAATACTCAAAGTTCAAGATACATGTAATTCTGTAATGCCTGCCACTAAACACAGGAAAATTGTGTCGTGCACATACACTGTTTGAGGCTAGTATGTATGGTAAGTATCAATCCATTAACTTTAAAACTGAAGGAGTTCATGACACCAACTCCCCATGTTTCATGCAAAAATGACAAAAAATACAGATGGAGATAATTCTGCAATGACCAGCAGTTAACACATGAAAACTGTGTCTTGCACATCTACCATTTGTGGTTACTATGTATACCATATATAAATTCATCTAGAACTATCACTAAAAGTGATGGAATACCCCAGCTCAGCTGCCATGATCGCAAATCAAAAGTTGTGCCAAGGACAGACGTGCCACGGACAGACCGACTGAAAGTTGTGCCACGGACAGACGTGTCTGGGACAGACAGACCAACCAACACACTGACTCCTATATAACCCCTCTCAAACTTCGTTTGTGGGGTAATAATAACTATAAAACTGAAGGAGAAGTTTGCTCCCCATGTTTCATGCAAAAATGACAAAAAATACTCAAAAGTTCAAGGAGAGATAATTCTGCAATGCCCGGCACGAATCATGAGAAAATTGTGTCTTGCACATCTACCAGTCATGGTTATTATATATATAAACTGAATAACTTTCAGATTGAAGGAGGAGTTTGCGACACCAACTACTCCTGTTTCATGCAAAAAATCCTCAAAGTTCAGGGGGAGATAATTCTGCAATGGCCAGCAGTAAACACATGAAAATTGCATCTTGCACATCTAACATTCGTGGTCATTATGTATACCAAATATAAATTCAGTAAATTTAAAACTGAAAGGAGTTTGCAACACCAAATACCCATGTTCAAATGGACCGCCGACCACCCGCCCGCCGGACAGGGCGATTCCAGTAAACCCCCTAAAACAAATTTGTGATTCACCTGTTTTTGTGTTAATGATTCACCTCTGTTGGGCCTGCTCATGTCACAGCTCAATGAGCTACAGACATCTGTAGGTGGATCACTGGATTGGTTTTTCGAAAAGGTGTAGGACTTGGCACATGAGCGGTTACAGGACCTGAGTAACCACCTGGAAATAGGAAACTGGAAATAAATGACGACTTATTCAAGATGTGGACATGCCTTGAGCATGCGATAGTCCATGACACCGACTTCCTCAAGGACAGATCTGGACCAGATCATCATGTGCTCCAATTACCTAATTGCCAAGAAGACAAGTCGGGGACCGTCTTTCCAAAGCATAGTGAGGTGCTACAGATACCAGCCCCAGGCTCTGGGACACGTGTACCGTAGTGTACTGCTGGGCAGCAGACAGAGACATAGGTCAGACAGCAGTAGGACAGAGGCCAGTGGAAAATCATCCCCTGTCAACGTAGAAGATGCAAAAATTACAAAGGCTGTTCGACATCCAAACAGTCATCCCCTTACCCCTACACCACAGGTAAGTTCCAGGTCCTCGTTTGAATTTGGAGAGGAACGAGGGAGTCTAATACAGTACTACAAAGAGATATTTCCCAAGAATTGCAAGTTCAAGGGCCACAACTCTGGAAAAAAATTATTCATCCGGACTTGTGTTCAAACGTAAGCTGTAACTCATCCAGATTCAGCTTTATATCAAATATACAGCTGATATCTCAAACCACTTCCAAAAAAAGTCCAGAAACCGGAAAATGGCAGCCGGGGACTGAAAAAGGGGAGATTACTCCTGAATTAGTGGTCTGACCATAATGGAAATATGCGGTGCACAGGTTTATAGTCATAAAGCTATATATAAAATTTCAACAAAATTGAAGCAAACCTGCAGAAGAAGGCTAGACAAAACTGTGTCCACGGACAGACGGACATACTTACAGAATGAGCCTTGTGTGACCTTTCTTTTACTTAAAATAGACATTTGAGACAAGAAAATACAGTGATGTCTCATTAATCCGGAAATCGTTAATCCGGAAAACTCGCGATCCGGACGAAAGTCGTGGGGAACGGATTTTTTGTGCAGTAAATTGACTCGTTACATCCGGAAATTCGCGTTCCAGAACCGGACATTGATTTCCGGTAACCAATCTATGTATTTACCTGTATTTGTGACTCGTTAATCCGACCGGGTCAGTAGCCCCGGGGCTTAATTGCCCACCCCTGAACTTAACAATAGTGCACCGCGGAGGTGCGAATACTTGTGTTTACAATCACGGGCATGGGTAAAACAACCCCCGACTGTGTGCAAACTGGCTATTTATCAAAGCATATGGCACGCGGGTAGTGATGTTTGATATTCATTAATGTTCCTTAATGAGATGAACACTCGCCCAATTAATTTGTTACGTTAAAACCATGCCGCCATCGTTAAACTGTTAATCACCTTAAATGATTTGCTAATTCAGTATTTACCACTTTAACCAGTAGGGATTCCCTAAGATTCTAACTCATGCGTGAGCTGGCTGGTTCCTGACTTCTGACTTACAAGTACATATACGCGGATGGAATATTCGGGAAACCAGTCATGTCAAACATGGAGACCTACGTCGTTTTTACAAAATTTGCCCGCAGGCATATTCGATAATCCACATTGTATTACTCAAATGAGAGAACTGACACTTATGGATAGGGTGCAAAAAGCATTTAGAACGACAAACAAGGCAATTATTTTGATATGACTTGCGATTATTACGGGCATATGCACACATGAACGTTACAAGAAAAGATTTCTTGATGCGAAAGTAAATGTGTACATATACATACACAATGTTTATGATTGAGTTGATATTTTGCAGCATACGACGGTGATTCGTTAATCCGGAAAATTCGTTAATCCGGAAATTTCGCCGGGAACGAACGTTTCCGGATTAACGAGACATCACTGTAGTCACACGAGTAAAGGAAGAACAAAAGATCTTTTGTTCTCAGTCACACAAGTATATCTATATCCGCCCGGATGATCAGACGACAACATACTTCCAGTATATCCCCCAAAACTTTGTGTGTGTGTGTGTGTGTGTGTGTGTGGGGGGTTATAAAAACAATTTGTAATGAACTCTCAGGTAAGATCCTCTATGTATGTGGTGTAAGATTTGCGGAGCACACAGATGGATGGACAAAGCAAGACCATATGCTTCCCACTTTGTCAATTCCCCACCCCTGCTCCATGGTTTTCTCTCCGAGTTGTCCCTCCTAGTCATGGCTCCCTGAGTGCTTTCACATCAATGTTTTGATAGACTGCTCTTCATATGCTGGTAGAATCTACTCGGCACTTACCACACACAGAGAGCTCTTTTCCAATCACTGACAGTTTTTCTTAGACTCCATATGGGTAGTAGACACAGAAAAGCCTCTCTGAAATTTCCGGAAGGGACCGGGATTTGAACTCTGGACCTCCTGATTGGTAGTCAAGCGTGTTACCACTACACCACCCCTTTATATCATATTTATCTCATACCAATAGCAAAGAGAGCAGAGCTCTGATCAGACACTATCTATAGGATCTTTGTCAGCTCTGTTTGCATTTAGGCAAGAAAAGGTGGTTATACACGGGAATGAATTAAATATTATCAAAGAGTTTTAACCGATCAGTACTGCTCTTATCCACAAATCTGTCTGCTATGTGTCTACACTGTTTGCCAAGAATCTGGGAGCCTTTCCTTCTGGAGAAACTCTTGAAGTATTGCACATAAATTCATATACTATAACTGATGGTTTAGCATTCCAATAATGACTAAGCTAATGTCTGTTTCTGTCATCTGAAGGTGACATTTTCACGTGTGTGGGCTTGTTTCTCAACCTCAGGCTGCATCTGTTTAGCTTGACTGTGTTTTAGGAATGAATGATGGAATAACGTATTGGTGAATGCAGTCACAGGTGCAAACAACTTCAGAGGATACTGACTGAAAAAAAAAAGACAAAACCTGCAGTCTAAATATCTGTCTTTTAAGTATAACAGACAAAAGTTTAGACAAGAACTGTGTTAAGGTTCAACCCAATACATGCATGTGTTGCTGAGATATGGCCTTGAGAGCACTTGTACCCATGAGTTTTTTCGTCTACAACAATTGTTGTCTGCTTCAATTCTTAAATCAAAATTTCTCTCATTTTTTAGCAAAAATATGGTTAAAGTGGCAAACAGTTTGGATCCTAATCAGATGCCACATTATGCAGCGTCTCATCTGGATCCAAACTGTTTGAATAGATAATTACAGTTTCACCACAAGCGCATAGAGAACCATGTCAAATATTATTTTCTACAACCATCAAGGGCAACAATTTCCATAAAATGCAACCCACAGTTATCTTACCTGTGAAGTTTCAATCAAATACAAACATGGGTTGCTAAACTATAGCCTTGCATGCAAATGTTGAACCATGTCTGACCCCAGGATGAGTACTTTAACCCAGGTTATTCTTCTAATAGTCAAGCTAAAGACCTTCATGTTAAGCTAAAGACCTTCATTTGTAAACATTAATATTTCAATTGGCTAAACACGTATTTCTGAAAAACTATGCCCTTAAAAAGTCTGGAATCAAAATAAACAGCCAGTTTGACCTTGACAAGACACAACTCAAAATTTGTAGGGTCATGATATGAGTACACATTAAATGCAATGTTTGAAGTATGTATCTTTGAAAGTTTAAAAGCTATGGCCAAGTTAAAGTTTCCGAAAGACAAACTGACAAGCTAAAACAATATGCTTTGATCACAGTGGGCCTCAATTTTTAACCCTCTCCAAAATGAACATTTACGCATGAATTGATCATACCATAAATATTCACATAATTTTTGGAACTTAAAATTTTCATTGTGATTTTTGGCTTTATAGACAAAAACTGTTGGATTCCATAAGCAGGACAGACCCTGATCAGACAGATCCTACAGTAGCTGTCTGATCTGGGTCTAATCTGCATGAAAAAGTGTGAAAGCTTTCACATACAGGCACAACTGATGCTACATCAACCATGTCAATACCCTGGGTGCTGAGAAGACTGAATGAGTCTAATACATAACAACAAAATCATTTCTACCAAACGATATTACAAAGAAATGTGTCCAATGGACACAGATGCTCCCACTTATGACTGTGTAGTTATAGTATAACCTATGACAAGGGCTACAACTCAAGTGTTACTGAGTGTGTATTATGGTATGACCTATGAGAAGGGCTATAACTCTAGTATTACTGTGTAGTTATGGTATGACCTATGAGAAGGGCTACAACTCTAGTGTTACTGTGTAGCTATAGTATGACCTATGGCAAGGGCTACAACTCTAGTGTTACTGAATGTGTAGTTATGGTATGACCTATGACAAGGGCTATAACTCTAGTGTTACTGTATTATAGTTACTGTATGACCTATGACAAGGGCTACAACTCTAGTGTTACTGTGTGTAGTTATGGTATGACCTATGACAAGGGCTATAACTCTAGTGCTACTATGTTGTTAATGTTGCTCATCTGTGGACGTTTTGAAGTAAATCCTCCCACTGGTGTATGAGGAGTTGGACACACACAATTTTTTCACCATACATTATATAGTGAAGAAATTACAATGTCCCATAACTCCTGTAAAAATGTTAGGAGCAAAAATTCCCTTCCTTACATACAACTTCACATACTGTTCATTTGGAATAGTTTGAGGTAAATCCTCGTATGTGGAGTTGGACAAACAAGATTTGTTGGACATACATACATACATATGGATGGATGTTTGTATGTATGTAGGGAGGGACACGAACTAGGCTATATGCCACTCACCTTGTGTGGGGCACAAAAATGTCTACTCTATTTAGCAGCATTAAACCTGACCAGAAACTAAGCCAGATGTACACCATCTGATCAGGGTGTTTTACAACTTCTTTTACCTTTTCCCTAATAAACATTATTCTATGGATTGATCTCTTCATAAGTAATCATTAAGCTTTCTCTCATATAAACACCTTTTCACCTTTTTAAAGAGTGGTCACAACATAGGGTTTGGTGGAGAAATAAAGAAGTTATTCTTGAAAATGTTTTAATTTAAGCATCTTATCTGGAGTTCTGATTGAATGCATACCCAAGAGTACACTATTCCACCTGGCCCCACTCTTTCATACTTACAATGTTCGCTGCATGTCATTGGCTTCATTAGCACTGATGATAAACAGAGGAAACAAGATGGAAAACACACAACCACTGCAATAGACAGAAAAGAGAAACAATTGTTGCATGTATCAGTAACAATATGTATTTTCATGATGTTGGTAAACAGACTAGATCCAGATCAGATGGCTCCTATTGGAGGGTCTGCTCTGTTTGCTTATGGAATAATATACAGTGCAACTTCTCTGTGTCAACCTTCGACGTGTCAACTTTCTCCATCTGTTGATCTTCTTTCCAAGTCCTGAAATCTTTCCTTTTATATTCTTTATGAAATTCCATTTAAGTGTCAATCTTTTTAATAAGTCAATTATATTTTTTATGACGGCCAAAAAAAAAGTGTGACGGACAGACAGACTTGACAGAAGGACGGACGGACATACAGACATACAACAGAAAAGTGATCCCTAGTGACACACTGCCTCTCTGCAGGTGATACAAAAACTGACTCATGTCAGAGAGGGCCCCGTAATCTAGGGAAAGATTACTCTAAACATAGTGATCTGATTCAACCCAAAAACTATAAGCGTTTTCCTCTGATGATACATAGCATATGCCATTAACATGTAACAAATATGTGAAACACTGTTTGAGTAACTGCGCTGCATCAAAATTGTTGACGGACGGACAGAAAATGTGATTACTATAGGGCTCCAGCATTTTCAGTAAAACACAAAGATATTGAAAATTCAGTTTACCTCACAACAAAAGAGGATGGAAGGGCAGTGAGAATGGCCATGGGGAGACCAAAGCCAAGAAAGTATGGCCAACTGCCCTCTATATGTGATAGTCGTCGGTGTAACTCCCAGCCTGAAAAATATAAAAATTTAACAAGAGCACTGTATGCAGAAGTTAACGCTTGTCTATCTTAACATTTAAATGTCCATAAAGGGGCATAATTTTGTAATAAAAAAAAGCCTTACCGAGTTATGGCCCTTAGTCAGACTGTAGTCCTTGTGATGGTAAACATGTGTGTGAAGTTTCATAAAATTTGGATGATTAGTAACAGCTAAGGTTAAAGTTTCTGGGTGTCAACGACAAACGTCAAACAGCAACGCAGATGGTAGATTTACAATAGCTCATATTAAATCAAGTTAAATATTAATACAAGATATGTTTGTGAAACACTATGCCCCCATGTGACCCTTGACCTTGATGCATGACCTTGACCTTAATAAGTCACCCCTAAAAATATTCGCTCCAATAAGTTGCACATGCATGCCAAGTTTGAAGTATGTATGTAAAATCTAAATTTGACCCATAAATTTACCTTTGACCTTGATGCATGACCTTGACAAGTCAACCTAAAAATGTTTGCCTCAGTAAGTTGTACATGCATGCCAAGTTTGAAGTATGTAATGGCTACAAAATTATCACCAACATTAAGGTTGGGAGCAAACCAACCAACCAACCATCAGACAAACCAACAGACAGAGCAAAAAGAATAATTATGCCCCACGGGGGTGGGCATAAAAATTAAAGATTGAAACTTCACTCATGGTACATTAATAACAGTTCAGCTTCACATCTGGACCATAATCAGTAACAAATTCTTAACAAGATGAAGTATATGTACAATGTACTGAACATCATCTGTGATAACTTTTGCAGACTGTATTAACCCTTCTCTTGCTGAATTTTAAAATACATTTCTCCTTCTTTACCCATGCCCTGTTGTATAATTACATATATCTTCACTGTGTACAAGTATTTCGCTGTGCAATCACTGCTGTGGAGTGCACTGGTTGTACAATCAACTTGTAAATAGTGCAGACCCTGATGAGACAGCTCCTGCAGGAGCTGTCTCATCTGGGTCTTCACTATTTACAGGTAGGTATATTGACGTGAATAGCAAACGAAGGGTTAACCCTTTACTCCATGAAAATTCATAACATAATAAATATAATGGCATATGGACATGGTAATTTGTGTCCATGGTAGGAACCGCAGAATCATATCTACATTATATCATAAGCAACAGACCTGGGGTTAATTACATGGCAATGTAATTAATTAAATTACAATTACATTCATAAAAGGTCAATTACCATTACAATTATATGGGTTTTATTACTGTAATTAATTAAATTACAATTACTTTGCCAAATGTAATTAATTACATCTCAATTACTTTCAAAAGGCTGGCAACAAGAAATGTTTTAGAAAACAAGTTTATTAAGTAACACAACTAGTACATGTACATGTAAGTATGCATGTAAATTACCAGTAACATATTTACAGTCATTGAATTCTGTTCATGTATCAGAATTATTTTTAAAAACAGCTTCAAGTGCTCACTGGATATACATACCAATATACAAAAGAGTAAATTTTCATCAGAAAGCTGTCATAAACATGTTATTCACAGATGTCTGATCAGGGTCTACACTGATTCTAACTTTTCATTCATAATCTGGAATAGCAGATCTGCCATACCAGTAAATATCAGGACTGGGGGGAAAACGTTTTTTTATCCAATAAAACTATCTTGCAACTTGTTATAAAGAGTTCAGACAACAAACCCATCATTTAATTATTTTGAAGCTCAAATTTACACACTTTAATACCTATTTTAGTCTAGATACTGTAAGTTCAAAAATTTCCTCATCTTTTGATTAATATGAAATAGCAGACATAGAATTTAGCTTGCGTCATTTGTTAGCAGGCAAAGGGTTATACAATGTATGGTCACTGCATTTTGCTTTCTGTGGTCAGTCAGGTGTTACAGTGTCTATTGTCAATAGCATAATTATCACAGGTAAAGCTGTCAATGCAAACCTCTTTGGGCTGTACATGTAGGTATTCAATTATCATTCTGGATACTTGCAGTCCGCCAAACTTTAAATAACTCTTCCAACACAATATACTTGTTCATATTGCACTGATGACACTTGAAAACAATATATACCCAGACCAAAGCGCTGCTATAGGAGCCCTTTGAAAAGGATCTGCACTGTTTGAAATATTACTCTAGGTTTTGTTCTAAGTCCAAAAATACAACACACTGAACACATTACATAAAACGCAGAAATTAAATGCAGATTAAATCCGTTTTGATATAGTTTTGATATGTTATATGACAAAGTAAATTTAAGAAAACAATGTAGACTGAGATGAGATGCCTTCTGTATGAGCTGTCGCAGTAGGGTATGTACTGATAGCAATGTAGACTTAGGTACCGGTAATGTCTGCTCTCTTTTGCTCATAATGGAAGAATGAATATTACAATTTTACCATTTTCATGAATTGTTGTGTTTAATTATTCAGCGGGGTATAATTATAAAACCCTGATTGAAGCAGATTAATAATTTGCAAAATATGGGATCTCATTCAATTGAATATATATACGGTATGTTATTTGAACTTGTCTGTGTACTAAACAATATAATACATGTACACTGAAATAACATGTGTTATTTACTCACTTTCTCCATGGATTCAGTGTTTAAAAATTAAATCTATTTATATTCTGATTCAGTGTTTAAAAAATTAAATCACTGAATGGCTATGCTTTATAGTGTAAATAACCAAAGTAATTGAGAAGTAATTGAAAAGTAATTGTTCATTACACCTATTTTTTTTCTCACTGTAATTAATTACATTACAATTACATGTAATTAAAATAGCACTCAATTACACATTACTTCAATTACATTGAAAACATGTAATTAATTGTAATTAATTACAATTACAATTTTAATTACCCCAGGTCTGATAAGCAAACAGGGCAAACTCTGATCAGACAACTCCTACAGGTGCCGTCTAATCTGGGTCTACTCTGTTTGCAAAGGTGTAGAAAGGCGTATTAATGGAGTAAATTGTTAATTCAAAAGACAACAGGTAACTTGGAGTCTCATCAGAAATAAAGATGCAGACAATACTTGTTTAGAGTAAGAGACAACAATTTCACTTGGTGATAATACCGGTTTGTGCAGTTGAAATATTTACCTGATGTATATTCCTGTAAGAATAATGATATAATGAATGCTTATCACATTATTGCTACATTTTTATTATATATGACACCAGTATTTTAGGTCATGGCAGAAACTGTAGAATCAGATCTATACTATTCCATAAGCAAGCAGAGTAGACCCTGATGATGATACAGGAGCTGTCTGACCAGCATCTACTCTGTTTACAAAGACGTCAAAACTTTCCCCCATTTAACACTTTTTCATGCCTTTGCAAGCAGAGTAGACCGAGACAAAACGGCTCCAGTAGGAGTCGTCTAATTAGGGTCTGCTCTACTTGCTTATGAAATTATAGGATATCTGACCAATACGTTGACTTCCTGTGTATACAGTAAAACCTCTCTATAATGGCCACTAAATTACATCAAGTATTTTGTGTTAAAGGCAGGTGGCTGCTGAAAGCAAGGTGAAAGTAAAACAGAACGCTCCTATAGGAGCGTTCTGTTTTACTTTCACCTTGCTTTAAGCAGTCACCTGCCCTAAATACCATCTAATTAACACAATTTAGTGGCTGCTATAGAGAGGTTTTACTGTATATACCAATATAAAAATTTAGCCAATAAATATACACAATGTCATTATTTCTTACACGAATATTCAACAGGGAAAGAGTAATGTCATCTTAATCAGTGGTGACAGTATACACATACCCATGTTGATCCATTTGTATTCAAATGTGTAGAGAGAGTACAGAAGACTCATATGGAGCAGACTCACAGCCTCTCCAATAGCTGGGATGGGTAGAAATACAGCCACTGTACCCTACAATCAGAAACGCAAACAGAAATACAGTTACTGTACCCTACAATCAGAAACACAAACAGAAATACAGTTACTGTACCCTACAATCAGAAACACAAAGAGAAATACAGCCACTGTACCCTACAATCAGAAGCAAAAACAAGAGGGCCATGATGGCCCTTAATCGCTCACCTGTTCGTAACAGATTAATGTATTCAATGACAGATTGCATAATTTGAAAAATCTTGGTAGAAAACCATCAGATGATGCTACATACTAAATATAAAGAGTCTAGACCTTACAGATTTGGAGGAGGAGATATTTTAAAGATTTTCCTATGAAAAACTGTTAAGCCCCAGGGCGGGGTCAATTTTGATCCGGGGTTCATAATTTGAAAATCTTGGTAGAGGACTATTAGATAATGCAACATACCAAATATCTAAGGTCTATGCCTTACAAGTTCAGAGAAGACTTTTAAAGATTTTTAAGAGAAGATTTTTAAAAACTTTCCTATAAACAAGAGGGCCTGAAAGGCCCTGACATCGCTCACCAGACAATCAGAGGAGAAGATTGTCAAAGTTTTCACTATGTGTTTCTATAGAAAACTAGCCAGCCCTGGCAAGGGCCAATTTTGACCCAAGAGGCATAAGTTATGTAACTTTTCTAGAGGTCCTCAAGTGAAGAAAATTTAAGACAAGCGGCACAATTTATATAACTTTTGTAGAGGATCTGAACATGATGCTATGTGCCAAATATGAAAGCTGAGAACCTTCCAGTTCCAGACGAGAAGATTTTCAAAGTTTTTACTATATGTTTCTATTGAAAACTGGATACCCCTAGGGCGTGGCCAATTTTGACTCCAGGGGCATAATTTATATAACTTTTGTAGAGGACCTGAACATGATGCTCTGTGCCAAATATGAAAGCTGAGAGCCTCCCAGTTTCAGAGAAAAAGATTATCAAAGATTTCACTATTTGTTTCTATTGAAAATGGCCCACCCCTGGGGCGGGGCCAATTTTGACTCCAGGGGTATAATTTATATAACTTTTGTAGAGGACCTGAACATGATGCTATGTGCCAAATATGAAAGCTAAGAGCATCCCAGTTTCAGATAAGAAGATTTTCAAAGATTTCACTATTTGTTTCTAATGAAAATGGCCCAAACCTGGGGCGGGGCCAATTTTGACCCCAGGGGCATAATTTATATAACTCTTGTAGAGAACCTGAACACGATGCTATGTGCTAAATATGAAAGCTGAGAACCTTCCAGTTTCAGACGAGAAGATTTTCAAAGATTTCACTATTTGTTTCTATTGAAAACTGCCCATCCCTGGGGCGGGGCCAATTTTGACCCCAGGGCCATAATTTATATAACTTTTATATAGGACCTGAACACGATGCTCTGTGCCAAATATGAAAGCTGAGAGAATTCCAGTTTCAGAGGAGAAGATTTTCAAAGATTTCACTATTTGTTTCTATTGAAAACTGTCCACCCCTGGGGCGGGGACAATTTTGACCCCAGGGCCATAATTTATATACCTTTGTAGAGGACCTGAACATGATGCTATGTGCCAAATATGAAAGCTAAGAACCTTCTGGTTTCAGAGGAGAAGATTTTCAAAGTTTTACTATATGTTTCTATTTGAAACAAGGCACCCCTGGGGCGGGGCCAATTTTGACCCCAGGGGCATAATTTATATAACTTTTGTAGAGGACCTGAACATGATGCTATGTGCTAAATATGAAAGCTGAGAGCATTCCCGTTTCAGAGAAGAAGATTTTCAAAGATTTCACTATTTGTTTCTATTGAAAATGGCCCAACCCTGGGGCGGGACCAATTTTGACCCCAGGGGCATTTTTTATATAACTTTTGCAGAGAACCTGAACACGATGCTATGTGCCAAATATGAAAGCTGAGAACCTTCCAGTTTCAGAGGAGAAGATTTTCAAAGATTTCACTATTTGTTTCTATTGAAAACTGCCCATCCCTGGGGTGGGGCCAATTTTGACCCAAGGGCCATAATTTATATAATTTTTGTACAGGACCTGAACACGATGCTCTGTGCCAAATATGAAAGCTGAGAGAATTCCAGTTTCAGAGGAGAAGATTTTCAAAGATTTCACTATTTGTTTCTATTGAAAACTGCCCACCCCTGGGGCGGGGACAATTTTGACCCCAGGGCCATAATTTATGTAACTTTTGTACAGGACCTGAACATGATGCTATGTGCCAAATATGAAAGCTGAGAACCTTCTGGTTTCAGAGGAGAAGATTTTCAAAGTTTTACTATATGTTTCTATTGGAAACAAGGCACCCCTGGGGCGGGGCCAATTTTGACCCCAGGGCCATAATTTATATAACTTTTGTAGAGGACCTAAAGATGATACTATGTGCCAAAGATGAAAGCTGATAACCCTGTAGATTCAGAGGAGAAGATTTTTAAAGGTTCAAATTGTTGACGACTGACGACGCACGACAGACGACGCACGACGCACGCCGACGGACGACGGACATCAGGCAATCACAAAAGCTCACCCTGAGCACTTTGTGCTCTGGTGAGCTAAAAACTGATATGCCCCTGGGCGGGGAAGTTTTCAACCCAGGGGACATAATTTGAACAATCTTGGTAGAAAACTATTAGATAGCGCTACATACCAAATATTAAAGGTCTCTGCCTTACAGTTTTGGAGAAGAAGATTCTTAAAGCTTTTCATATGACAAGAGGGCCATGATGGCCCTTAATCGCTCACCTGTTCGTAACAGATTAATGATTTCAATGACAGATTGCATAATTTGAAAAATCTTGGTAGAAAACCATCAGATGATGCTACATACTAAATATAAAGAGTCTAGTCCTTACAGATTTGGAGGAGGAGATATTTTAAAGATTTTCCTATGAAAAACTGTTCAGCCCCAGGGTGGGGTCAATTTTGATCCGGGGTTCATAATTTGAAAATCTTGGTAGAGGACTATTAGATAGTGCAACATACCAAATATCTAAGGTCTCTGCCTTACAAGTTCAGAGAAGACTTTTAAAGATTTTTAAGAGAAGATTTTTTAAAAACTTTCCTATAAAAAACTGATATGCCCCTGGGCGGGGAAGTTTTCAACCCAGGGGACATAATTTGAACAATCTTGGTAGAAAACTAGTAGATAGCGCTACATACCAAACATAAAAGGTCTCTGCCTTACAGTTTTGGAGAAAAAGATTCTTAAAGCTTTTCATATGAAAAACTGATAAGCCCCAGGGCGGGGCCATTTTTGACCCAGGTGTAATAATTTGAATAATCTTGGTAGAAAACCATTAGATGATGCTACATACCAAATATCAAGGGCCTAGACCTTACAGTTCTGGAGGAGAAGATTTTTAAAGATTTTCCTATGAAAAACTGATAAGCCCTTGGGCGGGGCTATTTTTGGTCCGGGGGTAATATTTTGATTAATCTTAGTAGAGGACGATTAAATAATGCTACATACCAAATATTAAAGGTCTATACCTTATAATTTTAGAGAAGAATATATTTAAAGATTTTCCTATGAAAAACTGATAAGCCCCGGGGCGGGGCCATATTTGGCCCAGGGGTCATAATTTGAACAATCTTAGTAGAGGACCATTAGATCATGCTACATACCAAATATCAAAGGTCTATGCCTTACAGTTTCAGAGAAGATGATTTCTTCAAGATTTTCCTTTGAAAAACTGATAAGCCCTGGGGCGGGGCCATTTTTGTCCTGGGGGTCATAATTTGAACAATCTTAGTAGAGGACCATTAGATGATGCTTCATACCAAATACCAAAGGTCTATGCCTTACAGTTTCAGAGAAGAAGATTTTTAAAGATTTTCCTATGAAAAACTGATAAGCCCTGGGGCGGGGCCATTTTTGTCCTGGGGGTCATAATTTGAACAATCTTAGTAGAGGACCATAAGTTGATGCTACATACCAAATATCAAAGGTCTAGGCCTTACAGTTTCAGAGAAGAAGATTTTTAAAGATTTTCCTATGAAAAACTGATAAGCCCCGGGGCGGGGCCATTTTTGTCCTGGGGGTCATAATTTGAATAATCTTATTAGAGGACCATTAGATGATGCTACATACCAAATATCAAAGGTCTAGGCCTTACGTTCTCGGAGAAGAAGATTTTTAAAGATTTTCCTATGAAAAACTGATAAGCCCCGGGGCGGGGCCATTTTTGGCCCAGGGGTCATAATTTGAACAATCTTAGTAGAGGACCATTAGATGATGCTACATACCAAACACCAAAGGTCTATGCCTGACAGTTTCAGAGAAGAAGATTTTTAAAGATTTTCCTATGAAAAACTGATAAGCCCCGGGGCGGGGCCATTTTTGGCCAAGGGGTCATAATTTGAACAATCTTAGTAGAGGACCATTAGATGATGCTACATACCAAATATCAAAGGTCTATGCCTTACAGTTTCAGAGAAGAAGATTTTTAAAGATTTTCCTATGAAAAACTGATAAGCCCTGGGGCGGGGCCATTTTTGGCCCGGGGGACATAATTTGAACAATCTTTGTAGAGGACCATTACATCATACTACATACCAAATATCAAAGCTCTTGGCTTTGTAGTTCCAGAGAAGAAGATGTTTAAGTAAATTGTTGACGCCAGCACGTACGCACGACGCACAACGCACATACGCACATACGCACGACGCCGGACGCCGGACATAGGATCATCCCAATAGCTCACCTTGGCACTTTGTGCCAGGTGAGCTAAAAAACTGATAAGCCCCAGGGCGGGGCCATTTTTGACCCAGGGGTAATAATTTGAATAATCTTGGTAGAAAACCATTAGATGATGCTACATACCAAATATCAAGGGCCTAGACCTTACAGTTCTGGAGGAGAAGATTTTTAAAGATTTTCCTAGAACTGATAAGCCCTTGGGCGGGGCCATTTTTGGTCCGGGGGTCATATTTTGATTAATCTTAGTAGAGGACGATTAAATAATGCTACATACCAAATATCAAAGGTCTATACCTTATAATTTTAGAGAAGAATATATTTAAAGATTTTCCTATGAAAAACTGATAAGCCCCGGGGCGGGGCCATTTTTGGCCCAGGGGTCATAATTTGAACAATTTTAGTAGAGGACCATTAGATGATGCTACATACCAAATATCAAAGGTCTATGCCTTACAGTTTCAGAGAAGATGATTTCTTCAAGATTTTCCTATGAAAAACTGATAAGCCCTGAGGCGGGGCCATTTTTGTCCTGGGGGTCATAATTTGAACAATCTTAGTAGAGGACCATTAGATGATGCTACATACCAAATATCAAAGGTCTATGCCTTACATTTTCAGAGAAGAAGATTTTTAAAGATTTTCCTATGAAAAACTGATAAGCCCCGGGGTGGGGCCATTTTTGGCCCAGGGGTCATAATTTGAACAATCTTAGTAGAGGACCATTAGATGATGCTACATACTAAATATCAAAGGTCTATGCCTTACAGTTTCAGAGAAGATGATTTTTAAAGATTTTCCTATGAAAAACTGATAAGCCCTGGGGCGGGGCCATTTTTGGCCCGGGGGACATAATTTGAACAATCTTTGTAGAGGACCATTACATCATACTACATACCAAATATCAAAGCTCTTGGCTTTGTAGTTCCAGAGAAGAAGATGTTTAAGTAAATTGTTGACGCCCGCACGTACGCACGACGCACAACGCAGATACGCATGACGCACGACGCTGGACGCCGGACATAGGATCATCCCAATAGCTCACCTTGGCACTTTGTGCCAGGTGAGCTAAAAACAGAGTTCTAGGATTTCATCCTCATAGTATTTTTCATTTAACCTATTTCTACATGAATATTCATGTAGGAAATAATGACATCATGAATATTAATTAGATTGTTATAATAGCACATGGACACAGGAATTTTTGACCATGGCAGAAAATGTAGAATCATATCTACATGTATATCGTAACATACAGAGCAGACCCTGATCAGACGGCTCCTACAGGTGTAGAAAGGCGTACAAGTGATAGTCCCTACAACAGACGCATAATTTGAATAACATAATAAAACATAGTATTTGTTATGTGCAATCATTAATATGAAGGCTGTCAATTTATATCGAAACAAGATGTGTTTGTGAAACACTAAGCCCCCCCCCCACAAATTGACCTTTGACCCTGAAGGATGACCTTGACCTTGACATGTCACCCCCTCAAAATATGCAGCTTCATGAGATACACATGCATGCCAAATATCAAGTCTCTATCTCTACTGTACTGGTTCAAATGTTATGGCCAATGTTAAAGTTGGTAATTTGACCTATATATTTGACCTCTAACCTTCACCTTGACATGTCACCCCTCAAAATGTGCTGCTTTATGAGATACATATGCATGCCAAATATCAAGTCTCTATCTGTACTGGCTCAAAAGTTATAACCAATGTTAAAGTTGGTGACAAACAGACAGGGCAAAAATAATATGCCCCCCAGATCACAATATGCCCCCCAGATCTGATCTGGGGGGTATAAAAAATGCCCCTGCAAACAAAATAACCTGTTACTTCGATGCTTATAATTGTTTGTGTACAACAAAATATTATCAGCCTATGTCAAACAGTTATGAAACAGAAACACAACCCGGATAAACACTTATACGTTGACAAATAACATCGGGTCTTCCATATCAAATACATGAACGTTTTGTCTTCTTCAGCATTTCTTTAATATACTTCTTTTCTGCATAAAACAAATGATTTATGTAATTTTTAGGCATTTTCTGAAGCGTTGCAAGTAGAGACTACTCAATGGTTGTATGCTGCTCAAATGTCATCTGCAACATTTTTGAAACTTTTAATTTTGTTTCCGAGTTTATGTTTGCGGAAGATGATCCTGAGTGACAAACAGTATGGATCTCAGATCAGGTCCCAGGTTTTACGGGGCCTGATCTGGACCAAAACTGTTTGCATAGGTCATAAATGGCAAGAGAATCCACCGCTAGCATGCAAAAAGTGAACAAAAAGTGCTGAGTTTTACCATGTTAACCCTTTCCCTGTTCTATATTTAGTCCAAATTTCAGTACCTATTGAATATTCATGGACAAAATAGTTATAAAGAAATACTGAAATTAGAACATTGTACAAAATTATGAAAGCAAAGAAACAGATTCATCAAATTCTACTAGCAAACAGAGCAGACCCTGATCAGATGGCTCCTCTAGGAGCCATATGATCTGGGTCTTCTCCGTTTGCAAATGCGTGAAAACACATTTACATGAGGGAAAGGGTTAACTAAAGATTGATAACTTTAGTTTGACAGTTTTTTCTTTCATTTCTTTTCAAAAGCAATATCAGGGTGTCAAACAGTTTGGATCCTGACGAAATGCACATCAAGTTACTCTTTGACACTAATACTGTATTTATGAAGAAAACAATATGTGTTTGTAAAACACTTTGCCCCCAATATGACCTTAGACCTTGATGAATGACCTTGACCTAAATAAGTCACCCCTAAAAATGTGCGCCTTCATAAGTTGCACACGTATGCCAAGTTTGAAGCATGTATGTTGAAAGACGACAAAAAAATCACCAATCTAAATTCGACCCATAATTTTACCTTTGACTTTGATGTATGACCTTGACCTTAATTCGTAACCCCTAAAAATGTTTGCCTCCATAAGCTGCACATGCATGCCAAGCTTATAGTATCTATGTGCAATGGCTACGAAAATTATCGCCAACGTTTAAGTTGGGGACAAACAAACCAACCAAAAAACAAGCAAACCAACAGACAGAGCAAAAACAATATCACCCCCACCCCCAAAATGGGTTCATAAAAAATACATTTTTTTATACAAAAAACAACAGTAAGGTTTATAAAACCATGTTTTGATCAAAGTGAGACACTACTCCATATCTAATCAAGGTTTAACATTTTCCTCCATAAATATGTCTTTCTACGCCTCTGTAAAAGTCACTTTATGAAACCATAGTAATAAATATAGCAAATGCTCTATTTATCGCAATGGTTTCAGAACTACACAATTATAAAATTTTCTTTTTCTCTAGTAACTGCTCCTTTTCGGTAAATTTATTCAAAGAGGCTGTATCTAAAAGTAGCCTATGAGGGAAATGGTTAAACTGCTTACCAAGATAAGATAACCATTTCCTCCATAAGTATGCCACACGCCTTTTAACCCTTTACTCCATGAATATCATTGAAAGAAATAATGATGTCATGAATATTAATAAGATTTTTTTTTTATAATGGCACATGAGAATATTTGGCCATCGCAGAAACTGTAGAATCGTATTCATATTATTTTATAAGCCAACAGAGCAGACCGTGATATAGGAGCCATCTGATTTGGGTCTACTCTGTTTGCCAAGGCATAGAAAGGCATATCTATAGAGGAAAGGGTTAATGGTTTTGCAAACAGAGTGACCCAGATTAGATGATCAGAGTCTGTTCTATTTGCTAATGGAATAATATAGAACTGATTCTACTGTTTCATTCATGGCTAAAACTTACTGTGTTTACTTGCTATTTTTGAAATGAATATTCAAGATACATGTATCATTATTTCTTACAAAAATATTCACAGAGTATGGATTAAAAGAAATGGCAGAAAAAATCCATTATAAAGAATGAAATGGACGTTAAACTTGCTATTCTGTTATCATAACATAAAGAAGATGGAAAAAAAACCCCAGTTGCTCTAAACCTGTTCAATATTCATGTAAGGAATAATGACATCATAAATATTCTATTAGCTGAATGATACATGAATACAGGATTACTTTCACCTCTATTGGTAGAAACTGTAAAATCACATCTATGTAATTCCACATGCGAACAGCGCAAACCCTGATACGACAGTTCTGACCTGGAAGTATCATGTTTGCAAGGGTATGAAAAGGGTTAAGCATCTATATATTCTCTTTTCCCATGCAATAAATATTTGCACAAGTAACCGTTCACATTAAATAGTGAGAGGTTTACCTGAATAAGGAAGAATGCCTGCAGTAACACACTGAACAGCATATCTGCTATAAACACACTGATATTGAGCAACTGTGGACGGCCACGTGACTTCCTGTATGCCACATCAGCTATGTCCTGTAAGCAAAGACAACAATACCAATAGTTAACTGCTCTGAATGCTAGGTTCATCCCATACTACATATACCGGTAAGCACCTTTTCACACCTTTGCAAGCAGAGAAGAATCAGATCAGATGGCTCCTCAAGGAGGATCATGGCCTACTCAGAACTCTGCTTGCCTATGAAATAATATAAATATGATTCTACAGTTTGTGCAATGGTGAAATATTGCATTGTTGATAATACTGTTATACAAAATCAGCTAATTCGTATTCATGAATATTCATGTAAGATATAATGACATCATGAATATGTATTAGCTGATTTTTATAATGGAATATGTACAGAGGATGTTTTGGTAGAAACCGTAGAGTCAGTCAGATTTATTACAATGTCACAAGCAACCAGAGCAGACCCTGATCAGACGGCTCCTACAGAAGCCATCTGATCTGGATCTAGTCTGTTTGCAAAGGCATAGAAATACATATTTACTGAGTAAAGGATTAATTCAGATTAATCATAAGCTCACATAAAAATTTATATTTATTGATTTTCAAGATCTGATCATATGTACTGGTAAAGTTCAAATTTGCCAATGATTTCAACAGAGACTGGAAAAGATTTTGAAGCACTTGTATCGATTAATCTGTTTATTCCAAATTTCAATACCTACTGAATATTCATGGCCAAAATAGTTACAATGAATATTCATGGACAAAATAGTTACAATGAAATATGGAAGGTGAAACGTTCTAGCCATTTTAGAATGTAAAGAAACAGAACTATCAAATTGTATTAGCAAACAGAGCAGACCCTGACCAGATGGCTCCTACAGGAGCCATCTAGCTTGGGTATACTGTTTGCAAATGGGTGAAAAGGTATTCATATGAGGGAAAGGGTTAAGAAATATCAGTCATGTAAATTAAAATAGAAGACCAGAAATGGTAATTCTAATAAATTACATTTTAACTTTTGCATGCTAGTATGCTACAGACATATTGATGACAACCTTCGCAAACAGCAGGAATCTAACAGCAACACCAATATTTAACATGGCAACTCATAAGCATTTAACTTACTTTTGATCATGGTTTGAAAAGAAATGGATTGAAAATCGACTATGTCATAAGAAACCCATAATTATATATATACAAAGTGTATATATACAAATACAACCAAATGTTGTATCAATTCAGTTCTATGATTTAATAAAACCCGAGCAGGGATTCTGAAATTAACTGTCCGCATTGTCTGTGTTGTACAGTTTCCAACCTGGGCAACCAGATCTGAGTGTCTGGCTTGTCCCTGGACAACCAAAAAACTACTGGTTCAGAAAGCAAGTTTCTGGATCTGTTCTGGACAAAGTGGCAAAATGAAAGAAGAAAATGTTTCAAATGATTCAAACTAAGCCATGATATGCATAACGTAGTTGAAAAGTCTGGAGATGTGTCCCCTGCATGACACTTCCACCATCAAGGTATTCCAAAAGATGATGTTTCGTTTCAATTGTATCAGTAGAATAGAAGTTTCAACCAACTGGCATTAGGCATATAGGACAAGAAAGTTAGAAGGACAGACAGAGAGATGAACAGACAGACAGACGGACAGTTCTCATAAAATAGTATGTCTCCCCAATATAAATATTGGGGGGGAGGGGGGGGAGAGATGATTAACCCAGTGACATCTTTATTTCTTTCCAAAATTATTATTAATCAGTCTCGGACCACCCCTTGCCAGCCTTGGGTTCTATCCGTACTCTCGATCATGTTATTTTATTTATTACATGCATAATTATGTTTTAATCTTATTTACTCAATGGGCAAAAAACATTTTGATATGGACAAGTTAAGTCCATGGACAATTGAACTTTCAAGAAAAATTCAGAATCCCTGAACCTGTACATGTACTTACAGCAAACCAGAAACAGTTGACAATTTTACTAAGAACAAACAAGGGTAAGATCCACAGTGCACTGAATGTCCAAGACAGCATGGGGCCAATCCATTCCCAGATCAGGTTGGTCTCAGATGAACCTGAAACAAATGCAGACAGTTGGTACCATGGTAGAAATCACATAAACTGAATCCAAACAAATGCAAGCAAATTCGCTGAATTGATGTTCCCCGCTCAACAACCACTGGCCTCAGAATTTACCAGAGGGACAAAAGGGTTATTGACCAGAGGGACAAAAAGGTTTTTACAAAGTGCCATAACTCTGCTGTTCCAAGGTAAATGTGAGTTATACTTGCAGGGCTTGGTAATGATACTAAACATTTACACAAACTTTCATTGAAAATGTCCAAAAAGTTTCTGCAAAATGACTTAGACAAAAAGGTTTAGTATTTCACCAAGAACCATACCTAAGGTGTTCCAAGTTCATACTAGAACTACCACTAAAGGTGATCAATACCCCCACTAGCACATTTGACAAAGAGATGGGGTTATAGAAATATAGCTCCCGACCGCTAAAATTTCATTTGTTAAATTACGAAAAAGGAGATCATTCATTCATGCACAAAACGACAAATCAAAACCTTAATCATAGGTGCAGAACTTCAGATGGTGTTCCACAATACTGCAAAATTTACAAACGTTTTGCTGAGGAACGACAGAGAAAAGCTCCGAAAACAAAATTCATTTATTAAAACAAGCCAGATTTTGACAAAAATAACAAAGGGCAATAACTCCAAAAACATTGAAGACAGAGTTATGGACCTTGTGCACTGCACTTGTGATCCATGTGGTCTATCTGGATATGAAGTTTGAAGTCAATAGCTTTTATACCATATGCAATATTGTGACAAATAGAGCATATGCTCCAAAACTTCACAATTCTAAAACAAGAGGGCCATGAGGCCCTGAAGCGCTCACCTGAGATAACCCCAGGGGCGGGGCCATTTTTTACCACAAAGAATTATGTGGACAACCTTGGTAGAGAACCACAAGGCAAAGCAGTATGTCATTAATTAAAGGCCTAAGCCTTATGGTTTCAGAGAGAAATAATATTTCATATTTTTCCCATGAAAAACTGATAAGCCCTGAGGCAGGGCCAAGTTTCGCCCAGTGGTCAGGGTTGTAAGTTAAACATTCTTGGCAGAGGACCACAAGCCACAGCTACATATTTATAGAGGACCATTAGATCATGTTAGTCACACCAAATATCAATGGTCTAGGCCTTACAGTTTCAGTAGATTTTTAAAGATTTTCCAATGAAAAACTGATAAGCCCTTGGGCGGGGCCATTTTTGGCCCGGGGGTTATAATTTGAACAATATTTGTAGAGGACCATAAGATCATGCTACATACCAAATATCAAAGGTCTAGGCCTTACAGTTTCAGAGAAGAAGATTTTTAAAGATTTTCCTATGAAAAACTGATAAGCCCTTGGGTGGGACCATTTTTGGCACGGGGGTCATAATTTGAACCACTTTTATAGAGGACCATTAGATCATGCTACATAACAATTATCAAAGGTCTAGGCCTAACAGTTTCAGAGAAGAATATTTTTAAAGATTTTCCCATGAAAAACTGATAAGCCCATGGGTGGGGCCATTTTTGGCCCGGGGGTCATAATTTGAACAATGTATGTAGAGGACCATAAGATAATGCTTCATACCAAATATCAAAGGTCTAGGCCTTACAATTTCAGAGAAGAAGATTTTTAAAGATTTTCCTATGAAAAACTGATAAGCCCTTGGGTGGGGCCATTTTTGGCCCGGGGGTCATAATTTGAACAGTATTTGAAGAGGACCATAAGATCATGCTACATACCAAATATCAAAGGTCTAGGCCTAACAGTTTCAGAGAAGAAGATTTTTTTAAGATTTTCCTATGAAAAACTGATAAGCCCTTGGGCGGGGCCATTTTTGGCCCGGGGTCATAATTTGAACAGTATTTGAAGAGGACCATAAGATCATGCTACATACCAAATATCAAAGGTCTAGGCCTTACAGTTTCAGAGAAGAAGATTTTTAAAGATTTTCCTATGAAAATTCCTTATTACCATATATGGAAAAAATGAAAACGCCCTCTGGCGGCCATGCTTTTTGCCGGATCAAAATTCTTTTAACAACTTTTGAAGTCTATCAACTGAGAAACATTTTGGTGAAAACTATATTCAAATCGGACAAGTCATTCTGGAGAAGAAGATTTTTCTAGATATTGTGTATGGTTGCCATGGCAACAAGACCGATGGCCCCACCCACTATCTTTTAACAACTTTTGAAGCACCCACCAACAGTATGTATCTGACCAAGTTTGGTTACAATTGGGCAGTCGGTTTCAGAGAAGAAGTCGTTTGAAATTGTTGACAGACAGACGGACAGACGGACGCCGGACACAGGGGTATCACAAAAGCTCACCTTGAGCACTTTGTGCTCTGGTGAGCTAAAAATCCTATTTTGTAGTAAATGCTCCTTTTCAGTAAATTAATTCAAGAAGTATGGAGTATGAGGGAATAGGTTAAACCCTTCCTTAAATAATGAATATTCATTTATAAGATAATGACATCATGAATATAAATTAGCTGAATGTATAATGGCATTATGCACATAGCAATTTTTGACAATGGAAGAAACCGTAGAATAAGATTTATGTAATTTCATAAGTAAACAGAGCAGACACTGATCAGACAGCATCTAATGGAGCTGTCTGATCTGGGTCCACTCTGTTTGCAAAGATATTAAAAGGTTTTTATATCAATTAAAGGTTCAAGTGAAAATATTAGAGTTGGTCCTTCAAGAGCAGTTAATCTGGGTCTGCACTATATGCACAAGTTTGTCTGGCAGAAAAAAAATACAATATACAAAAACTGATTCCTATGAACCTCGATCAACATTGCAATTTTCATTCTCTGCAGACCCAGATAGGCTGGTTTGAATATTAGTTCTATTTACCAATAAGCTATGCTTTCAGTGCTAAATCCTGCAGAAAAATGAAAAGCTATTTGTGTACTGCAAAATTCTTCGAAAACAAACTTTTTTTACCCCTTTCCCTGTTCAATACTCATGTAAGAAATAATGACATCATGAATATTTATAAGCATCACTTTTATGATGGTATATGTACACAGGATTTTTTGGTTTTGGGAGAAACTGGTATCATAGCATTGCTAACTGATAGCAAATGCGTGAAAAAGCATTTATAAGAGGAAAAGGGTTAAACTCTAACTCCATAAACATGCCTTTCTATGTCTTTGCAAACAGAGTAGACCCAGATCAGACAGCTCCTATAGAAGCCATCTGATCTGGGTCTGCTCTGTAAGCTTACATTATAGATATGATTCTACAGTTTCTGCCATGTTGAACTATTCCTGTGTCCATGTGCTATTACATGTATACAACATAATCTAATTAATATTGATGTAATTTTTTTCTAAAATGAATATTGAACAGGGAAAAGGTTATGTTTAAAGGCAAAGAAATGTGTAGGTATTCAGCCATTAGCAGTTAGAATTGCCTTCTCATGCCTTTGCAAACAGAGTAGACCCAGACTACATGGTACCTGTAGGGTCGCTTGGTTTGCTTATGGAATTATATTGTGGACTTGTACTATGAAGTTATATACTGATTCCATAGTTTCAGACCAAACTCTTGTATTCATACACCATAACATATCAAGAGCTGTCACAGGACAGTGCGCTCAACTATTCTCAGAATTGTTAGTGTCAAAATGCTTGATAGTGGCCTAAAATGGTGTCCAATGATACTAGAAGCAAGTAATCAAAGTCTGAGTAAATATCTTCAGTAGTATTGAAGCTGTAGGATCTCTTTGAAACCTTTAATGAAAAGAAAAACCTAAGTTAAAAAGGCCAATAATTTCTGTTAACCCTTTACCCAATAGCCTGTTTCTAGTTTTGAAGACATATGACCACTTAAAGCAGGTTGAAAGTAAAGCAGAATGCGCCTTAAGGCGCATTCTGCTTTACTTTCAGCCTGCTTTAAGCTACCACCTACTAGGATATAGAAAATATTTATTATGCAATATGTTCATGACTGTATGAATTTGAACTATTTTCTTCAGCGGAGGAATAAATCAAACACGCTAAAAGCCGCTTCTATCAGGTAAAGGGTTAAAATGCTTGAAAGAGTTATGTACTCTTGCCTATAGATGAAGCTTGTGATGGTAGACAAGTGTTTCAAAGCTTTATCTCAAAGGGTTATGTAAATAAGTGGACTTTAACAATAAACTTTAACTTTAATAAGTGGTACATTTACTCTTGTTACTCAAAGAATTAGGACGGACAAGTTCAGGTAAATAGTGTAAACCTAGATCACACTGTTCCTGCTCCAGTTTGATCAGGGTCTACACTATATGCTACTATATCAGTCTAATTCACGAGTATCAAAATAGTTCCAAACTGTCTTATTTATTTTTACAAACCGTTGGAGAGGGGAGCTTGGGTTATGGTTAATTACTGTTAATCACAATCATGTACTATTTAGAAGTTTATCAAAATTATCAGCTTTTTTCTTGATATACATATCATGCATTATGAATATTTTAATCTGTTATGTTTCTGAATATAACTTTACAATTTCCCTCATTTAACCCTTTCTTCCATAAATACACCTTTCTACGCCTCTGTAAAAGTCACTTTATAAAACCATTGTGATAAATAGAGCATTTGCTCCTATAGGAGCAAATGCTCTATTTATCACAATGGTTTAAAAACTACACAATTCTAAACTTTTCTTTTTCTCTAGTAAATGTTCCTTTTCGGTAGATTGATTCAAAGAGGTTGTGTCTAAAAATAGCCTATGGAGGAAAGGGTTAAACACATTTACAGAGCAACCACAGATCAGATGGCTCCTATACAAGTAGTCTGATCAGGATCTGCACTGTTTGCTTTTGACATGATATTGGTCTGATTCTACAGCCTTTGTCAAAACAAAAAACTCTCTTGAAAAGTTAACATTATAAAACAGTCATGTTGTCACTTTCTTTCTAACATGAGTAGGCCTACTGAAAAGGGAAAAGGGTTAATACTTTACCTGATGAGAACTGTAAGAAATGATACAAAAGGGCCATGATGGCCCTGATATCACTCACCAGACAATCAGGAGAAAATTTTCTTAGTTTTCACTATATGTTTCTATAAACAAGTGCACCGCGAGCGGGTGCCAACGCTCGTCTGTCGTCATTGTCAAGATGAACATGCATACCAAAAATGAAGGTTGTAAATGTAAAATTGAATAAGTTATGGTCAATGTTAAGATTTCGGACGACGACTTGGACGCGGGAGTTACGACAATAGCTCGTGATTTCTTCGAAACAAACGAGCTAAAAATTGGCCACTACTGGGGCAGGGCAAATTTTACCCAAGGTGCATAATTTATAAAGCATTTGTAGAGGACCTGAACATGATGCTAGGTGCCAAATATGAAAGCTCAGAACCTTCCAATTTCTATAGAAAACAACGCACCCCTGGGGCGGGCCAATTTTGACCCGAGGGACATAATTTATAAAACTTCTGTAGAGGACCTACAGATAATAATGCTATGTGCCAATGATGAAAGCTGAGAACTGTGTAGATTCAGAGGAGAAGATTTTTAAAAGGTTCAAATTGTTGATGACGGACGGCACATGCCGACAGATGACATACATCAGGCGATCACAAAAGCTCACCCTGAGCACTTTGTGCTCTGGTGAGCTAAAAATACATGACTGACACTGTAAGAAATAATGACATAGTGAATACCTATTTATGAATTAATGCATTTTTATAATGGTCTATGAATACTGGAATTGATGCAGAAACTGTACAATCTGGTCTGTATAATTCTATAAGCGAACATAACAGACTCTGATCAGACGGCTGCTACAGGAGATGTCTGATCTGGGTCTGCAAAGGCATCAAAAGGTGTCTCTACCAGGTAAAGGATTTGCTTAAATGTTGAATAAACACACCAAATATGTATGGCACAGTTTGTCTTGTAAAATGTTATTCACTAATAGTAACCACTACAGAGTGAAAAGAGCACATTGACTAGACTATTAAATGGCAGAATGTCTGATATATATTCAGCATGGGATTAGTTACCTGACAGGAGAGTAGTGGTCATCCACTGCAAACCAGGAAGAAGGACATAGTTGAACAAGATGATACTCAGCTGAAATAAACTGATAAATATCAGTAAAGGCAAACTACATGGCATACAGCAGAACCTTTCTTTCCTTACCATGTGCTTTAGCTGTAAGTGAGTTTAACTCATTCCCTCCAACATCTTTATTCAGTCTACCGAAAAGGAACAGTTACTTGAGACAAGGGAAATTTTAGAATTGTGCAGTTTAATAACCATTTTGATAAATAGAGCGTTTGCTCCTAGGAAGCAAATTCTCTATTAATCACCATGGTTTACTTTTACAGAGGCGTCAAAAGGGGTCAATATGAGGGAATAGGTTAAAGTTACACAGATTCCAATTTCTTCAGTTTTGTTTTTTTTGATATGCAAAATTAGAAAAAAATATTAGCAAAGGAGTAAAGGGTTAAATATCTAAAGTTTCATCTGATAGCAAATACTTTTAGGAAACTCATTTTATTATAAAATAGAAAAAGTAAAGCAACAGTTACCCAAAACACTCCACCATTCCAAGCACAGCAAACCAATATTCTATTCATGACCTTAGGCTCACTGAAAATGATATTATAAAAGACTTACTCACTAAATTTATCAAAAGGACTAAACATGAAAAATGTAAAATTGGAATTGATAACAGCATAAAGAGACTATAGTCTGTACATGTGTAGATTCATATGAAATGTGGAAGTGAAGAGTTAAAATATTTATACAAGAATTCATAACATCATGAATATTCATTATTTGATTATCCCTTTCCCTGTTCTATATTTAGCTCAATTTTCAGTACCTAATGAATATTCATTAACAAAATAGTTATACAGAAATATGGAAGGTGGAACATTGTAGACAGTTTAGAAAGTAAAGAAACAGATCTATCAAATTCTGTTAGCAAACAGAGCAGACCCTGATCAGACGGCTCCTCAAGGAGCCGTCTGATCTGGGTCTACTCTGTTTGCAAATGCGTGAAAACACGTTTATATGAGGGAAAGGGTTATAACAGCCAAGGAACAAAATTTTTTGCTATTTCAGAAACTGTAGAATTAGAACTACATAAGCAAAGAGACCACACCCTGATCTGGTTCTACTCTGTTCGCAAAGGCATTAAAAGATGCATATCACTCCATAGATACATTCACTGAATGTATCTATGGAGTGAAGGTTAACTGCATTCAAGAGAGTCTTTGATGTTTAATGCTGTGATAAGTGCCATCTTTGTTAACTTAACTCCATGAATAAACCGATCTACATCTTGGCAAACAGAGTAGACCCAGATCAGACAGCTCCTGTAGGAGCCATCTGATTAGGGTCTGCTCTGTTTGCTTATGATATTATATACATGTAGATGATATTATATAGATATGATCCTACACTTTCTAACATAGTCAAACATTCCAGAACCTTTTTCCTATCGTAAAAGTTAATCTAGTTAATATTCATGAAGTCATTATTTCTTACATGAATATTCATGGGGTAACGGGTTAATATTCCAGGGCAGATAGCATGCTCTGTTAAGTGCTCTTAGATAAATATATTATTACTGATCCCTATGTGAGCCATCTGATCTGGGTCAACTCTGTTTGCAAAAGCATTAAAAGGCATATTTATGGAGTAAATTGGTTAATTAGTATTCAAAATAGATGGAAAGTGGCATGAATATTCATGAAATGAAGCTACTCAGTGAGTTGATAACGCTTTGCATGCTACAGGAGCTGTCTGACCTGGGTCTATTCTGTTTGCAAAGGTGTAGAAAGGTGTATTTATGGAGTAAAGGGTTAACCCTTTCCTTCATATAAACACCTTTACATGCCTCTACAAACAGAGCTAGACCTAGATCAGGGTGTGCTTTCTTTGCTTATGAAATTAAATATAGATCTAATCCTACACTTATTGTATAAGCCAACAATTCCCTTTAAACCTTATAAAAAACAAGTTAATGAATATTCATATTAAAGGCAAAGGATAAAAAACCAAACATAATTCTGAGAATTGCCGCTGATAACATTTTTTTCTGCACAACAATCACTGATGATAGTGCACCTTTGTTTGGGCTGGCCTTTCTTGTTAGTCTTTTGCTTCTCTGCTCTTCTCCTTGCAAGTGTTGTCATAGGCTCATCCTTCTTCTGCACAGGTGAAGTGGGCTCAGCATCCAGTTTAAACGCCTTTACTGAACCAAGAACAGCATCACGGAAACCATGAATGATTCCCCATGATATGTCTTGAAATGTGTCTGCCATAGCCAAACTATCTGAAAGATATGAAGTAACATTTTTTAAATATAATCTATTAATATGCACCAAGGGTTATACTTAACCCTTTATTCCATAAATACTCCTTTCTACTCCTATGCTAACAGACTATACCCAGATCAGATGGCTCCTGTAGAAGTTGTCTGATCAGGGTCTATTCTGTGTCCTTATGATATAAAGGAGATGTGATTCTACAGTTCGAGGGCTTGGTGCAAAACTATTCTAACTCCTTCACTTTGTGAAGGAGTTAGAATAGTTTTGCACCAAGCCCTCGAGTTTCTGTCATGGT
>OY755248.1:60175873-60221646 GCA_963576725.1 Azorinus chamasolen
CTTTTCTCCCAAATCGTCCTCTCTAGCTCGAGTCCTGTCTAACTCTGTTTGCAAAGAGTTGTAACTAATATAAGACTGTGTTTTTTTTACGATTTTGACTCTAATTATGAAACATATTGTAAACCTTATTCATCAACCTTATACTAGAATAAACAAAACAGCACAATTAACTTTTACATATAAATTGTTCTACTTCTCTGACTAATATTCATAATATAACATCATGAGTTATATTGCAAAAATCATGGTGCTCATGGATATTTACATTATACAATAAGCAAACAGAGCAGACCCTGATCAGATGCATCATGGATCCTATAGGACTAGGTCCTCTCTGATATGGGTCTACTCTGTTTGCAAATGTGTGAAAAGGCATTCATATTTGAAGGAAATTGTACGTTGTTTTAGATGATTAAAACATGATTAAAACAAACAACATATAAAAGCTGAAACCATTTTCCTTTCCAAACAGTACATCGAGACCGGGCCGTCACGGACTGGGCCATTTTGGAAGTAGGCCGTTTTGACCCAAATTCTCGGTTTATAGTCTCGTCTGAGGGACTTAATTGGTATGGCTGGGGATCGAACCCTAATCCTATAAATAAGACCTGACGTTGCTATTTCACATTTTTACATTTTCTTGTACGTCATGCACGATAAATAACCATAAAATAAGGTGTGACAGGCCGGGTACAGGTACTGGGTGAAAGACAGTAAGCGGTTCGGATAGCTCAGTGGTTAGAGCACTCGCCTTGTAAGTGAGGGTCCCGGGTTCGATCCCCGGTCTGGCTGCATATTTTTCACCAGTCCTGTTACAGTTGGCGCCCAACTTGAAAATCGGACCCTGTGCACGCCCATGATTTCTGCTGCAGATTCGGCGAGAATCTCAGGGAAAAAGGGGGAGTAGTGTGACAGGCCGGGTACAGGTACTGGGTGAAAGACAGTAAGCGGTTCGGATAGCTCAGTGGTTAGAGCACTCGCCTTGTAAGTGAGGGTCCCGGGTTCAATCCCCGGTCTGGCTGCATGTTTTTCACCAGTCCTGTTACGTCTAAATGTAGATACGTCTAAATGTTTGGACTAGATCAAACCCAGGACCCTGGTATTGTAGTCGAGCGCATTAGCCACACGACAATGTCTGCTGTACCAACCATTTAATGTTTGAATTATACAAATAACTATTTTTTCTTGAATATATGCATAACATTTTATTTATCCATCACGTTTATGCAAATTACTACAGTATAACCTCTCTATAACGGCCACTAAATTATTTTGTGTTAAAAGCAGGTGCGTTCTGTTTTACTTCACCTTGCTTTAAGCAGCCACCTGCCCTAAATACCAACTAATTGATATAAATAAGTGTCCGTTATAGAGAGGTTTTACAGTATACCGCCCATAATTAAGTGTCATTACTGGTTCTACAGTGATACAGTTTAGAACAGGTTCATCAGTCCTTACAAGAAGTTGTGAAGAACCGTTTGTAATTGTGAATGAGTCCTGTTAGTGTTATATCGTCATGTTACCATATGCAACAAAGAGGGGACCGTTTTGACTGGGTCGTTTTTAACCCGAGAAAAATCATACGCCCATCAAAACAAAACTTTTACCTTTTGATGATTACAAATCCTTTATATAAATTTCTCTCGCATGCTTGGAATAAAACCTAGATTTCAAATTTCATTTATGATATAAAGGACTAAATACGCAGATCCACTTTCGGTTTTCACTAGGGAAACTTGTGCGCAGTTTTACTGCGCGTGTAGCTTAAGAAGTTAACAATAAAATTATTAAAGTATAACAACGTCTGCTAAAAATATTCACACGACATAAAAGTGCAAAAAGACACCCAGTCGCTACTGAAAATTAACGTATCATACTGTAAGAACCCGTACAACCTCCTCTATTACAAAAGTTTTACGAAAGTGTATGTCTTTTGTTAAAGCTTAAGCGTGACGGACGACAGGGAATTGTGGGTAATATCTGGCCTCTTTTTCGTGTGAACTCCCAAAGTACGACATGGTTAGTATCTAATTCCTCTGAATGTGATATATATGGTCATTTAGGAAGCGTGTGTACACATCTAAGTCAACAGTATATATACCGATTACATAAAAATGACAGTACTTCAAAATAAAAATGTCCAGAAGTTAATGTAAAATATCACGTGTTTACTAATGATATGGGTTTTCGCGACAAATATGACACGAGGTTTCTGTCCCAACATTTTCAAATTTTAGCTAGCACCTTCAGCCTATGCCATCTTTGTAACACATACGACTTGAAAAAACAAAGTACGTATTTTCAGTGTTTCGAATAAACCTACATATCTTTAAATTAAGACCTTAGAACCAGAACTTGGCAGAAGAAGGGAAGCTAGACTGTCCATGTTTTACAAAATAGTCAACAACTTAGTAGAAATAAATCCTGATAAATACTTAAAAAAAAAAACCACTAGAAATACTAGATATGCACAACCCCATAGTTATGCAGTGCAAACATCAAGAACAGATTCCAGGAAATGGTCATTCTTCTACCAAACTACTAAAGACTGGAATGCACTACCACCAAATATCGCAGAAGCAAAGTCGCTTGAGATATTCAAATCTCAGGTGACCAAGCAAATCTGACAAAAATAGCTATTCCAAAATATCAATGGGAAGGGGGGTTGTTATTGCGCACAACTGGCAGAGTATTCAGCATGACGAAGGCGGCCAGTCAAAGGAAGAAGAATAATATAGCTGTTCCGAACGATCACTCATCGTTAGGGATGTACATGATGTACCACTCTAGATAATCGTCTATCATGGAAAAAAAATCATTTGAGAGATCCATATTGAATACTATATTGAAACAAAAAAAGTTTCAGGGGTAGAATTCTGTAATTTGTTACTCATCCTACATAATATACAAGAAAGGCAAACCAAATATTAGCAAGTAGGAGTGACCTGTCGTTTTTATTTATAGATTTGGTATTTTTCCAAACTATTACATTCTATACAAAAGGGTTTTGCTTAAATTGACAAGCCTATGTCTTGTGAAGCTTGTGCAGTTGGTTAGACCCGAAGTCCGATTGCCTATACATTGTAGTGATTAAATCAAATCATGCAATGCTGAGCTCACCTAATACAATAGTGGTATTATCCCAATCTATGGGTCATCAGTGTTCTGCCGAGGCCGTGATTCTGCGACATGGTCGCGAAAAAATTAGAAATGTCTCGCGTCCAAACGTCTAAGTGCGAAAATTGTCGCGGCGAATTTTGCTGGGGCCGAATCGGTAAAATAGTGTAATTACTACGTTTAAGCGATTATAATGACACCAGATGCGCACGCAGTCAGTGGTTACCAAGCGACCACACTGAGATTGCATCCGATTGGTTAGGTCACGACATATTTTCCCGAACTATCTCCAAATTCAAGAGTTAAACATGGCTTCTTCGTCGCCTAAAAAAAAGAAAGCGCGTACAATATTGAGCTTCTTTACTAAAAGTGACAAAAGTCAAGTAGATGTGTCGCAACAGGCCGTACCGGAAAAGGCCACTGATAGTACTGCGTTGGACGAGAGCTCCGTTACTCCTTCAACATCGAAATCGGCACCGAAAAATTCCAGAATAGTTGGCTGCGTGATTACTCGTGGCTGGATTTCAACCGAGAAGAAAACGCAATGACATGTAAGCTTTGCATCAAACACAAAAAAACTAATGCTTTCACTGAAAAAAACACAAACTTTCGAACAACTACATTAAATCGCCATGCTGACAGTACCGATCATAAACAGAGTGTAGAAGCCGAACTGATGCAGGGCCAGTTGAAAAAGTCTGTTGATAAGGTTTTCACAGATCAAGAGGCAGCCATTGTTGTTGCTCTTAAATCGGCTTTAAGAAAATCATTTGTCTCATCAATTTTGAAAATGTCTCCTACATTTGAGGGTTGGTGAGACAATTGTCCCCACATTTTATCAACCTTGGCAGAACACTGGGTCATCTATAAATAAAAACGTGTCACTCCTTGCTAAAACTGACCCGTCCTGCAATATAGACAAAGTACAGAAAAAACTTGCAGAATGAGTGTAATTTCCAACCCTTGTGTTTGATAAACCAAACAATGTAACCCTGTAGGACTTTAATTCTGACAATCATGAAAATTAACGAATAGAAACATACTTGTATATACAAACACACCCTCATAATAAGTCTATAAGTGGACATACACATTACAAGTACTAATTTGAAGTACAGGATTGTAGTCAAGCAGCATATTGAGAATTATATTTGGATAATACTCTGCCAAATGCTAGCTAGCTGCAACCCATTAGAATCACTTCCTCAAGGCGATTCTAATGACCAAAGCCACATTAGTAATGAGCTGCCAGTATCATCAGACTGAAATATTTCCTTTTTAGGGAGCCAAAAAGCCAGATCCCAAGGCATCATCAAAGGGCAAGACTGCTGCCCCAAAAAAGAAGGAAGGAGGGGGTGGAAAAGCCAAAAAGAAGGTAAAAAATCTGTTCTCTTCTAACAGTGCTGCAGTTTTGTTTGTTTATATTATAGGTTCAACCTATCCCTCTCTTTGTCTTTGTGAGAAGCATTGCTTAGAGGCGATTCAATGTGTATTAATAAAATAAGTTTGGCTGGGAAATAAAATATTTAGATTTTCAGTACTCTCCTCAAGTGCTCTGTTCTTAGATGGAAATAATGGTGCATTAGTGTTTTACTTTGTAGTCAATTCAATAAGAAAGGCTCAACTTTTTTAATGACCGTCTAGACCTTAATCAGAGGGCTCCTCTTGGAGCCCACTGGCATGGATCTGCACTGTTTGCAAATGAAAGTACACTGGTGTCTAGCATTGAAAGGGTAAAAAAAAATATCCAGCTTTATCTTGTTATAATTCATAATTATTTTTACCTATCTGAATAATATTAAATGTTAACCTTGTCTACATTTTGTTTAGTATATACATTAAAATGGGTATTGTAGCATTTTCATTGAGGTAGCAGTGGAATTAGCCCTTTACTTCCTAAATATGCCTTTGCAAACAGAGAAGACCGTGATCAGATGGCTCCTGTTTGCTGAAGAAATTATATAAATCCGATTCTACAGTTCTTGCTTTGGCAAAAATTGCATGTAAAACATTTTATACATCATTTTTTAAATTTAATTAATATTCATGATGTCATCAATTCATTTCTAACTTTGAAATCGTCTGTAATATTCATGGAGTAAAGGGTTTAATTGTGCCAAGTGCCAGTCCCATATCCCATTCTCATATACACACCTTTTCAGGCTTTTGCAAACTGAGTAGATCCAGATCACCCTGTAGGAGGAATCTGATCAGGGTCTGCTCTGTTTATGGAATTTGATCATAAGATCTGTTTCTTTACTTTCTAAATAGCTGCGATTGTAGTTTCTGCCAGAGCCAAAATGTCATTAATATTGAACAGGAAAGGGTTCAAAGGATGTTGACTTTTGAAGTAAAGCTTGTTAGTTTTCAAAAAAATGTTTACGTAACATAGATTTTGAACTTGTCTAGTTTTCAAAAAACTAAAAAAATTAATTTGATTATTGCAGAAGTGGTCCAAGGGAAAAGTGCGCGACAAATTGAACAATCTTGTTCTTTTTGACAAGGCTACTTATGATAAACTGTACAAGGAAGTTCCAAGCTATAAGCTCATCTCCCCTGCTGTAGTATCTGAAAGACTGAAGGTCAGGGGCTCTCTCGCTAAGGCTGGTCTTAGGGAGCTGCACAGTAAAGGTGAGTGATGAGTAGGGGTGACTAATGAGGCCAAAATAACTATCACAATACTATTGCAATAATTTAAATCTATTGCAATACTATCACAATAGTTTTCTTTCCAAACTTGTAAGAGAAGAGTAGCAAATCAAATGGACTAGATTTACACTTAGATCAGCCTTCTTATTTCTATCAGTATAAAAAAAAAACCCAGCACACTAAGCAACACAAATACATGTGCACGTCATTTAACCCTTTAAATGATATAAACATGTTTTCATATCTTTGCGAACAGGGTATACTCAAATCACAGGTCATGTAGGATGAAAAACTTTGCAAAACAAATATTTTTTGAGGGAAAAATAAGAAACAAAAGCCTTTCTGCTAATTTTGTGTTCATGCACATGATTTGGTGTTGTGATAGCTGCGGCCAAGTCTGTCGTGGTAATTGAGATTGCCGAGGTATTCAGCGTCTCATCTGGATCCAAACTGTTTGCAAAGGTATACACCAATCCGCCCCATAGCAGGCGAAAGGTTTAACAAGAAAGACCCAAGTTTATATTTTAACCAAAAAAAAATCAATTTTTCATTGACATGCTTTATTACACAAAAAATTCGACTGATTGCAAACTTAACCCAAGAGACTGAGTCCCAAGATTTACTATTGTGATATCTCAATAGGTGGCACTGTCATTACAAGTCCATTGATGAAGACATGTTATGATGGCAATAGTCAATGCGTAACCCTTTAATTCGTAGATCTTCCTTTTAACACCTTTGCAAATTGAGTAGACTGAGATCAGATGGCTCCTAAAGGAGCAGTATGATCAATGATCAGCGTTAGCTCGGTTTGCTTATAATATAGGTAACTGAATGAGTTGGTTTTAAATGACTAACATTTAATGTTCATTTATTTTGTGGAACTTCACACACTTGTTCACTGTCACAAGGACTATAATCGAACAGAAGAGCATTTGCACCCGCATGCGGTGCTCTCGATCTTTTACTCCATTGCAAACAGAGTAGACCCAGATCAGATGGATCCTGTAGGAGCCATATAATCTGGGTTTACTCTGTTTGCTTATTGTATAATATAGGTAATGGAATGAATAGGTTTTGAAATGACTAAAATTTTCAGTGTTCATTTGTCTTTATGAAAAAAGTATTTCTTCTAAAGTCCATACATCTTGCATTTTGTTGTTGGTTTCAGGTCTTATCCGTCTTATTGTGAAGCACAGTTCACAGCTGATCTACACCAGAGCCACAAAGTCTGAGGATGAGTGAAATGCTTGTACAATTTAAATAAATAAATAAAACAAGCTTGGTTTGTTTCCCTATGCTAACCTCATAGTAGTATGAGAGGGGTTTAAGGTAATTTTTTCTGAATATTTTCGTCTAAATTAGCCTGAATATTCACAGATCAGCCTTAAAACCAGTGCTCCAAGAAAAAAATTTGACTGGCAGGCCCAGAGCAAGTAAGCTTATAAAATTAACTTGCCATGGAGGGGAATTTTTCCAAAATTGGGGGGAAAAAAACATACTTTTCAGAGGGGGGAACACTACCCAATATCGCCGGATATTTTGACCAAAAAAACCCCTGATAGGTATTCTAAATTTTATTTGCTTTTTGCTATATTTATTTGCTTTCTGTTACTCATTGTTTTGAAAAACAATTGCTTTTTCCACAATTTTAACTGGGTAAATACCCCAATACTCCCCTTATCTGTAACCCTGATATTTATTACCTAAATTTTTATGATGGCATACGTACATGTACACAGGATTGTTTGGTACTGGTAGAAACCGATTAGTCAAATCCATTTTAGGAGTTGTCTGATCTGGGTCTTAGTTTGCAAATGCCTGAAAAGGTGTTTATATGAAGGAAAGGGTTAATGACCCCTTTTTAGCTCACCTCAGTGCTCAGGTGAGCTTTTGTAATCGCCCTGCCTCCGGCCATCAACAATTGTTTTAAACGACATCTCTGAAACCACAAGGCAAAATGAAACACAAATGGTCTTTGTATCGCGCTCTATCAAAAATGCTAATGCGACCACTTCTAGATGTATGAATTTTATAAGTCAACGGGGCCGATGGCTCTTACAGGAGTCCTCGGATCTGCATCATTCTACTGTTTGCAAAAGCCATATTTATGGAGTTACTGCCAAGTTGTCATATTGAGGGCTTAAGCAAATAAATTACAAATACAATCTATGGGACAAGACTGAATCGTGATGAACAGTTTTGATCCAGAGATGTTGATTGTAGACCAGCTCAGACTCTCATTAGGATCCATTTTGTTCAACACTCGATTTGGAAAGAAATGCAGAAAACATTGTTTCAGAAGAAAAAAGTTTTTGCAAAATGCTTATACAAAGAGTCATGCATGTAGTTATTAACCCTTTCCCTTATATAAATGTTTTCACGCATCTACAAACAGAGTGGACCTAGATCAGACGGCTCCTAGAGGAGCCGTCTGATCAGGGTCTGCTCTGTTTGCTAATGAAACTTGAAAGATGGGTTATTTTACTTTTCTAAAATGGATACAATATTCCACCTACCATATTGCATTGTAACTATTTTGTCCATGAATATTAAGTAGGTAATCTAAATTATAATAAACATGAAACAGGGAAAGGGTTAAAGAACGTTTCATTTGAAACTAATTCCCTCCTAGGCTATTTTTAGCTCACCTGAGCCAAAGGCTCAGGTGAGGTATTGTGACCGCGATCCGTCTGTCATCCGTCCACATTTTCAAACGACATCTCCTCTGAAACTACTGACTTGATTCTAACCAAATTTTGTCAGAAGTATCAGTGGTTAGGGGGAACGAAATATTGTTCACATTATGACCCCCGGGCCAAAAATGGCCCCGCCCTAGGGCTTATCAGTTTGTCATAGGAAAATCTTTAAAAATCTTCTTCTCTGAAACTGTAAGGCCTAGACATTTGATATGTAGCATGATCTAATAGTCCTTTACAAAAATTGTTGAAATTATGACCCCGGGCCAAAAATGGCCCTGCCCAAGGGCTTATCAGCTTTTCATAGGAAAATCTTTAAAAATCTTCTCTGAAACTGTAAGGTCTAGACTTTTGATATTTGGCATGTAGCATGATCTTATGGTCCTCTACAAAGATTGTTCAAATTATGACACCCCCGGGCCAAAAATGGCCCCGCCCAAGGGCTTATCAGTTTTTCATAGGAAAATCTTTAAAAATCTTCTCTGAAACTGTAAGGCCTAGACCTTTGATATTTGGTATGTAGCATGATCTTATGGTCCTCTACAAAAGGATTTCAGATTATGACCCCAGGTCAAAAATGGCCCCGCCCAAGGGCTTATCAGTTTTTCATAGGAAAATCTTTAAAAATCTTCTTCTGAAACTGTAAGGCCTAGACCTTTGGTATTTGGCATGTAGCATGGTGCTCTACCATGATTGTTGAAATTGTGACCCTGGACCGAAAATGGCCCCGCACAAGCGCTTATCAGGCCTCGCCCCTGGGGTTATCTCAGGTGAGCGCTTCAGGGCCTCATGGCCCTCTTGTTAGAATATAAAATATTTAAAATGAGCATTTACCAGCAAACTGCATTGTTTTCAATGGTTTCAAAAAGTGACTTTTACAGAGTTGTCAAAATGAGGGAATGGGTTAACCCTTTACCCCATTAAAATTCATGTAAGAAATAATGACATCATTCGATTCCTATTTGTAATGAAGACATAAAATTTTGGTAATGGCAGAAGCTGTAGTCATAGCAAACAGCAGACCCTGATCAGACGCCTCCTATAGGAGATGTCTGATCTGGGTCTACTCTGTAAAGGTGTATTTATGTTGGAAATAGTTTATATTCTGGACCAACTAAAGTGACTGCTGTTGTGCCCACTTTAACCCTTTCCGATATAATATTCATGTACAGTAGAACCCCTCTAAGGCAACCACTTAATAAGCATGGGTGTCTTTATAAGCAGATGGTTGCTTAATGCAGGACAAAAGTAATGCAGAAAGCTCCTCTAGGAGCTGTCTGCCTTACTTCTGTCCAGCATTAAGCTACCACCTGCCTCTGCCACCCAGAATTATGCCCATTTTTGGTGGTCACATTAGAGGGCTTTTACTGTATATATTATATACATCCTGAATATTTATTAGATTAAAAAAATATATATATCATTCAAACACGGGATATTTTAGAAACATTTCACAAGTAAACACAGTTGAACCTGATAAGATGGCTCAAACAGGAGAATTCTGGGTCCATGCTTATAAAACGTTTAGCTGAGTCTGAGTTCGTTCTCAAGTTTTTGATTGGTCAGATTTGAGCCTTTGGCTCAAATCTGACCAATCAAAAGCTTGAGAACTCAAATCTGACCAATCAAAAGCTTGAGAACGAAACTCAGACTCAACTAAAAGCTTTATAAGCATGGACCCTGATCTTGGTTTGCAAAGACATTTATTGGAGGGAAAGGATTAACCCTAAACTCCATAGATACACTGAAAACAAGAGAAGACCCAAGTCATATGCCTCTTTAGGAGCCTTCTCAACAAGGTCTGCTCAGCTCATGAAATAAATTGTAATATATTGAATTCAACAGCTCCTGCCATGGCCAAACATTTCTGTGTCATGTCATTGTAAATATTCAATATTAAGCTAATTAATATTCATGACGGGGGAAAGGGCCATATCCAGGGGGAAATCTTCGTACGAACAAGCCAAAAGGGGGAGTTTCATTGATATATTTGTGTTACAATCTAAGCTTATCATGTTAATATAGCCAATTTAGCATAATTGACTTATTCCAGAATTGATATTAACGGTCAAAGTAAATAGGTAGAACACTTTTTCGTAGATATCTGACACATGAGTAACTTGTACGACCTGTTTTCCAAAACAAAAAAAAGCGTGTGTAGAAGCTGTCATATATTACTGAATCGTAATTTCTTGCTTTGTAACTTCGGTTTGCAAATTGTAGAGGGTCACAATACATGTATGTATTCCTATCAAACATCATTCAATTCTGACCTCTGGTTTTATAGCAACCAAAGTTCTTCATTGATCCAGATTCTTTACTAATTTTGATTCAGAACAATATGGTAAACCGATATTTATGGAAGAGAATTCATGCTGTACTAAAAGGAAAACTTGTATAATGTAAGAGTTGCTTCCTTTTGACCATAAAGCTGGTAAATTATAAATAATAATAATGATGATACTAATAGTGATAACTCTAACAATGAGAATAATGATAATATTAATAATAACATTAAAACAACATCAATAATAATGATTAAAACAAGTTGGCCATGATGGCCCTGAAATCGCTCACCAGACAATCCTCGGAGAAGGTTTTCACTGTATTTCTATAGAAAACTGGCCACCCTTGGGGCAGGGCCAATTTTGACCCAAGGGGCATAATTTATATAACTTTTGTAGAGGACCTGAACATGATGCTATGCGTTTAATAGGAAAGCTGAGAACTTTCAAGTTTCAGAGGAGAAGATTATCAATGTTTTCACCATATGTTTCTATTGAAAACTGGCCACCCCTGGGGCAGGGTCAATTTTGACCCCAGGGGCATGTTTTATATAACTTTTGTAGAGAACCTAACATGATGCTATGTGCCAAATATTAAAGCTGAGAGCCTTCCAGTTTCTGAGAAGATTTTCAAAGTTTTCACTACATGTACAGTGTATATGTTTCTATTGAAAACTGACAATCCCTGTGGCAGGGCTAATTTTGACACCCGGGGAATAATTTAAATAACTTTTGTTGAGGACCTACAGGTGATGCTATGTGCCAAAGATGAAAGCTGAGAACCCTGTAGATTCAGAGGAGATGATTTTAAAGGTTCAAATTGTTGACACACGTCGCCAGACATCAGGCAATCAGAAAAGCTCACCCTGAGCACTTTGTGCTCTGGTGAGCTAATAACATGGTGGAATAATAATAAATAATTACTACTTTAAAATTCGAGTTTGATCAGAGGTGTATGGTAAACGGATATTTATGTCTAAGGGAGATAATTCATACTGCATTAAACGGAAAACTTGTAAGAGTTGTTTCCCTTTCACTATAGAGTAGGTAAATACTACATTCATAAGAAATATTAATGAATATAAAATGATGTGACTTTTAATTCGATGCATGAAAGTGTAATAATAATAATGCTAACCCTTACTATAATAATGATAATAATAATCATATCAATAATAATAACAAGATGGCCATGATGGTTTTATAGCTTACCTGCTCAAAAACTGAGATGAACAAAACACAGAGGCGGAAATCTGGTCCCACCCCTGGCGGCCATGTTTTGTAATATATCAATATGATTTTATCAATTCTAAATTTCTGGTACACACTATTGATAAATTTAATGATAAAGTCAGGTAAATATTAAGTCTCGAGATAATTATGTGATTATTATATACATGTATACTAATAATTTAAAAGTTATGGGGGAAATGAAATTATATGTTAAATTTCAAGTATCAAATTGTATTTCTCACCTAAAAGAAACATCACACCCCATAAATATTTTCCCCATCTCAATTAGTGTCAAATCCTATGGCTAATTCTTGGTATACGTAATGAGAATCAATCTGGAAAAGTGAGAAATATGGTATTTGTAGAAACTGTGGAGTCACATTTATCACAATTTTATAAGCAAACAGCAGACCATAATCAGACGGTTTCTGTGGGCTCTGACCTGGGTCTACTTTGTTTGCAAAGGCATTTATATGATGGAAAGGGTTATGTTTCTGTTAAAGTCCTCACTCTTGATGGCGAATGCCACAAATGACGTCACAAACCAAGGGATATTATTGTGTACTCGAATGTTAAAAGACACATTACAATTAAAGCTCCTATTAAGTCAAAATTAAGATAAAAATGATAAAAAATTTTTTTAGATGTTAAGCGTTAACTGTATAATATCAGAATTTGACGAAAACCCAACTTACTTGACCTTCATATAAACGTGTTTTCACGCATCTGCAAACAGAGTAGACGCAGATCAGACGGCTCTTATTGGAGCCGTCTGATCAGGGTCTGCTGTTTGCTTATGGAATTAGATAGACCGATTTCTTTTCTTTCTAAAATGGCTACAATGTTCCACCTTCCATATTTCATTATAACTATTTTGTTCATGAATATTCAGTAGGTACTGATATTTGAAATAAACAAAGAACAGGGGAAGGGTTAAAAACCAATTAAGTAGAAGGTCATTTGCAAACAAATTCTCTGGACTTGGAACAGTGGGCAGTTAAAATTGCAAGCTTCATGATAAAAGCTTATTGTAGTTCTACAATGTTGTTTCACTTTATTAACCTTCACATCATAACAACACAAACAACTCTTCGCACCATTCATTTTCTGTTTATACCTGAATGTTTCTTCTTTCTTACGGTGTAAAAATGTCAATCACTTTATTGATTTGTACCGGAGTAAGTATTTTCACACCCAACAAGCATATTCTAATCAGAAAATCCAGTGTCCCGTTTTTTTTCGGACGCCATAAATAAAACACAAACGGCCACTAGACATGCACTCATCTACAGTTTATGTGTGCTTGTGCAGGTGTGTAGACGTACACATGCCTTATGAATTGTTGCTCATTTGTTTTTGTATGTATATATAAAAACGTCACTTATTGCTATTTGTTCCTTACGTTTATGTACCTGTTCAGTATATATTATATATTTTGCTTGACAAGTGTGCATACCATTTAGCTATATATCATATGCCTACATATGAATTATTGCTCATAGGTTTGCTTTAACAATAAAAATCCCATTTCAACATTAATAAAGTTTTGTTTTGATTTCATGCAGTGACTTTACAATTTACTTATTCTTTATTCATGTCAAACATTCTTGTCATTATATACGAGTTGTATTTATGTTAAAAGCTGCATTTTACAGAAATTCAACAAATGTCAACTATAAACATAGTATGTGGGTCATATCATTTATAGCATTGAATGCAAATCACTTGTGTTCAATTCTATGTAAAAACAAGAGATGTCATAGTCACGTGACAAATGCCCCCAAAAATTGTACTCTGTGACATTGACCTTTGACATATGGACCAGGGAGCTGAACGCGACACATCGTCTTTGTGTGGTGAACATTTGTGGCAAGTTATATTGAAATCCATTGATAGATGAAGAAGTTACAGACCGGACACGAAATTTGTGACAAAGTAATTGTACCCTGTGACCTTGACCTTTGACCCATGGACCAGGGAGTTGAATGCGACACATCGTCTCTGTCTGGTGAACATTTGTGGCAAGTTATATTGAAATCCATTGATAGATGAAGAAGTTACAGACCGGACACGAAATTTGTGATAAAGTAATTGTACCCTGTGACCTTGACCTTTGACCCATGGACCTGTGAGTTGAACGCGACACATCGTCTTTGTGTGGTGAACATTTGTGCCAAGTTATATTTAAATCCATTGATAGATGAAGAAGTTACAGACCGGACACGAAATTTGTGACAAAGTAATTGTACCCTGTGACCATGACCTTTGACCCATGGACCTAAGAGTTGAACGCGACACATCGTCTTTGTGTGGTGAACATTTGTGCCAAGTTATATTGAAATCCATTGATAGATGAAGAAGTTACAGACCGGACACGAAATTTGTGACAAAGTAATTGTACCCTGTGACCTTGACCTTTGACCCATGGACCTGGGAGTTGAACGCGACACATCGTCTTTGTGTGGTGAACATTTGTGGCAAGTTATATTGAAATCCATTGATAGATGAAGAAGTTACAGACCGGACACGAAATTTGTGACAAAGTAATTGTACCCTGTGACCTTGACCTTTGACCCATGGACCTGGGAGTTGAACGCGACACATCGTCTCTGTCTGGTGAACATTTGTGCCAAGTTATATTGAAATCCATTGATAGATGAAGAAGTTACAGACCGGACACGAAATTTGTGACAAAGTAATTGTACCCTGTGACCTTGACCTTTGACCCATGGACCGGGGAGTTGAACGCGACACATCGTCTCTGTCTGGTGAACATTTGTGCCAAGTTATATTGAAATCCATTGATAGATGAAGAAGTTACAGACCGGACACGAAATTTGTGACAAAGTAATTGTACCCTGTGACCTTGACCTTTGACCCATGGACCGGGGAGTTGAACGCGACACATCGTCTCTGTCTGGTGAACATTTGTACCAAGTTATATTGAAATCCATTTATAGATGAAGAAGTTACAGACCGGACACGAATTTGGGACGGAAGGACAGACGGACGGACGGACGGACAGACGGACGGACAGACGGACAGACGGAAGGATGGACAATGCGATTACTATATGCCCGCCTTTGGGGGCATAAAAAAGGGCTACATTTTATGTTGGGAACGAAACGACCAAGGCCGAAACGACTTGGTCCGATATGACTTGGGTTCGAAACGACCCGACCTATCCAGAGTGGCTTGTCCAAGGCGATTTTTGATGGGGAGTAAAATAAATATTAAAACTTATCTATATACGAGAACTGGTGTACATTAATTTAATTTCGTCAAGACTGCAGTCAGAAGTTATGCACGCGAAGCGATGACAAATGAAGAAAACCCGCTTGGAGACTCGTAGATTCAAGTTCATGACGGGAATCATCAATGTGGGGAAATACCTTACATTTAAAGCTTGTTGTTTAAACATGTCAATCGTTTTAGACCCACTGGCCGATTTCTTGTCGATTTTTTCCTGCAAGACTTCCCGTTGTACGACATTATGAGTGTGACATGGACGCTTGATTTCAGGTTAGTTCGATATCGGAAAGCGCCTACGTGATGCAAAACGTGCAAGAGTAGTCAAGGGACATAACTACTCGTTAAATGTTGAAAATTCAACGTACATGTACTTCTAAAGACACGATCATGACTCCACTCGTTTTCAGAATTGATCGTCTATCAAGAGGGGATTTATTTTCAAGTGAATGGGGGTGGGGGCCGAATATTTCAGTGAAACAAGAGGGCCATTGGCCCTATATCGCTCACCTGAGTTACAGTAATACATGTATATTGACATGTTAATTTTTCAGTGGACAACATTTCTAGCAGATGAAATAAGCTTAGTGCACTGCTTTCACCCTTTCACTGCTGAATAAACTTGAACTGAATTCAGAATTAATACCAAGTGACTGGTTGACCAAGATCTAAACTGTTTACAACTTGTGCCATTTTTGCCTTAGCTCAAAATGCCTAAAACTGGTCTTTGAGAAATTCAAATGACTTCAATAAAGCTATGCAATTATACCTTGACCCAGGTATATAGGCAAATAAAGTGCTATGCAGTACATAATGCCAGTTTTTTGTGTGAAATGACCAATAAGAATATCTTTAAAAATTGTTTAACCCTTTCCCTCATATAAAGCTGTTTTATGCATTAGCAAACAGAGTAGACTCAGATCAGACGACTCCTACGGAAGCTGTCTGATCTGGGTCTTCTCTGTTTCTTTTGACACAATATAGATCGGATTCTACAGTTTTTGTCAAAGCAAAAACTTCTCTTCAGAGAAATAATGTGTTTTACACATTAAAAATAAGAGTAGACTAGATCAGACGGCTGCTATAGAAGCTGTCTGATCAGGGTCTGCTCTGTTTACATTTGACAAGATATAGATTTGATTTTACAGTTTTTTTCAAAGCTAAAACTTCTATTTATGGCAATAACAATTTTTTTAAGCATTAGCAAACAAGAGTAGTCCCAGATCAATTTTTGTCAAAGCAAACAGGTTAAGGGTTAATAGGTGTTTAGAAATAATTCTAGCTCTAGGTGTGAATATCTGATGATAATTCAATTAAACGGGTCATTAGTATTTTTAACAATTGAAATTGAGAAGAGTTACGTCTACTGTTATAATTAAGTTATATTTACTCAGTTATTTCATTAATATCATACAAGATTCAGACATTTTAGGACTTTTAAATGTGTTGTCATCAAATTTTATAAAAAAGTTATATTTAAGATGCTTTTTGGGGTAGCAGACTTAATCCACAGTAGTAAGTTTAACACCTATCATTGTAAAGGGGGGGGGGGGGGGGGCAAATGCATTATCATGTTTTCTTAAGAATTACCATGACTTATATCAGTTGGGCCATTGCATAATCATGTTTTCACAGTTTTCTTAAACATTACCATGACTTACATCAGTTGGGTTTGGACCCAGATCAAAAGTCTAGATGGTGATCATTTTCCTTGATTGGCTGAATTGTTACTTTCCTATATCTCTCACATCTAATTTGAGAGACATTGGAAGACACCATGTAACATCTAGCTATCACTCACACTACACACTGGGGTTAATGGGTCAAAATCCCTTTCAAAATGCCTTTAATGTTTCGTCTGCACCAAAAAGTTATTGTCATCTGCTTCAATTCTTAAAATAAACTTACTTTCATTTTTTTGCAAAAATATGGTTAAGATGACAAACAGTTTGGATCCTGATGAGACGCCACAGTATGCGGCCTCTCATCTGGATCCAAACTGTTTGCATAGGTAATCACAGTTTCACCACTATCATGCAAAGAGTTAAGAGTCATGCATTGACCTGGAGAGATTTAACTGCCCAGCAGCTGTAACCTTTGAACTGCTGCTGGTCTGCAGTTTAACCCTTAATTTCTCTCATATAAACTTGTTTTCATGCATCTGCAAACAGAGTAGACCCAGATAAGGTGGCTCCTATAGGATCAGGGTCTGCTATTTGCTAATGGAATTTGATAGATGTTTCTATGCCTTCTAAAACAGCTACACTGATTCACCTTCAACATTTTATTATAAATAGTTATAAATAGAATGATACTAGACCTCCAATGCAGTTATCTCCCTTTGTCGCTTGTGGCTATGCTGATGGGACAAGGGAAATAACTGTGAGGAAATTACCTTTTAAGTGTTACAGATTCTGATGTTAAGTAGCATAAAACCCCAGGGTGAGACCATTTTTGGCCCAGGGGTCATTATTTGAACACTACTGGTAGTGGTATATTAGGTGATGCTTCATACCAAATATCTTAGCTCTAGATTATGTGGTTTCAGACAAAAAGATTTTTAAAGGTTTCCCTATATAAGTCTATGTAAAAACTACAAGCCCCAGGGCAGGGCCATTTTTGGCCCGGGGGTCATCATTTTAACAAACTTGGTAAAGGACCATTAGATGATGCTATATACCAAATATCAAAGCTCTAGAAATTGTGGTTTCAGAGAAGAAGATTTTTAAAGATTTAAAAAAAAAACCTGTAAAAGTAGTGGGGCGGGGCCATTTTTTGCCCGGGGGTCATGATTTTAACAAAACTGATAAAGGACACCCTAAGGTACATTTCTGTGAAATTTGGTTGAAATCCTCCCAGTGGTTTAGGAGAAGAAGTCATTTGAAATAAAAGTGAACGGACAGACGGACGGACAGACGGACAGACGGACGACAGGCGGTCACAATAGCTCACCTTGAGCCTTTGGCTCAGGTGAGCTAAAAACAATATGTAAAGGGAAATCACTAAAAATGTTAGGGTCTTGATGAATGATACTTCCCCGCATTATGCACTTTCCACACTACATTTTTCAAGAAGAAAATGATAACAGCTAATAACTTCAAAAATACTGATACCAGATTTATGGCCCTTGTGAAGACACTTACTTTCATCATGCTCTTTCCAAAAATAAAATGTCATTCCAATAGCATCAGTCGAACAGGAGTTATTGATCGGCCAAAAAATGTAACAAAGGGCAATAACTCCAAAAGTATTGAAGCCAGAATTATGGCCCTTGTTCATGACACTTTCTCTCATCATGCTCTTTCCATGTATGAAGTTTCAATACAATGGCAAGAGCCATGTAGGAGTTATCGTCCAGACAAGAAAGAATTAAACAAATGTACAAGGGGTAATAATTTATTGAATCTCGAGTTAAGGATTTTATGCATGACACTTTCTCTTAATCATGATCGTTCCATGTATGAAGGAGTAATCATCCGGACAAAAAATTGTGATTTTTTTTACAAAGGGCAATAACTCCAATATTAGTGAAGCCAGAGTTATGGACCTTGTGCATGACACTTCCTCTCGTAATGATCTTTCCATATATGAAGTTTCAATCAACTGGCATCAGGCATATTGAAGTTATTGTCCGGACAAAAAATTGTGATATTTTTTACAAAGGGCAATAACTCCAATATTAGTGAAGCCAGAGTTATGAACCTTGTGCATGACACTTCCTCTGGTCATGATCTTTCCATATATGAAGTTTCAATCCAATGGCATGAGCCATATAGGAGTTATCGTCCGGACAAAAATGTGCAAATTTTTTTTACAAAGGGCAATAACTCCTATATTAGTGAAGCCAGAGTTATGTACCTTCTGCATGACACTTCCTCTCATGATGCTCTTTCCATATATGAAGTTTCAATCAACTGACATCAGGCATATTGAAGTTATTGTCCGGACAAAAAATTGTGATATTTTTTACAAAGGGCAATAACTCCAATATTAGTGAAGCCAGAGTTATGGACCTTGTGCATGACACTTCCTCTGGTCATGATCTTTCCATATATGAAGTTTCAATCCAATGGCATGAGCCATATAGGAGTTATCGTCCGGACAAAAAAGTGTGATTTTTTTTTACAAGGGGCAATAACTCCTATATTAGTGAAGCCAGAGTTATGGACCTTGTGCATGACACTTCCTCTCATTATGCTCTTTCCATATATGAAGTTTCAATCAACTGGCATCAGGCATATTGAAGTTATCGTCCAGACAAAAAGTGTGACGGACAGACAGACAGACGGACGGACAGACGGACAGACAGACAGACAGACAGACAGACAGACAGACAACTCTCACGAAAACAATATGTCTCCCCCATATAAATATGGGGGGAGACATAATTATTACTCCTAATATTATGTAATGTTCAGTGATCGGGAAAGAATTTTGTTCAATGGGACAATGTCCCTTCCGTCAGCAAAATCAATGGGACATTTTCAAAACCAATGGGACATTTAGTAAAAAACTTCACAATATTCGTAAACTTGTTTTTACAAATCAGTTACACAGTCAATAATGATCACATATTATATCACTTGTATTGTAAATGTGATATGCACGAAAAGGTGAAATAAAAATTCAAGATATTAACAATAGAAGTGACTCTATTTTACACCAGCTACAGTCTAATTGCATTAATTCGGATCTCGTTTCCTCGTAATGACGGGATAACTCGTACGAATTGCAAAGTCCCAGTATACTGCCTATTGTTTTCTATATAAAAATGATGCAATTATAAGGAAATGAAAAACTCGGAAAATTAAAAAATTCGGATGTGTAGACAGGCCCCTACCTTCATTAATCCCATTGTTTATGTCGGATTGGCTCGGATCGGTGAGATTGGCAGTGCTTAAGATTGTCGCACGTCATATTTTTCACATCTTTATGCTACAGCGTGCCTGCTCTATTATTAATTTCTCACCTTTATCGGTGATTACACAATGTGACACAGATAGTCAGCAATAAGCTGTCCATTTTCAGGTTCGAAATTTTGCCAAGAAAACCAGCAAAGTGTGTGCACTGTTCAATTTTAATTCATACACTCATCCTTACGAGTTTCCTAATGTGAAACTAGGTGTAAGAAATATTTGACCGATCTGAATTACCACAAAAGTAAGAGAATACCTTTTATTAATTTAAGAAAGAAAGGAAAAAGAATGAACCGCACCAATATTCTACTGACTTTTTGTGTGGCATATTCCTCAATTCCGTGGACATACGTGAGGGTGTGTGTAATTCACTTCCAGCATCACATTCACAAGTATTTATAAACGTGTAGCCTGCCCTATGTTTGATTTTGTTTCATTTGTGTTGTGTTTATTTCACCATGGCTAAATGACACTTTTAACCAAGTAATCTGCTGGTCCGCAAGCGTCATGGCATGTATGCAAACATATTAAATCCGGATGAGAGACAGAGTAACTCGGTGTCTGATCCAGATCCAACATATTTGACGCTCAGTCAACATTTTTACAATAAATAAAAAAAAAATTGTGAAGTTTTAATAAAAGCATTAGAAGCAGACGGGATTCTTCACATGTGCAAATTTTCATAACAGGCAAAGGGTTACAGGATGTTACTCGAGGTCAGTGAGGGGGTCAACAACCATCAGAAATCACTCGTTTTATTTTAACCCCTATCATCCAAGGGCGACTGTTATTCAATATGCACATAGTTTTTAGCAATCATTCACCAGAGTTGTGGGAAATTTGGACACTATTTCAAAATATATGAGCAGATGATTGTTGTGTGTGTCAGCATCGTAAGTGTTAAGAAACTGAAATGAAAAGGAATTTAATGTCGTATTTTGTTCCAAGATAAGTGCAGGTAAGGTTTGACTAGTACTACTTCATGCAGTTGTACCCTTAACACTGTACATTGAGTTTTTTATGATTAGATACATCGATTTTAAGATGAGAAAACATGCATACAATCTTTAATAAGCGTTTACAATCGTGATGTCACACGCACTTTGCAAGATTTACTGACTCACAATGAGCGTCTACTGAGCGGATCAAATGATTCATACAATTGGAACACCTCAACTATTTCTGACGGAATATGACGGGTAGTTACGACTGATGATCTATCCTTCTATTTTGTACCAATTGGGGCCGAAAAAACAGAATGTGACAATGGCGCATACGATGGCAAAATCAATGGGACATTTTTAATTTCAATGCGCCAATGGCGCATGGCGCATGCCTTTCCCAACCACTGAATGTTAATCGTGTAACCGTAACAAGAGGGCCATGATGGCCCTAAATCGCTCACCTGGCCTTACGGTTTCAGAGAAGAAGATTTTTAAAGATTTTCCTATGAAAAACTGATAAGCTCTGGGGCGGGCCATATTTGGTCCAGGGGTCATAATTTAAACAATCTTTGTAGAGGACCATTAGATAATGCTACATACCAAATATCAAAGGTCTAGGCCTTACAGTTTCAGAGAAGAAGATTTTTAAAGATTTTCCTATGAAAAGCTGATAAGCCCGGGGACTGGGCCATTTTGGTCCGGGGGTCATAATTTGAACAATCTTTGTAGAGGACCATTAGATGATGCTACATACTAAATACCAAAGGTCTTGGCCTTACGGTTTCAGAGAAGAAGATTTTTAAAGATTTTCCTATGAGAAACTGATAAGCCCTGGGGCTGGGCCATTTTTGGTCCGGTGGTCATAATTTGAACAATCTTTGTAGAGGACAATTAGATAATGCTACATACCAAATATCAAAGGTCTAGGCCTTACAGTTTCAGAGGAGAAGATTTTTAAAGATTTTCCTATGAGAAACTGATAAGCCCTGGGGCTGGGCCATTTTTGGTCCGGTGGTCATAATTTGAACAATCTTTGTAGAGGACAATTAGATAATGCTACATACCAAATATCAAAGGTCTAGGCCTTACAGTTTCAGAGGAGAAGATTTTTAAAGATTTTCCTAAGAAAAACTGATAAGCCCCGGGGCGGGGCCATTTTTGGCCCGGGGGTCATAATTTGAACAATCTTTGTAGAGGACCATAAGATGATGCTACATACTAAATACCAAAAGTCTAGGCCTTACAGTTTAGGAGAAGAAGATTTTTTAAAGATTTTCCTATGAGAAACTGATAAGCCCTGGGGCGGGGCCATTTTTGGCCCAGGGGTCATAATTTGAACAATCTTTGTAGAGGACCGTTAGATGATGCTACATACCAAATATCAAAGGTCTAGGCCTTACGGTTTCAGAGGAGAAGATTTTTAAAGATTTCCTAAGAAAAACTGATAAGCCCCAGGGCGGGGCCATTTTTGGTCCGGGGGACATAATTTGAACAATCTTTGTAGAGGACCATTAGATAATGCTACATACCAAATATCAAATGTCTAGGCCTTACAGTTTCAGAGGAGAAGATTTTTAAAGATTTTCCTATGAGAAACTGATAAGCCCTGGGGCGGGGCCATTTTTGGCCCGGGGGTCATAATTTGAACAATCTTTGTAGAGAACCATTAGATGATGCTACATACCAAATATCAAAGGTCTAGGCCTTACGGTTTCAGAGGAGAAGATTTTTAAAGATTTTCCTAAGAAAAACTGATAAGCCCCAGGGCGGGGCCATTTTTGGCCCAGGGGTCATAATTTGAACAATCTTTGTAGAGGACCGTTAGATGATGCTACATACCAAATATCAAATGTCTAGGCCTTACGGTTTCAGAGAAGAAGATTTTAAAGATTTTCCTATGAGAAACTGATAAGCCCCGGGGCGGGGCCATTTTTGGCCCGGGGGTCATAATTTGAACAATCTTTGTAGAGGACCATTAGATGATGCTACATATCAAATATCAAAGGTCTAGGCCTTACGGTTTCAGAGGAGAAGATTTTTAAAGATTTTCCTAAGAAAAACTGATAAGCCCCAGGGCGGGGCCATTTTTGGTCCAGGGGACATAATTTGAACAATCTTTGTAGAGGACCATTAGATGATTCTACATACCAAATATCAAAGCTCTAGGCTTTGTGGTTTCAGAGAAGAAGATGTTTAAGTAAATTGTTGACGACGCACGACGCACGACGCACATACGCACGACGCACGACGCCGGACGCCGGACACTGTCCCCTCACAATACCTCACCTGGCACTTTGTGCCAGGTGAGCTAAAAACCACACACACACTGGGCTTTACCCTTTCTATGCAAAGACCTATGATAACACATCATGTTATCATAGGTCTTTGTTCTATGTAAAAAATAATGATATCATGAATATCAGATTAAATTTGAAGGCGATATTTAAGCCATGATAGAAACTAGAATCAGATCTAAACTAGAATTGTTATAAAAACTGACCCCCCTCCCCCTGTAAAAAATCAAAAGTGACATAACTCAGCAGAAAATCATCGAACAAGAATAATATATGCACAACTAGGCATGGTGCTGATCAATTCTATGAAGTTTCATGAAATCCGACTAACAGTTTTGGACAAATTTAAATCGAACAGACGGACAAATGCCACCCACAAAAACCAAGTATACTGGGGGAGACATAATTAACAAAGTTGACTCTTATTCGACAACTCAAACAGGAGACATCTGCTCTGGGTCTACTCTGTTTGCAAAGGCCTTTATTTGAGAGAAAGGATTAACCTTATACTTCATAGATACACTGTGAAAACAGAGTAGACCCAGATCATATGCCTCCTGTATGAGTCTTGTGAACAGGGTCTGTTCAGCTCATGAAGTAATAGATTGAATTCAACCATTCCTGGCAAGGCCAAAACAGTCCGTGTTCAAATGCCAGTGTAAATATCATGTCATTAATTATAGGCATATTCATGCAGTTAAGGGTTAAATTTACTGCAGATAATATAATAATTGTAATTAATAAAGTTTCCATCCTGACTAGGTTGAAATGTGGCAGTTAACCCTTTACTTCATGAATATTCATTAAAGAAATAATGACATCATACAGATTAATTGTTATAATAGCACATGGACACATTAAATTTTGGCAATGACAGAAACCGTAGAATCAGATCTATATTATATCATAAGCAAACAGGGCAGACCCTGATCAGATGGCTCATATAGGAGCTGTCTGATCTGGGTCTACTCAGTTTGCAAAGGCGTATTTATGGAGTAAAGGGTTAAGAGAACAAACCTTGTACAACAAAGTAGAAAATTGTATCCATAGGACCTAGATGCAGAGATAAATGACTGGATGTAAAAACAAAACAACTGATGTACCTTGTTGGAGTACACTACAACATTTATTGTATAAAGTGTGACAGGGTTATTCCAAACAAGTCCACTAGGTGTGTGGCTATCAGAACGTTCAAACGCACTTCTGCCATATATATTATAGTTTACATTCCACTATTTGAAAATATTTACACGAATTAGGTAAAATTGTAAGCATCTAAAAAGTGTGGCTTTCAGTAAATACAATACATGTATATAACTTATGTGGTTTATTTTTCTAGTCAATATCTCGTAAACAACCAGCTCTGAAACCCTGTACCCGACAGACACATTTTAACCCTTTCCTTCATAGAAACGCATTTTCTAGCATCTGCAAACAGTAGACACAGATTAGACAGCTCAGATAGGAGCTGTCTGATCATGGTCTAGTTTGTTTGAAAATCGAATTTAAAAGATGTTTCTTTAGTTTCTAAAATAGCTACACTGTTCCACCTTCCATATTACAAGAATATTGTCCATGAATATTCAGTAGGTATTGAAATTTGTAATAAACATAGAACAGGGAAGGGTTAAAGCTTTGCAAAAAGCAGACCTGGATCAGACAGCGACTCTAAGAGCTTTCTGTTCAGGGTCTGCAATGTTTGCTTATTGGTTATAGGTATCAATCTAGATTCTGCCTTGAGTAAAAAAAATCCTGTATTCAGGTCATAAATATATATTAAAATTATTCATGTCATTATTTCTCACATGAATATTCATCAAGTAAAGGTTTAACACTGAATAAAATTAAAAGGGTTCTGAATATGTTTAGTCTTTCATGCAATATTAGATAAAAGCCCATCTTTATCACTGAAAGTTGTCAAGAAACACCTTTATGATAGCTGTACAGCAACTATTCTAAGAACACTTACACTGTACTCACCATTAATATTAAGACACCAAGTCCCCTCTTTTCAGTTGGAGTAGTATTTAAATACTCCATGAATATTCATTTAAGAAATATCGTATGTACTGACATCAATTAGCTTTACATTTATTATAGCATAGTTTTGGCTTTGATAAAAACTGCAGAATCAGATCTATATATTCCATAAGAAAATATGAGTAGACTCATATCAAACAGATCCTGCTGGAGCTGTCAGATCTGGGTCTATTCTGTTTACAATGGCATGTCTATTGAGTAACGGGTTAAATCCGATAAACCTTTTCCTTCATAAGAAGTCTTTGGCTCTGCATTATTTGCCTAGTGTCTGGCCAAATACTGATGGCAATCCAGGTAAAGCAAAGTGTACTGAAGTACACTTTCCTTCATATAACCCATTCCTTCATATGAACGCCTTTTCACATATTTGCAGGCACAGTAGACCCAGATCAGATGGATCCTATAGGAGCCATCTGATCAGGCCCCACTCTGTTTTCTTTTGACATGACATAGAGCTAATTGTACAGCTATTGCCAAAGCAAAAACGTTCCTTGAAAAGTTTACATTTGAAAGTTCAGCTAATAAATATTCATTATATCATTTAATATTTCTTAAATGAATATTAATTTAACTCTTTACTCAATGGACACCTTTAGACATCTTTATAGGCAAGCAAAGAAGACCCTGATTAGACAGGAGTCGTCTAATCAGGGCCTGCTCTGTTTGCATACAGAATATCGGATTCTATACTATTTGGCATAGCTATGTATTCATTTTGTTTTACATAACAATATAAAATACTTAGTTAATGTTCATAATGGGTGGAGTCTGCCAAGAATATTCATGGAGTAAGGGATTACGTCATTTGAAAAGCCAGCCCACATATTAATATCTTATTACTAAACAATAGATACCCAAAGATGGCCCTCTCTACCAATTTACCAAACCATCCGACTCCCAAAAAATACCAGTTATGAACATTTTTATACCTAATGTATTTATTAAACAAGTTCCCATGTAATAACTTCATCTTCCAGTGTAATAATTACACCAGCTGGTGTAAAGTTAGTCCAATATCTTGTTTCAACTAAGCACTAGTCTAAACCTACTTGGTTAACCCTTTACTTCATGAATATTCATGTGAAAAATAATGACATTATGAATATTAATTAGCTGCATTTCTATAATGGCATATATACAGTACATAGGGTGTTGTGGTACTGGTAGAAACTGTAGAGTCAGATCTATTATAATTTCATAAGCAAACGGAGAAGACCCTGATCAGACAGCTCCTAAAGGAGCTGTCTGATCTGGGTCTACTCTGTTTGCAAAGGCATAGAAAAGCGTATTTAGGGAGTAAAGGGTTAAACCATTACAAACAGAAAAGACCTAAGTAAATAGTTGAGTAGATTTACCAACTGTACTTTCACAAAGACAAGTCTGAAACATTCTAGTCTGGTTGGATGCAGTTCAGGCTAATTATATTTGGGATAAGAAAAAAAAAATATATATACAAAATAATTACATCTCGACATGAAACAGGAAAATAAGCCAATTTCTGATTTTAGACACAAAGATACACAAGCACCTATTTACATGTATATCTCACACAGGATAAGGTCAAGAACATTTAGCTTGCTACTGGCAAATCCATGTTTACCTTACCAAACATTCTAGATCCAAAAGAGAATGAAAGTAACTCGGCATCTCATCTGGACCCAAACTGCTTATGCCTTTGAAAAACAGTTGAATGAAGACACTTTAAATTGACCAAAATGTTCTAAAGTATGCTAAAGGTAAGGTCAACGCATATCCTTAAACGTGTCGTAAAACACTTTAACGCTTATCCCACATCTCATCAGGATCCAAGATGGACACCCAATCAAATCTGTACAGTCAAACTCCTCTAAACCGGAATTCTAGTAGAGAAGAATTTAGATACTTTTAGGCAGGTTGCTGCTTAATGCAGGGTGAAAGTCATGCAGAAAGCTCCTAGAGGAGCTTTCTGCATGACTTTCACCCTTCATTAAGCTGCCACCTGTCTCCAAGACCGATATTTATACTAAATTTAATGTCCGGTTTAGAAGGGTTTTCCTGTAATTGTCAAAATTGCAACGGATCAACATTTGAGCTTATATTATTTTTTGCACAGTGGGATAAGAGTTAACGAGCAAAATCATGCCGACAGGTTAGGGTTATAAAACTTAAAACAAACTCTATGCTCAAAACCGATATTTGGTCTCAACCTAATAGGCTATTTTTAAATCTAAACTTCTTTCAATACATATCCTGAAAAGGAGGATTTGCTAGAAAACAGGATTTTTTTTTTAGAGTTGTGCAGTTTTGAAAACATTGTGATAAATATAGTATTTGCTCCTATGGATCAAATGCTCTATTTATATAAAGGTTTCAATGAGCAAATGCTCTAGTTATCACAAATGTTTCAAAAAGTGTCTTTTATAGAGGTGCCAGTACGAAGGAGTTGGTTTAACCCTTTTACTCCATGAGTATTCATGTTAGAAATAATGACATGATTATTTAATAGTTATAATAGCACATGAACACTGGAATTTTTGGCCCTGGCAGTATCTACATGTATATCATAAGCAAATACAGCAGACCCAGATCAGACAGCTCCTATGGCTCTTAAAGGAGCCATCTGATCTGGGTCTACTCAGTTTGCAAAGGCGTAAAAATGTCCATTTATGAAGTTAACAAAGTTGGGTTAGCAGATTTAAAAACAATTAAGTATGTGTCTAAAACGTAAGTTTATAACATGTATGCTTTCCAATGCACTGAAAGAAATATTTTTTTCTAAGTCTTGAGAACCGAGTTCACTTTGACTTTTATAACCTTGAGACCATCACTACCACATAGACTTAACTCTTTACTCCATGAATATTCATCTAAAAGATAATGACATCATGAATATTAGATTAATTTTACGGAACATGAATTTTTGGCCATGGTAGAAACTGCAGAATCATAAGCTATATTATTTCATACAGCAAACTGAGCCTTTTGCCAAGGGATAGAAAGGCATTTATGGAGTAAAGGGTTAACTCATTTTGCAAAATTCAAACATTTGTTCCTAATACACATACATAAATGCATCTATTGACACTGAGTGTACTAATTGATCTGATAGCTCCTACCTAGAGTGATTCTACCTTCCGTAGTAAGTCACAGCAGTTGGACAAGTCAAACAAAGGGGTTGACTGTACTTAAGTAATTTTACATAGATCTGCAGAAAAACGAAACAAAAAGAAAATATACAATATGCACTCTTAATATAAACACTCTATATTTACAGTGATAAGACACAAAAATCTGAATAACGAAAGCTATATTCTACATGTTGCACAAGAATTCATCCCAAAATATTTCAGTTTTTAAACTTATGTACAATCTATAGCCAGTGTTAACATAAAACCAAAAATGATAAAAACTCTAATGCATATTCAATAGCATGATATATATATATATAGAATCTTCTTTTTCATCAATGTTAACCCTTTCCCTCATATTGACGGCTTTTGACGACTCTGTAAAAGTCATTTCTTGAAACCATTGTGATAAAAAGAGCATTTGCTCCTATAGGAGCAAATGCTCTATTTATCACAATGGTTTCAAACTACAAAATTCTAAATTTTCCTTTCCTCTAGTTAATGCTCCTTTTCGGTAGATTTATTCAAAGAGGTTATATCTAAAAATAGCCTATGAGGTAATGGGTTAACCCTTTCCCTCATATTAATGCCTTTGGTAAACAGAGTTGACCCAAATCAGACGGCTCCAGTAGGAGCCCACCTGATCAGGGCCTGCTGTTTGCTTATTAAATAATAGATCTAATTGTACAGCCACGATAAAAAATACCCTTGTTCATAATGGCACTATAACCCTTTCCCTGTTCTATGTTTATTTCAAATTTCACTACCTACTGAATATTCATGGACAAAATAGTAATAATAAAATATGGAAGGTGGAACACTGTAGTCATTTTAAAAAGTAAAGAAACATATCTTTCAAACTTTATTAGCAAACAGAGCAGACCCTGATCAAACGGCTCCTCTAGGAGCCGTCTGATCTGGGTCTACTCTGTTTGCAAATGCGTGAAAACACGTTTATATGAGGGAAAGGGTTAAAATTCATCTAATAAATATTCATACGCTCACATGAATATTCATTAGGGAAAGTTTAACACAAACTATAGACACAAAGCAATCTTTCTCCTGCCTATATAAGATGATCTTCAATACACATTTTATACACTTTTCATTTATAGGAAAATCTGTCTACCCACAGATGGATGGGGATTATAATAAAGCTTGCTGTTCCTAATCCTTTACTCAATGAATATTCATGCAAGAAATAATGGCATCATGCGTATTAATTTTATTATGGCATATTGAAAACATGAAATATTTACCAGGCCAGAAACAGAAGCATTAGATCTCTATTATTCCATAAGCAAACAGAGCAGATCATTATCGGACAGCTTCTACAGGACCTGTCTGATCTGGGTCTACTATGTTTTTCAAAGGCATTAAAAACTGTTGATGCTTGTGCTCATATTGCCAGAGAAGAATCCAAACAAAGGCTTCAATGGAACCAAGCATTATGTTTCACTTTTGTATATTATGTGGCTGATAGCTGACTGGTGGTTAATATTTCATCAATCTCTCACATCCCTACCCACTAACCCTTGTAAGTCTTGATTCCAAAATGGATACTTTTTACAGCAAGTTTTTGTTTCCTTTCAGATTGTTGTAGAATATGCACTGCATTAACCCTTTCCCTGTTCTATATTTAGTTCAATTTTCAATACTGACTATTGATGGACAAATAGTTAAATGTGGAATGTAGAACATTGTAGTCATTTTAGAAACTAAAGAAACATCTAATCTATCAAACTCCATTAGCAAAGAGCAGACCCTGATCAGACGGCTCCTATAGGAGCCGCCTGACCTGGGTCTTCTCTGTTTGCAAAAGGCATGAAAAGGTGGTTATATGAGGGAAAGGGTTAATCAAACACTAGCAATACAGCATAACCTGTCGAAAGTGACCACACATGGGCATATTTAAGGGTCTTAAAAGCAGCTGGTAGCTTAATGCAGGATGAGTTTTGCAGCAGCTCTTGCAGTGCTTTCTGCATTACTTTCATCCTGCAATAAAGCAAACTACTTGCTTTTAAAGGGACCAATGTCTTTATTAAGTGGATGCTTCAGAGGATTTTCATTGTATACGAACGATATGAGTGTTCCAAGGAACATGTGTGATGAAAACAACATGACACCAAAAGCATGAAAGACAGATGGACAGACAGAAAAGTGATCCCAAAATTGCCACCCTGCTAAAGCAGACGACACAAAGAAATATTTTCTTCTCAAAATGGACAGGAGCAAAATGACAGTTCATCAAATTTTGACTTAGGAAACTGGTAACAAAATTAGCCATTTCCCTCATGAACATCTATACAAGATTTTGTGTCTTCATGAATATTCATTAATACCTGAATTTGTATATTGGTTAACCCTTTACTCATGAATATTCATGTAAGAAACAATGACATCATGAATATCAATTAGATCAATTGTTATAATAACACAAGGAGACACAGACATCGCTGGTCATGGCAGAAACTAGAATCATAGTTATATAATATCAAAAGCAAACAAAGCAGACCCTGTTCAGACAGCTTCTATAGGAGCTGTCTGATCTAGGTCTACTCTGTTTGCAAAGACATAGGAAGGCATATTTATGGAGTAAAGGGTTAATGAAAAGTAGATATTTTAGCCATTTCAGAAACTGTGGAATCAGATCTATATAATGTCATAGGCAAACAGCAGATCCTGAACAGACAGTTCCTACACGAGCCATCTGATCTGTGTCTACTCTGTTTGCAAATGTATGAAATGGTGTTTATATGAAAGAAAAGGTTATGTGTCCAAAATTTCATTTCTATATTTACAAAAACGATTTTCAATTCAACAATAAAGCACAGTAACATTTAATATTTTTGCCAGCAAAATTGTACATGTACTCTAAATCCAAATAAAAATACATGTACCAGTATTCTTCAGAATTTCAAATATTCATGAACTTAGTAGCAAGCGCTTTGTTCAAAACAGCTTATTGATGCAATATTACAAAAGCCACATATATATCAAGTTTCATTATGAAAACAAAAACAAAAAAACATCATACAAGAAAACAATTGCTGATAAGCAACAATTTCATATGAAATGTAACTATTAAAAGTGTATCACACAATCTAAAACAAATATGTACATGTATATACTTATAATCTTATATTATCAATATATATTCCAAGGCAAAATAATCAATCCATGGCTATCATAAATATCAACAAAACGCCAGAGACGTTCAACCAGAAATTTGATATTCAGCTACCAATATGGTCAACACTGCACTGTTAATGCACAATGTAAACGGTGCAATACGTGCAAAGTGAAACCAGATATGTGTCCTTGGGCCACAGATGCCCCAGCAAACTAAAGAAGAGTGGAGATCAATCCTGACTCCTGAGCTACAGATAAAGGTGCATACATGAATACTAAAATCGTCATTTCTCCAAACCTTATACTGTGACGATTCTAAAGAGTGGTCACAGTATGAGGTTGATGGAGAAATAAAGGAGCTATTCTTGAAACTGTTTAAATCTACGCATCTTATCTGGACCTCTGTGACTCACTGAAACACTTCCGGACAGACATGGTTAACACATGCCCCCCATTCTTTTAATGGCTGGGACATATGAATATTCATTAAATTTTTTCATTATGGCATATAGTCTGATATAGACACAGGAATTTTTGGCCATGGTAGACCCTAGAGTCAGATCGTAACCCTGATCAGACAGACCCTACACAAGCCATCTGATGAGTATCTACTGTTCTTAACCCATTCCCTCATAGGTTATTTTTAGACTAAGTCTCTTCAAATAAATCTACTTAAAAAGAAGCAGTCACTAGAAACAAGAGCACTGCACGTAAGTGCCAACGCTCATCTCTTCCACTGTAGCCACCAACATTAAAAGTTAACATTATCGTAAACGACGCCGATGACAATACAGACACCAGACAATAGCTTGCATTTTTTTCTTCGAAAAACATATGAGCTACAAACGAAAATTTCCAGAGTTTTGTAGGTTTCAAACAAATAAGATAGATAGAGCATTTGCAATAGGAGCAAATGCTCCATTTATCACAAATGTTTCAAAAAGTGACTTTTACAGAGGCGTCAATATGAGGGAATGGATTTAAGCGGCAAAAGGCGTCTCTCTCAAATAAAGGGTTAACGCACAAATCAAATGTGTATTAATTCTTGCAAAAACAAAAATGCGACTATCGACACAATTCAATTATACTAATTGATAACCATAATTAACCCTTTACTCCATTGAGAAGCATCTATTGAAATAAGAGTAGAACTAGATCCAGAGCAGGGTCTGCTGTTAGAATATCTTAGATCTGATTCTATACTATTTGGCATATGTATTTACTTCTTTTATACAAGTTCTGTTAACCCTTTTCCCGTTCTATGTTTATCCCAAATTTCAATACCTACTGAATATTCATAGACAAAATAGTTTTTTATTATGGAAGATGGAATATTATTGCCATTTTAAAAAGTAAAGAAACAAATCTTTCAAATTCCTTTAGCAAACAGAACAGACTGATCAGACAGCTCCTATAAAGGGTTAACCCTTTCCCTGTTCTATATTTATTCCAAATTTCAATACCTACTGAATATTCATGAGCAAAATAGTTATAATGAAATACGGAAGGTGGAACATTGTAGCTATTTTAGAAAGTAAAGAAACAGATCTATCAAATTCCAATAGCAAACAGAGCAGACCCTGATCAGACGGCTCCTGATCTGGGTCTTCTCTGTTTGCAAATGAGTGAAAACACGTTTATATGAAAGGGTTAAAGAATAAGTTTAACTCTTCACGGGCTTTGCCTGTTCCATGCAAATTTAAGAAATAGTGACATCATTAATATTTTATGATTTATCAAAACATGACCTTGGCAGAAACTGTAGAATTGCACATCAGCACTACAGGTGCATTCCCAAATACAGGTGCATACTCAAATCGTCATTTCTCCTTCAAACCCTATGTTGTGACCACTCTTTAGAATCATCTCAAAGAGACGATTCTAAGGAGTGGCACAATATAGGGTTTGGTGGAGAAATGAAGAAGTTATTCGTGAAAATGTTTTGATTTACACATCTTAATCTGTATATATATATATAATTCTATGGGCAAACAGCAGACCCTCACCAGATGGATCTTATAGAAGCTGTCTGATCTTGGTCTACTCTGTTTGCAAAGGTGTGTATGAAGGAAATGTTTGATTAACCCTTTCCCTCATAGGCTATTTTTAGATCCAACCTCTTTGGATTAATCTACCAATTTTGTAGTTTGAAACCATTGTGATAAATAGAGCATTTGCTCCTATAGGAGCAAATAATCTATCACAATGGTTTCAACAGGTGATTTTTACAGAGGCGTAGAAGGGCGTATTTACGGAGGAAAGGGTCAATATTCATGATGGATGGAGTCTGACATGAATATTCATGGAGTAAAAGTTTAAAGCTCTTACAACTTACTGACATATGAATATGTCAGGTTAGTGTATTTATAATTATGCCAATTCATATAGAAATCATCATTTACATTTGCCTTATTATATCATAAATCTGTCCATGACATTGCACCAGCAAGTGAATCACCTTGTAACTTGGTTACTGTGACAAAAAAAGGCATACAGTGAAAAAAAAATAGCAATCACCCATAAGCTACAAATAAAAAGGCAACTTTATGTATGTATACAAGTCATAACACAAAGTTTATTTAACAGTTTGGCCAAGGGAATGATGATTATTAAGGAAGATGGTTTTGTTGGTACTGTTGCTGTTGTTTATTTCATTAATTTCATGACATCCGACTCATTATAAGCTGGGAAATCCAAAATGTGTTTGCATATGAAATAACTAGCATTGTTTTAGAAACAGAACATCTGGGTAAAAATAACATGAGCAGTCATGAGCCAGCTGGAGAGAAATTAAAAGTGTCCCTCTAGGTAAAACAACTAGCTCCAAGTCAATAAAAAGGTTGATCAATGTACAATGTAAGTATTGCAAAGTACATTGTTTGTAAGAGAACTGAAAAATGTGTCAGTGTTATGGGTACATTGCCCACCTTACACAACTAGTGTCCTTTAAAAACTAAGACCTATACATTGGCTTATATTGGGAAAAGGGCCCCAAACCTCATATTGTCCCCCAAATCCTGGGACCATGGCACATCACATGTTTATCTATAAAACCTTGTTCCTAACAGAATGTTTTTGCCACAGAATATTGACCCCTTTATCTACCTATCTTGCATCTATCAAATTTTCCAGCCAGAATTTATTGAACAGAAACCATATTTACGGATGTGCCATGAGTAAAAAGACTCTAAGATTACAATTCCAATTGCATGCTCATCTACATTCGGTAATGATCCTTAACCCTTTACCTGATAGAAGCGGCTTTTAGCGTGTTTAATTTATTCCTCCACTGAAGAAAATAGTTCAATTTTATATAGTCATGAACAAATACCATAGGAAATATTTTCTATATCCTAGCAGTTGGTAGCTTAAAGCAGGCTGAAAGTAAAGCAGAATGCGCCTTAAGGCGCATTCTGCTTTACTTTCAACCTGCTTTAAGTGGCCACCTGTCTCCATAACTAGAAACAGTCTATTGGGTAAAGGGTTAAAGATCACCTTGAGAACCTGATGCTAAGTTGAATTGAAAAAGTCAATGCCACTGGTCCTAGATTGCCACATTTCTTTCCTTCAATCCGGTGAATATGGATAAAAAGTAGCTGACATTCTTGTTCCTGAATAAGACCAATGGCCAACAAATCTTTGAATATAGAGACAGATACAAATTCTGTTTCATTCATCTCAATTTTTATAACCCCATAAGACCAAGTTGTTCCTGTATAAATCTACCATTATGTCATGACTCAAAGGTTCTTCTGCACATCCAACCGACTTAATAAATCTGGAAGCAATTAACATAGATTTAATGGCACTTTACCAGCAGATACATAACTAACTAAAAGCTGTAGATAATGTGCATATTTAGGAAATCTTCAGTAAAACATTTTTCTCTGCCAAACCCTATGTTGCTGCTATTGCCTCTCTGAGGTGATTCCAGTGAGTAGCAGCATGACAGGGTTTGGCTGGGATATAAGAGTTTTTGATAGATCAGTAGATTCAATACGTATTTTATCTACAGCTCTGTAACTAAATGTGTATATAACCGACAAACAAAACAGTTCAATATATACAGCAATGCACGTCTCATAAATCCAAGCTAAAAATATATCGAACCCTCACTTTATGCAGAGCTCCAGATAAGATGCATAAATTAAAACATTTTCAAGAACGTCATTATTTCTCAACCAAACCCTATTCTGTTCCCGTTCTTTAGAATCGTCTTGAAGAGACTATTCTAAAGAGTGGTCACTGTATAGAGTTTGGTGGAGAAATGATGATTTTAGTATTTGGGTTTGCACCCTTATCTGTAGCTCTGTTTAAGCGTAAAATCATGAATACGATAAAACCTGTCTTTGAGGACCATAAATTCTGGGTTTCAAGGCCGGTGGTAGTTTAGTGCAGAACAAAGTAATGCAAAAATTCCCAGCGAGCATACTGCATTACATGTGATTTGCACTAAGCAATAAACAGCTGTTCAATCACCAAGTGTTCATTTAAGACAGGTTTTACTATATAAAGATTTTAATGCGAATACATGAATTCATGTTAACAAGAGGCTATACTATACATTGAAGCTGTAAAGAAAAAACATGACATTTTGTGAGGTACATACATGTCTGATTTATGCACTCGATAAGGAAACTGACTTACAGATATCCCTCTTCAGGGGTCCAGATAAGATGTGTAAACTAAAACATTTTCAAGAATAACTTCTTTATTTCTCCACCAAACTCTATGTTGTGACAGTTTGTGAACACTCTTTAGAATCGTCTCTAAGAAAAGATTCTAAAGAGTTGTAACAACATAGGGTTTGGTGGAGAAAGGACAATTTTAGTATTGAAGTATGCACCTTTATCTGTAGCTCTGCCTCATAACTTTCTCAAGTTAGGCACATGATGACATCTGTACCATCAGTACCAATTTTAGAATGGTTTCTTTTATGATAATTCAAGTTTGACAATAAATCTCTATTAAAGCAACCCTGGAAATCACTGAACTAATATACTCTCAACAGTCATATTCCTTGTGCATTCTGTACCAAATTCCTAATCCATGGACAATACATTTACTCTGTGGACCATGCCAATATCTAAATTCCAATCCAATTCCACATCCTCTTGGATCGGAGTCTTGATTTCTGATATACAGTTATAGTCCGAGTAAGGCAATACCACTACACCTGTCTTGTTGCAGTGCAAGGAGATCAACTTTGAGGCTGAGTAGCGACGGCAACCTTTGTGTTGTGCACTTTCATGTGCTTTTTTCTGCTCACATTGTGTGCAAACTGCTTGCCGCATATTTCACATTTAAAAGGCTTCTCCCCTGTATGTACTCTCATGTGAGTTAACAGATTCCAGTTCTGAGCAAATGCTTTGCCACAGTGGCAAACAAATGGCAGTTCCTTTGTATGTATTCTGACATGCCTCTGCAGATGATCCTTTGCCTTGAACGACATGGGGCACCTCTCGCATTTCCATGGCCTGTGTTCTATATGCATGTCCATGTGCTTCATGAGTTTATCAGCATGAGTGAAGACACTTTCACAGATCTCACACATGAAGGGGGTTTCCCTTGTATGGCTCCTCTCATGTGCCAACAATGAACTTTTCCTGCTAAACTTCTTCCCACAGTTCACTTGTGGACAGGTAAATGTACATTTCTTTACACCTAGACACTTCTTCATGTGCTTGAAGGCATTTTCACTGGTTAGCTCCTTACCACATTTATCACACTTTAACTTCTTCTCCCTTGGGAAATTCAAATTACACTGTGGACATTGCACACAAGCTACTTTGGGAACCTTTTTCTTCTTCTTACCCTTTTTGGCTCTCCTTCTGCTGTACTTTGGCTTTTTCTTGATGCCCCCTTCTGCTCCTTCTACCACAACTTCGCCTTCTTTCTGCTCAACACTTTGCGCACTAGGATCCATCTGATCCTTCAGGGAACTGCCAATACTACTCAGTATTTTTTCAACAAAATCTTCAGTTTCATTGGCCTTGAAAGCTTGTGACAGGTCCGGCATATCATGTACAAGCTTCGTCTTTTTCTGTCCTCCATCCATTCCTAAATGTACATCATTTATGTCGCTTAATCCTGGGTGATAATTTGTAAGCCCGACTTCCGTCTGTGTCACCTTGCAGGTGCTTCTTGACCTTGGGTAAGCTGTGTTTGTGGCATTGTCGAAGAAATATAGCCCATTTGTTTCATGACACTGTACATGGTCATGTAGTTTATCAATTGTATCAAAAAGCATGGTACATCCACCACATCTATATGATGTGGGATCAGTGGGACTGTTCTTGTTCATTGCCATTTTTGTACTCTTCCTACTTTTAGGAGTCTTTTGCTGTCGTTGTTTAGCATTAGCAATAGAAACATCTTGCTCGAGAGTACCTGTATCAGTAGGTGTGTTTTGAGATAAATTTGATGTGTTCTGCGAAACATTTGGTAGATTCTGAGAGATGACGGGCGTATTATGAGCTATCTTGGGTGCATTATGTGAGTAACTGACAGCGTTGTGACTTGAAATTCCCATACTGTGACTTGAAATGGGAGCAGCCTGGCTTGAAATGGATGCATTATGACTTTGGATAGGTGCATTGTGACTGGATATAGGGCTATGTGGACCTGGGCTAGACAAATTGTGACCATGGTTTCGAAGGCTCTGCGTGTGACTTGGAGGAGGATCATGTGAAGGAAAAGGAATGCCATCCCTCTCTGCAGCAGCTACTGCAGCAGCAGCTACAGCTGCCATGCCAGTATTATCAGGTCTTTGATTCCGACTGAAGTTTAATGGTCCATGGATACCTCCGGGCCTCAGTAGTAAAGGATTTGGTGACCAATGTGATGGAAATCTGTTCATTGGATTTGGGGTGAAAAATCCACTGGAAGGTATTTCTGGAAAACTCTGAGACACTGGGCCTTGGGGAGCTTGCCTGTGTAAGAAATCTGGGAACACTGGCTGGTTGACTTGACCAGTGGAAAATGCTCTAGCATCTTGATCTGGTAGATTCAAGCCAGAAAATGAGTCCATTTTGACAGTGCTTCAGGGCATCAACTTCTGAAAAACAGAAATGAAAAAGCATACAATCTTCAAGCTTGATTCAGATCCAAAAACAATTTGCAACTCACCGTTTCTTCTGTTATGAATGTGTAAAACTAAAACCTTAATATCGTTCAATCTCTAATAAATTCTCGGAAGGGATTACATTTTTTAAAAGGACCTCACATTTAGAACACATGAGGTTTCATAATGCATAATGAAAGCAATGCAGAAAGCTCCTAGGAGATTTCTGCATTAAGCTACCACCTGTGTTCTGAGAAGATATCAGGGTCCGAATTTAGGCTAAAAACTTACTGGCATTATTTTGCCAGTTGCAAAAAAATAAACTGGCAAAATCAAATTTCAACTCGCATTTTCAATATTACTATGCATTATTTATAATCCTTTTCTTAAAAGTTGCACTGGCAAAAAATTGCAAGTACCAAATTTTGGTACTTGCAATTTTGAAATTTTACTTGCATTTTGCCAGTATGCCAGTTTAAATTCGGACCCTGGATATATTTGTTAATTTTAATGGCTAGTTAACGGACAGTTTTTGTTGTTTTATTGACCATTCCCCCCGCCCCTCTTAACCCTTTCTTCTATGAATATTAATGCAATAAATAATGATGTCACGAATATTAATTAGATTACTTTGTTATAATAATAGCACTTTGACTCGTGAAGTTTTGGTCTTGTCATGGCAGAAACTGTAGAATCATACATATATGTCTATATTATAGTGCTCTTAGAATGCATCTCAATATAAGTTAATAAGGCATTATTAGATGATTAGTTACTAATTTGAGACTAGCCGTTCTAACATTAATGTTCAGAAAATGTCACATTGATATAAAAAAAAATTCCAATATTTTCAAATGTCACATAACTTTTTCAAGCAATGTGTCAAATGTCACATAAGAAAATTTTCTTTCCCGGTCACTGTTATACCATTAGCAAACAGAGCAGACCCTGATCAGACAGCTCCTATAGGAGGTTACTTAACCCTTTCCCTGTTGTACTCTGTTTGCAAAGGCGTGAAAAAGCATTTGTATATAATTATTAAGGAAAGGGTTACATAAAATATATGCAATAACGCACTGAATTTATATATTAATCAGTGATTAATCTAGGTCTGCGTCCTGCGTCAGTGACGCATTAAAATAGCAAAAAACGCATCATCCTGAAGTGTAAGCGTCCTAATGGACGCATTAAAATATGGTTGCGTGTAGCTGTTGAAGTTAATTTCACTAAGTGTTACTATTAGAACACCGTTACGATATTAACATCCGGCTGTTGTATTTTACAACAATGATTTTGATTGGTTAGTAATCAGCAGGATGCTCATAATGAGCCAATGTAAACGTTCTTTTTAAAATGGCAGCGCCAATAAGACTCCGGATACCCCAAGATGCTGCCTCCGAAAATAGTCGCTAAGATCGACTCAAATCAAATGATGTTAGGTCAGTTGTGTCCAAATGACATGCTTTCAAAGTCTAAGAGATAAGAGTTCTGACCAAAGCGACTTACTCCTAGTTGACTCCTGTTAGGCAACGGATGGTCGACTTGATTTTTATGTTTTGCTGCATATGTGACAAATAGCAATCCAAAAATTATTATTTAATAGCATAGTAAATGTATGCACGATCGGAAATATCATTGTGTTGCTTCGTGCCAGGCAAGTAGTCCACATCTGTTTACTCTGAATGGTGGTATCAATCTACTTTCTGGTTTGACAGTATTCGGCATCCATGCTGTCTTAACCCCATCATGTAAACGTGTTTTCACACATTTGCAAACAGAGTAGATCCAGATCAGATGGCTCCTATAAAAGTTGTTAGATAAGGGCCTGCTGTTTGCTAATAGAGTTTGATGGATCTGTTTTTAGTTTCTAAAATGTTTACAATATTCCACTTTCCATATTTCATTATAACTATGTTTGCCATGAATATTCATTAGGTATTGATATTTAAATTAGTATAAACAGAACAGGGAAAGGATTAACAGCTCATTGATGAGACTAGCCAGGATTACTAATGCAATAAATGTTCAAAAACTAAAATGCAATTTGCTGAATTACGACTTAACATCAGTTTTCTTTTAATTTCATGGTTTAGGACTCATGGATTTAGTTTAAACGGGACTCATAGTTTTCCTGTGGGACTCATTGTTTTCAGATGTGCGAGTCCCAGGACTCATGGTTAAAATTTCTAGATTTATCACTGCATTAATTGCAGAACAACTTTAATTTTACCAGATCTTTTCTATATTTTTTGTGTCTGAATCAGCATTTAGAAATAAGATAAATGTGGATCCAATTCAAACAGTGTACACCAAAATAACAAGATAAATATTCCATACAATGAAGTAAATTCTGGTAAACTTTCAATGAATTTTAGCGCCAACCTAAAATGGTGACGTTATAACCACAGGGCTTTCCCCAGGCCCTTTTCGCATGACGGGCCCGACATTCGATCTTTGTCGGTGGCGAAAATCCGACACCCCTTAATTTCTCCGACATGTTAAAATTCTCGAGCCGACGCCCTTTCAAACGTGTTTGTTTATATGTCATTTTAAGTGACAAGTATACACACAGACTTCCCCTGGTATTGCAGTGTCTCAAGCTATCAGCCAACACCCGCAGCGCGTGCCGTACGCATGGCTGATTGCATGTCGCGTGTAAACAATTAACCGCTGAAGCAGTTCAGAGGTGCGATACGGTTAAACGAACAAACAATTCAGCCCATTGAGAAGAAGGTTCCAGAAAGTCAAACCACCAAAAACAACGAATGTCGGGAGCGGACACGAAATCGGGGAAAAACATTCGCGGGCTCACTGAAAGTTCAAAGCGTAAGTTTGTCTTATATAGGCTACCGTTTTAATAACTGTAATTGGACTAATTACGTGGACTCCACTTGAATTTGTTCTGCATACTCGATTTATATCGGAACAAAGAACTTCCATTCCTTGTACATATATGATTAAATCAAGTTTCTTCTTGATTTGTAAAGGCCGAATGTACGTTAACAACTATGTCCTGGACTGGCAAAACTACCGATAATTTGACAAGATTCATCAATATTTAGAAAATTTTCACCATCTGTTTAATTTGTCAAATAATATTGATATTTAAATACTTGAATATTTAATAATGACTGTTGGAACTTAAGTTCGATGTGAGCGTCCCAGGGACACGTCGTACCGGCCGATTTCAATGTCAATTAAATTTGTTACATGATGTAATGCGCATACTGAATGAATATTGACTATTCAGTATAAATCTCCATAAATACACGATGTAATGCACATACTGAGTTAATATTGACTATTCAGTATAAATCTCCATAAATACATCTTTGCAAACAGAGTAGATCCAGATTAGACAAATTCTATAGGAACTGACTGATAAGGATCTACACTCTTTCTACCAAACAGTAGTTTAGAGCCTGGTTTATAGCTTCTGACCATGTATTATGCAAAATTGTCTAGAATAATGGTATTGAATTTGAGACAGAGTGGGGTTTTTTTTGTGTTTTTTTGTGTTTTTTTTTTTGGAAGGGGGGGGGGGTTTGTTCATAGATCTTTATCTAATATCGGTTTTGATATCATGTTACTCCCATGGTACATAGTCAGACTCTTTTCACAAGCTTCACTTTTTTTCAGACTTTGAGAGATGATTCTCTGAACTGAAACGTTAAAAGGACCAGTGACACATACATCAACCTCCAATCCCTTCCGACGACTTTCACACAAGGTCTTTTAACATTGGAATTTCCATACCATGAGGCTGTGAAAATGTGGACAGCAACCAAGCACAGGCCTTTCAATGTGATGAGTGAATTTTCCAAATATTGAAACTACATGTAGTTCAGACCAGAAGTTTTAAGCAATTGAGACTTAAGTATACAGTGCCTGATCTACTTTCATTCTTTTTTTTATTTTTGTGAATTTGCAAAAGAACACGTTTAAAAGTTTCGTGCAAGGAAGGTGGTGCTGTGGTTGTAGATATGTTTAATGTATATTCTGTTTTTTTGTACAAACATGTGCAATAAAAAACTTTCAAGAGCCCTACTATAGCTTTTACTTTATATCAGAAAATGCAAAATATTCACCATGATAACCTCATTTTTTTCAAATTTTTCGCCGCGGCGCTAGGCAGGAGGGGAAACCCCTCCTGCACCCACCCCCTCGGACTAAAAAAAGACATGCCTTCCTAAAATCCTGGGGAAAGCCCTGAACCAGCTATGACAATCATGTGATTTTGTGTTTTATTCTATAAAAAATTTCAACGTTATCAATTTAGTAATTAATATTATTACTGAATGTCATTCACAGGACTTTAATGTATTTATAATAACTTATTATATCTATGCATACATTCTACAAAGGGTCAATTTCGAGCCCCAAGCTAGGCAATTCTTATCAATATATATGCAAACTGTATCCTCGATTCCTATATTTCCGTTCTTTCCTATTATTCCGTCCGCATCACAAAAGCGCTTGATATGGCGCGTGCGACCTCTCTACCTCATCGCTGAAAGTGTTTTCCGATTGTAAATAAAACACTTTTAGATACAGAGCCGAAAAAATAGGGAAAAAACAGGTAAATTGAATGAAACTTTAAAGAAAAATATTATTTTCAACAAAAATATAAACATTCTCATCACGTGACACCATTTTTCTAACAATATTTCCCAAAAATAATCTGTTTTTCAAAGCTTAAAAAATTGACAGATGCCGCGGAAACGTTCAGGCAGGTCCTTATTACGTGCCAAGCTAATAACACGTCACAAGTATACTGTTCAGCAAAACTTAGGGTTCATGTTATGAACATGACTCATGTCAAATTTTGTACAATGGAGTCTGTTATCAGACGGCATAAATACATTTCTGTACTGAATAAAATGCCCCAGTACACATCTAAATTGTAAATATGTTGGTATGTTTGAGTGTTATCTGTTTAGCCAATTGTAATCTGTATATTTCAAAGTATTTTTTTAAAATAAATTCTCAGTTAACACTTTTTGTAAAATAACATTTGAATTTATAAGGCTGATAATTCTGTCTTATTTTGTTCATGGTGCTTTTGAAAATGATTTCGATTAATACATAGTTCAACATGACTCAAAATGTTTATTAGGTGTAGTGAGTGTCTGGGACTTGACCTTTCTTGCGCAGTATATATTTGACCCAGTTGTGCTCAAACACCTTTGAGTGGGAGATTATGACGTCATAGGAACGGCAATATAGGATACTTGGAGGCTGCATTTGCAGCATTGAGTGAGTTAAAAGAACCGGCATTTGGTTCAATTGTTGGGTTATTTGTTTACTTAAAGTGTTATTTTCTGTTAGAAAAATATTTTTTCTCACTATTCCTTCAAGGAAGCTCCTTGTTGCATTTAGAGTAATTGTTTTTATGATAATTATTTTGCTAAGGGGAACGGTAATACAGGAGAAGGGGATATATAGACAAAATAATTATTTTAATTATATCACTGTAGGCCTTTTTCTGCAGGTTTTTCTGGCATCTACGTGCCATGATGGGTCTATTATAAGGACCCATTCTACATGCAAAATTGGTAACATTTTTCTAAATTTTTAAGGAAAAAAAATCGAAATAGAGAACAAATTTTGATTAAAATCAGAGGTCAAGATAAGATATCATATTTTCAAGAATAACTTCTTTATTTCTTCGAGACGATTCTAAAGAGGGCTCATAACATACTCATAGGGTATTTAGTATATGTGTATGCACCTTTATCTGTTGCACTGGATTTTAAAATACTAAAATAAATGCAAAATAAGTTTTGCAGTTGTATTCCTTTACTTGCTGACTGAAAATGGTTTTATGTGGTCAACATTCATCCTTTTTATAAATGTATACATATAAAAAATAGAAAAAAGAATGAATTTTACAAGGGATGGTAGAAACATTAGACCACAGGGGTATAAATTATGTTTCTTTCCATTCTGAATTACGTAATTAGTAATATATAGTCCGAACTGAGTAGTTACGAATATGTATTGGGGCGAATCACCCCGGAACCGCTTATACAAACCTCCTTTTGTTTGATCTCAAATTCAGCACCTTCAACGAAGTGGTAAAGGTTGTCCTGCACGAATATAATTTGCATCTAAAGAGACGTTATACGCTGGAGTCACTAAAGAACCATATCCCGTCAAATGGAACAAGCTGACAGCAACGTGAAGAGATTCACAAAATGCTGCATCTATCGATTGCCGTTTGCAAGATGGCCGATGTCAGATCAAGGGAGTTAATTCGAAATTGAAGCGCCAATTTACACAAGACGAATAGATAATTCGGCGGCCCCGAGAAAACGAATGTTAAATTCTATTATGTTTTCCTTCAATAAATTTCAATCAAACATCATTTATATTCTCCATTCCAGTTTATAAAACAGAAAACAGCCCCAAGAATAGGAGTCGGAGCCGACAATGTCACTTTACTTAATCGAATTATTCTTATTATTTACTTTTTCTATTATTCAGTGACACGAAGTCTTGTAAGTTATTTATAGAATCATTGCGGTCAACAAATCATACCTATAAAATAGACGGAGCAAATAATACCTTACATTCTCTCAATCCTGAATTTAATGAGGACATTTCAAAGGCATTTAAAAGAGAGGGAACAATGGAGAGTTCATTCAATAATGCGCATTTAACATGGTTACAATAGCAATACACTGAAAACAATATCAACATTGTGATAATTAAAGCAATGCATATATAAAGAGCATGAAATAATTAATGAACCATGTCAGTCACATCAATATCAAGGATGACACAACAAGGGAAGATGATCCTTTATTTCCATTGCGGTCCTTGAGTTATGGTCTGACATAGAGAGGCATGGAAATGATATAAAATAAAACGAATTGAAATACTTTGGTTAGGAGATTACAAATAGAGAATTAAAATGGTTATTTAAACCTTTTGAAAACGATATTTAATAGCCATTTTAATTGTAGCAAGGCTGGTCAGTTTCCTAGTGTAACGTGCACCATCGGTAATCCCTGGCGGTCACCCATCCAGCCAGTAGCCGCAC